>OY978512.1:3218753-3818753 GCA_963854855.1 Nasturtium officinale
TCGGAACAACGGTCAAAATATTTTATCATATTTGATAATACTGATTCAAATTGATTCAATGCTTAAATGGTTCAAATACAAAATATTTGTATAATGATGTTTCAAGGAACTAAAGTTGAACATCAAATCCGGCAAAGATTCAATTTTTTTTATTTGTTCAGTTCGAAGATTTTAGTTTCGAAAATAGGTATTAAAGAGCACCAAATTTTATTTACGTTCAGTTAAGATCAATTTAAGCTTTTTCCAATTAAAATTTAATTTGAATTTTGTTAGTCTCTTACTTAATGGTTCATATTGCTTAGTGCTAGCTATTTACACATATATGAGATTCATAAAAGTCTTAGGTACCTTTTAGAGAGCATGATTTAGTTAAAAATTATACTAGTTAAGTTTAGACGTGAAATATATTTTAACGAATATGGTTTGTACGAGTTTAATCAGATTTATTCCACGTATGTTACTCGGACGTCGTAAAACTAGAAAAAACCTGGCATGTATTGACACGGAGATCCCAGAGTATGACACTTCGGTTTAGAGAACCAGCAACGAAACTATCAATCTTTTGAAAGATATACAACCCTGAAAAAAGTCAATCTTTTGGTAAACATGCATATTATTAGTGTTGGCAGGTAAACATATTAATTTAATTTCTAATTCCTGAGGTTATACCCCATTTTTCTTTAAATGTGGCAGAGGAAGCTCTCAGAGTATAAATCACAAATCAACTCACCAAATTAGAGATATGGGATTTGGCATGCAAGATCAGCCCAATGTTTCTTTTGTTATAGTAGAAGTTTTCAGATGAACTGAGTATCCCTCCCTGACAAGCCAACAAAGAATACTAAAACAAAATAATTAAAATAGAATACAAAAGAGAAAAACTTTATGAACTTCTAGATTTGAAAACGTAGTATCAAATTAGGGCTGTCAATCTGGGTAATTACCCGCAGGTCCCATCCCGTTTGACCCGCGGCGGGGCAAATGCGGATTGAAAAATTTTAGTTTAAATTTTTGCGGGTTATGCGGGTTGCGGGTGCGGGTAATAAATTTTTGCAGATGCGAGTTTAGCGGGTACCCGCCAGACCCGCTAATTTTTTTTTTTCAATTATATTTTTTTATATATTTTTCGTTATTATTTTATAATTTTTTTTAAATATAATATATATTTTTTTAAATAATTTAAGATTTAAAAAAAATTAGCGGGTTTACGGGTTACCTGCTAAGTGATGTGGGGCAGGTGCGGGTTGCGTTTTGAATATTTGTGGGTCATGCGGGTAAAAAAATTTTGTTAAAATTTTTTGAAAACCCGCGACAGAGCGGATCAGCGGGTCGCAGGTTGACCCGCTTGACATGTCTATATCAAATGACCTAGATAAATAGCAAAAACCAGAACTAATCTTACTCATCTTTTTAGATCCGACATGAAACAAGAAGAATGCTATAGGATGACTACTGCAAGTATACAAGAAGAAAATTCTAAAATAATTTCTTCAAAGGCTAGTTAAAGGATTAATTTATAGGTAACATCAAAACCATATAAATATTTGTTAAATTGTGGAATATATTGCAAAAAATTTCTTCTAAACATGAAAATAACTTAGAATTAAGTACCATAACTGAAATCGATACCACAGTCAAAAATAATATATGTCAACTTATATTTCATGAGCTATCTTTCAATAGAACTACCAAAATAATCAGTCAAATTTTTCATAAATTTATCACTCACATATTATGGTTACAGTTAAATAAAATACAAAAATATTAGTCAACCCTTTCAAAGCATTTAGGGCTATTACTTCTAGGTGGAAGGTGATATAAAAACATTTAATCCATCTATAATTCAGATGGTAGCTAATTATAAATAAGATTTATTTTAGAGTTAATTTGTTATATGGACAGTTTCTTTGAAAGTAAATGGTCAACTAGACAGTTGCATATTCAGTTCTTGCTAAATAGAAAGTTTTTATTGTTTGATACTATTTCCAAGACTTTTGTTTGCTTAAGAAACAAAAATTATTTATATTATTGCCATCAAGAATTTTAAAAGTTAGTGTACAAAAGTGTAATTGTACAAGCGTTAGTGTGCATGTGATCAGTGTACAAACATAAATTTACAATCAATAATGCCTAAAAGTAAGTGTACGGGATATAAATTTGTACCAAAGATCTAAATTTGTGAGTATAGGACATGTTATGTATACTCGTGAGTATACAAACTCAAATGTACAAAAACTATCTAATTAGTCAATTCACCATATATTTTTACTTTCAAAGTTGTTTTATATCACTTTCTCTGTTCCATACATATTTATATGTTTAAGATTTTTCTTCTTGTTTAATTTTATTAGATGTTTTCAAATTTCTAGTATAACAAATAGTTATATTTAAATTTTGTGAATATTATTCGTTAGATTATTTAAATTAAGTTATATTTATGTTTTCAAGGTAGGAAAACAAAAAATAAAAAAATTTAATATCTTTTTAACAACATATCAAAACGAAAAAGAAAGAATACTAAAACCTGAAAAAGGATGGCGAACTCCTGGTTCCCTAATGCTCTTGTCTCCCCTCTGGACCCTTCAGCTCTGGCTGATAGTCTCAACCGGCCTCCACCACTACCCCCAGATTCCCCAAATCCTTCTTCCCCATCTGACTTCCCCCCCTTTCTTCTGGTCCCGTTATTTCTTCTCGTCGTAAGACAAAACTTCAGGCTGCTTCTTCTTCAGTTAAAGCAGTTCCCTCTTCTATTCGAGTCAATGATCTGAAAAATTCCTCCATTACTCCTGCAAAGGAGATGAAAATCACTTTCAACCTATTAGAATTATTTGTTAATTGGGTTCCCTCTCAAATTCATCATATCTCTTCTTTTACTAACCCTAGATCTGAAATTGCTACAGTAGGAACAGTATCTACAGTACCATTGCTCGATACTGTTCCTCTTGTAGAATCTGTGGCTCATGTAAATATTACAGCTGCCTCAGGTCTAGAAATCTATCCTTCCCAAGCCACTACAACTTTAACTTCTTCATTCCCTCCAAACCCAAATTTCACTTTCTCAGAAAATTTATCCTCTGGGCTAAGAGGTATCTCCCCTTCTACTAAACCTTCAAAACTAGTCATCACATCTCTATCCAAATACCCTAAGAAAATCCTTTTTAAACAGTCATTTTAAACAGTCAGCCACCTCTCCTTCCTCTCCCCCACATTATCCATGGTCTAAAACCTAATATACAGGAGGTTCATCATAACTCTCCTCCAACGGTGCCTATGGCAGCCACATGGGCTTCCAAGGTGAAACATATTGTTGATAAATCTCTAAAGCGACTCTCACAAGTCTCTTATTCACCTACTGGTGTACCAAGGGTAGTAATACCTGATGAGGTCTTCACCAAAGGAGCATAAATTCATAAAGATTTTATCAGATGCAAATTCTTTGGAAGAGTCCCTCATCTCAACCTCATCCAAAATGTCTTGAATTTTATGTGGCATAAAGGCAAACATCTAGAAATCCACTTATGCCCTACAACAAATGCAGCTCTTGTTAGACTCCACCTGTCTGCTCTCACTGCAAGAAAGTGGGACATATCATGAGAAATTATCTTCTCATTCCCATACCACAACCATCTACTGCTGCCTCATCATCCACTATCAATCATCATAAGGTTAAATCACCAAAACCATCTAGTGTTTGCTACCAATGCAAACAGCTTGGTCACTTCCTACGAATTAAAGCTAATCAACAATGGAATCCGGTGGTAAATAAATCAAAATCTCAACCCAAACAATTTTCAGGACGAGATGAACAATCAAATCTTATTCCGACTGACACTGCCTCTGGACCACATAGTGTAAAAGAGAGTCAAGAGATTTCCCATTTGTGGAACCTGCCAAGATGGATATTTCTCCAGTTGCTAAGAAAGCAAATGAATCTAACGTTGCAGCAGAAAGTAATTTGGACCCAGATTGATGAGGCACAAGCCTCCTCCGATCCAGAGGATAGCTTGTCGGACGAGACCGAGTCGGATTCAGATGGGACTCAAGAGCCATTGCCCAACATGCCGGTTTTTGCTATTGTCTGCGAACACTCTCAATGGTATCAAACAAGGCTAAACCTGGCAATCTACCAAGGCTTGAAGAAAGGCGTGTGGAACTAACCCAAGCCATCAGCACCAAGGAACGTCAAGAACCAAGTCCTCGGCACTTTTACCTTGATACAGTGAACACGTCCCAATAAAATTGTTTGGGAATGGAACACTCTTTTTCTCTTGTTGGGTTTTATCTCTAACTGGTTTTCCCAAAAAAAATTTTAACGAGGTTCATGACCCGGACGCATTAGGCCCGAGCCGGTCATCACCTTGGCAATCCATGGCTCGGGTGGTTATCACTCAGCCCTAATCTCTATCATTTCCTCTTTCATGATTTTACCATTTTCACTCTAGTAGAACTTTTATGTTTTAACCGGGCATGAAACGCCCAAGGACACGCTGATCCTTTGTAAAACAAATTGGATGCCCTAAGGCAATCCGCCTATTTAAACTCGTGTAACCTTAGCTTGAAAACACAGATTTGAATAAACGCATTTGCTTAAAGCTTACTCTCGAATCTCAAGTAGTTTAAACATCGTTGTCCTCGAAGCTCAGCTCAGACTCCGATCAGTCGTATCACAGAGTTGTCCAAATACCATGTGGCCGGATCTCGATCCATCGTTCTTACGCTTACTCATCTTCTCCTTTCATATTTCACTTTGTTCCACCTTCATATTATTCTCGTTATCCCTAACTACTTTCATCATCATTCCACATCACCCGTTCCATGGCACCCCCCCCCGTTACCCGTACTGGCAACACCATCTTATCATTGAGGAATCCTTACTGCATCGGTAACTCATGACCGAAGAACCCGTACCGGTATCAAAACCTTATCGCCGAGGAATCCTTACCGTGTCGGCATCTCAATACCAAGAGATCCATGCCAGCATCGAGACCTTATCGCCGAGGAATCCTGACCGCATCGGCATCTCACCGCCGAGAGATCCGTACTGGTGCTAGCATCCTATCATCAAGGAGCTCAGACCATACCCGCACTCACTACCGACATACCTTACTGGCATTAACCGGTTATCATCGAGAGAACCTTACCGCAACTCGACCATACCTGAAACCTCGCAGGTTCCGCATAAGGCTTTTCGGCCGTCCGTACCAGCCCGACTGGACTGATAGTGAAGCCACCATTCTGGGAGCGTATCACAGATTCTTCACCTAACCTTTCCTCTCCCCTCTCACCCATCTCTCCGATGGCTGAGGATGGTCTTTACTTCATCCTTGGACTTCCAGTTATTTTTGTTCCTAAACCAGTGGTGGTCAAACCACAATCACTGTTAATCTCTACCTCCAATAAATTCTCCTTTCTCCCAACCACAAATAAATCTGTAATTCCTCTCCCTATTTTAACCCATTCCTATCCAATCACCCACAATCGTTGATCATATTTCCCCAGAACTAGACATGCCCCCATCATCATCCCTTCCCATCACAAATGACCAGACACCACTACACCAAATTGTAAACCCTCCTATCAACCCACCCAACCATAAAATAGTCATTACCTCATCTCGAATGTATCATCAATCTCTTCCCACTCCCAACCCCACTGAAACTTCTCTTGTGCCTAACCTAAAGTCTCTCTCATATATAGGAGAGATCAACCTTTCATCATGATGGATATGCATATAACGTTTTGGAATATTCGTGATCTAAATGACCCGAATAAGCATCGTCCTTTTAAGCAGTGGCTAGCTACTAATAAACTGCTTGTTAGTGCTATTTTGGAAACCCACATAAAAGAACCAAGTTTGAATAATATAATGGAGAAATTCTGTCCAAAGTTAGAGTTTACCTCTAATCATGACACTGATGAGAATGATATAATAATAATCTTCTGGAAATCTCCTACTCAAGTCAATGTTATGCACCAGTCAAGGCAATCTATGACATGTAACATCCAGCTTCCTGGTGGGTTAAGTTTGGTCTATACAGTAGTTTATGCTGCAAACCAAAGAGAGGAGAGAATCAGTCTATAGGAAGAACTTGTGGAATTGCAGCCAACATTATTTCTAGAAAACAGAAGCTGGATCATTGGTGGAGATTTTAACCAGATCATACATCATGAAGAGCACTCATCTGCACATATTGACCATCTAACAGCAGACATGGTTGAAATGAGAGATCACTTATTATCTCTAAGCATGTCAGATCTCAGATATCAAGAGTGCAATCATACTTGGACCAACAACCGGCCGGAAAGCCCTATAACAAAGAAGTTAGACAGAGCTTTCGTCATTGACACTTGGATAAGTAATTATCCTAACAGTATTGCTACCTTCTTATCTCAAGAGTTTTCAGACCATACGTCATGCTTAATAAAGTTAACAACTCTTCTTCCTTCCGCTGGGACCAAACCTTTTAAATACCTCAATTTTCTTTCCACCCTCCCAAATTTTGTAACCACTGTTGAGACTGCATGGATTCAGAGTGGAGATAGAGCATTAGACTTGTCAACCCTTGGTTTCAAACTAAAACAACTAAAGAGAGTACTAAAAACACTAAATAAAGAGAGCTCCTCAGAGATAGAAAAAAGAGTGAGAGTGACTAATGATGTTTTAAAGGTTTTGCAGGTACAAGCTTTGGAGACCCCTTCTCCAGCTACATTTATGGGCTGAAAGAGACCTTCACCAAAAATGAGGTTTTCTAAGAAGTATTGAGGAAGCCTTTTTCAAGCAAAAGTCACAAATTAAGTGGCTCAATTTAGGTGACCAAAATACTTCTTTCTTCCATAGAGTTACAGCTGCAAGGAATTCGTACAACTCGGTTAGATCTCTCTGCAACAATTACGGTGACTATGCCTATGATCCAAAGCAGACAGCAGAGATTGATATCTCCTATTTCAAAGGTATCTTGGCACCTGATCATCTACCTTTCTCAACCTCTACACCTTCTTGGTTCCTGGAGCTTCATACAATTTGCTGCTCTGATGTCCATAAAGCAGTTCTTTCCTCATTTCCAAGTCAGTTAGAACTCTATCAGATTCTCAGGAAGTTAAACTCAAACAAGTCACCGGGGCCCGATGGTTTTACTTCTGCATTCTTTATAAATACTTGGGAAATATTTTTTAGCAGTCTACATTGTGAGATTGAAGATTTGACAAATACTTCTGCACATGCATACAATTAAAGTAAATTTTATGCCACCACGCATAAAAATCTGGACATGTGGCATCAGAATTATATTTGACACTGGCTAGTTAGGGCTGGCACACTTGGGTGGTTTCCGATAAAAATAGTACTGGAAAATCAAAGAAAATACATATGGGATCCTACGTAGTAGTAACACCAAATATAATGAATAGTGGATATTAGTAACCTCAAATAGTAATCATAAAGATGTCCCCTAGATAAACATGTTTAAACATGGGATCATATGCCGAATAGCCCCAAATATTTGGTATGATACATTATTAACTACAATTTCTCTACAATATATATGACCTCTAAAGCAATAGATTTAAACATAGGATTTCGTGGACAGCTTCATAAATTGAGGAAACCCTTAGAATATATTGCCTTGGAATGATTGTCCACCATGCATGTTGTTAAGTAGATGGTGAGTCCATAGGTATTGTTGGTGAATTATTATGGATATCTTCTTAATCTTGGAAAACACTCTTGAAATATTTTAAAAGTATATTGATGACTTTAAAGTTTGAATGTTTATTTTAAACCAATTATTATTCAGATAAAAGTAATTATCATTTATTTGTATTATTACCTATCATCCCATCTCCAAGGGGCTTCAACCTTTTTGTCCCATGATGGGTTGTCCCCCAAATAAATGTCACCTTGTTGCTCACTTTCATGTCTCCAGATGGCATATATAGTGT
This sequence comes from Nasturtium officinale, assembly GCA_963854855.1. Taxonomy (NCBI): domain Eukaryota; kingdom Viridiplantae; phylum Streptophyta; class Magnoliopsida; order Brassicales; family Brassicaceae; genus Nasturtium; species Nasturtium officinale. The sequence goes on from OY978512.1 coordinate 3,226,692, forward strand.
GTTCTCTCTACATATTTTCATATTATTGTTATTCATGGTTGTTATATTCTCTTAAGAAGATTGATAAATCGAGAATTACCACAATCTAAAAAATTAAGAAATTATCCCAAATATGGTCTCTATGTAAAAAACCAAATTTCTCCACTGAATCTTGCCTATCATTCCATCACCATGGGGCTTTAATATCTTCGCCCTTAAATATCATTTTGTTGTCCTCCAATACAAAAGTCACATTCATGTCACTCTGATTGCATAGAAAATGTGTCTATCCATATCTTTCCACATCATTGCCACTCAAGATTTTATCCCCCAAAACGAATATCGCTTGTCCCCCACATAGATTGTCATTATGATAAATATGGCTATGATACCATGATAAATATGACTATGATACCATAATAAGATGGTTCTGATACCATGATAAACATGGCTCTGATACCATGATAAGTTTGATGAAAATAAGAACACAAAGGTGTTTAGAAAGAATTATATTAGACTCTCATCAAAATGATGTTTACACATACAATAGTTTATATAGATATTAAGATAAACCTAGTTTCCTAATTTAATGAGAAGATAAATGTAAATAATATATTTAGTAATAATGTTAAACTTCCTAAATTATATATTAACATTTTCCAAAATTTTCTAGATCCTTCTTGATCTTGGTGAACTTTGGTTTGGTTTGGATCGACCTACCCGATCTCCTAATACCCATCAAGCTCATATGTGGTAACACGTGTGAGATTGAACAGGTTTTCAAAATATCAGCATTATCTCGGCTGTCAAATTATCATCGATGTTTATATCTGGTCGTAGGGTCAAAGCGGCTACATCATCCAGTCGTTGGATTATCAGCGACATTTATACCCGTTCATAGGGTCAAAGCGGCTACAACATCAGGCCGTTAGATCATCAACGATATTTATACATGGTCTTAGGGTCAAAGCGGCTAGAACAACCAGTCATCAGATCATCATCTTCAACGAATAAGACTTCACAAACACAAACATGAGACTCACGATCTTAGGTGTAAATAATCGATTTTGACAATACAAGAGATTCACGATCTCTTTTTTTTACTAACGAGACACACGATCTCGATGACTCTCAACTAGAGAGAGATAAACAATAAACTCAAAACTTTTGAGAACTCAGTTGATTTAGAAACTTCAAAATCAATGAACAAGAACGAATAAATAATAAAAATTCTTTAGAATATTAGGTCTAAGAATCGACTGCTATGATAGCATGATAAATATGGTTCTCAAAACATGATAAGTTTGATAAGAGTAAGAACATAAAAGTGTTTAGGAAGAATTATATTAGACTCTCATCAGAATGATCTTTGCACATACAATAGTTTATATAGACATTGAGATAAATCTAGTTTCATAATTTAATTAGAAGATAAATATAAATAATATATTTAGTAATAATTTTAAACTTCCTAAATTATATATTAACATTTTTCATAATGTTCTAGATCTTTTTTAGTCTCGGTTAACTTCGGTTTGGTTTGGATCGATCTATCCGATCTCCCAATAGATTATCTTGTCCCTTGACGAACATGACATGTCTCTCCATACGTTCTCACATCGTTGTTACTTACATGGTTATATTCTCTTAAGAAGATTGATACATTGACCATTACTAAAACCTAAAAATTAAGGGAATTACATTGTGTATCCCACTACGAATACCACATTTATGTTCTCCAAAGAAATATAACATTGTTGTCCTCCATTACGAATGCCTTGTTCATGTCCACTCAAAAATGTCACTTTCATGTCACCATATATCATACATGTCATGTCAGTTTCATATTGTTGGTTATATTCTCTTAGATTGATACATCGGCTTTTACCATAACCCTATTTTACAAATGTTACACTTTACATGAATATCATTCAATGTGAATACTACATGAATGATAATTAACAATCTATCATACTTTCTTTATTTTCTAATATTATAGAATGTCCACATATAAATTATCAACAAATTATAGGTGTAACTTATCGTAGAATTTAAAATTGTCCCCAGGTTTCCTAATTTTTCCACGAACTATGTATACGTGATAAATTATCTCTAACTTTATAATTGTCCCTAAGATTTAATTTTCCATGGTCTACCGACTGTTGGGTAGACTCCATCATTGAAATTGTAACAAAAAGATTGACAACATAGTCAGTCATAGTCTTGTTGTCGTCGTTGTTCATAATATCGACATTGTCCTTCATGATCTTATTTTATCGTTACAATAATTTATGAAAGAAGAAAAAGTAATAATAAAAAAAGAAGGAGAATCTTATTGTGAGAAAGGGAGAGATAATGTGTATGTGTGTATGAAATAGGACCATTTTGTCTCGAGAAAGAGTGAGGGAATGTGTATAGAGAGGATATCATCTAATTTTTTTTCTGATGTTGCTTTTGTCATTTTGGATTTCATCGTACCCTCAAAATTCTAAGAAATATATATATATATATATATATATTTCCTTATGTGTCTGGAAAGAGTATTTTGAATTTTTTTAGCGTTTAGGTAATATTGAGCAATATTTCCTAAAAATTAAGTGGAATGTCAAATACATGAGCTACAAAACTTTTTTGAAATTATTAGTAAGACCAGATAAATCTCATGAGAAGTGTTAAGATTGTTTTCATCCATGTTCTCATCACGATCTCTATTAGGTCTGAAGTTCAAAATATTCTTCCAAAAGTATACATCCATTCTCACAGTTTAAAAAAAAACTTTTATCAAAGATAAAGTACTTTACTATCTCTTATTTTGATAATAATCAAACTATACCTCTTTCAATAACTTTCTTATTTATAAAAACTAATTCTACTATTAGTTGGTAAATCCAAAAATGTTGTCTCCATTTATGTGATATATATCGTTCTTTTATGTTTCCCTATATTTTCAACTACGCCAAAGTTTTTGTTCTTTGTAGTAATTTCCATTGTATAATACAAATATATGGATGCAGTTTGTGGAGTATTGCAAGATGATATACTTAGACGGAGACATACAAGTGTTCGACAACATAGATCACTTGTTTGATCTCCCAGACGGCCATTTCTATGCCGTCAAAGACTGTTTCTGCGAGAAGACATGGAGCCACTCGCCACAATACAAGATCGGTTATTGTCAACAGTGTCCGGACAAGGTGATGTGGCCAGAGTCAGAGCTTGGTCCTAAGCCACCTTTGTATTTCGACGCTGGTATGTTCGTCTACGAGCCTAACCTCTCCACTTATCATAATCTCTTGGAGACTCTCAAATATCATCTCAAATGCCTTTCTATGAAAATTTATTTTCTCAAATATCCCTTATTGAAAATGACAAATTTACCCTTAATGAATTTTAAAAATCGAGTTAAATCGAGTTAAACAAATATATATATATATATAATTGCGAATGATACCAAGAAAAACACGATAGTTCAGTGGTTCGGACCTTCCGTGCGTGTTCGCGCGACCAGGGTTCGAATCTAGGATTTGTAGTACAACTAGTATAATTAGACATATAATATGTAGATTAGTGCAACTACTCTGGTGCAACTGATAGTAATAGTTGAAGGGTAATTTCGTCATTTAACATTGAGGGGTGTGTAGATTAATGAGGGGTATAAGAGATTTAATTTCGGCGACTAGGAGCATATGAGATTATAGGCCTCAAAGTTGTGCCTCCTATTCTTTTTGCTGAACAGGTAATTAAATAGAAGAAAATAATAATTATTATGGGTATTACAACCCGAAACATGTTATATATCAGTTTATTTATATATTTTTTGTTACAGGATTTTTTGAATATGTACTTCAAGGACATATACAAGCCAATACCATCAGTTTATAATTTGGTATTGGCTATGCTTTGGAGGCATCCAAAAATATTGAGCTTGACCAAGTCAAAGTTGTTCACTATTGTGCTGCTGGCGCTAAGCCTGGAGGTAATATTTTTTTATTACAAGTTCAACTTTTCCATCAATGTTTTACATATTTGTTTTTTTTAAGTAAAAAATCATACTCGTTTATTTAATAATGTATTTCAATCGCTTTGGTCATGGTTTAAACTAATTAAAACTAAGGTGAAATTACTGAAGAATACAATTAATGCTACACATCAGATTGGATTGTTTTAGAAGTACATAAACATGTTTCTATACATAGTTCGTAAATGATAGTTTACTCGCACATCTTAAACATGTAGATAATAGATTTCTTTAACTAGTGAAAAACTAAACTTCACACCATAATATTGTATGAGTTAAAAAAATATTCCTCCCATGACTTTTACTTTACGAGTATATAATAACTTATCTAGATGGATTTCATTTTGTTCATAGGAGACTTAGTTTAAATTGATTTTTCTGAAATGTATCAGATTTACTGGAGAGGAAGAGAACATGGAGAGAGAAGACATCAAGATGCTGGTTAAGAACTGGTGGGACATTTACAATGACGAGTCTCTTGATTACAAGAACATTATTGGAGACGGCCACCAGCAGCAACAGACATTTCAACAGTTTCTTGATGCTTTATCCGAAGCTGGTGTACTCCAGTACGTTAAAGCTCCATCTGCAGCATAGACACTATATGATGATCACCAAGCTTGTTGCTGCGCTTCTTATATGACTATATATAATATTGCTATAGTTTGAAACTTGTTAATAGGAGTATATGTAACTATATGAGACTGTGTTATTACTTGTTTTATTGGTTTTGGAGGAGTTTTAAAATCTCCAAATCCGTGTTTTACTTCTGATATTTAGCTTGCTGAGAAGGAACAATGTTTGTTGCTACATACTATAACTGAGAGAATACACGATTAAGTGTTTAGTTATATACTTGTACTTAATATTGTTCTTCTAATGCCTTTATCACCTTAAACTCTGCCAAGCGGCTTTTGTAGAAACTTAATATTGTTCTTCTAATGCCTTTATCACCTCAAACTCTGCCAAGTGGCTTTTGTAGAAACTTAATATTGTTCTTCTAATGTCTTTATCACCTCAAACTCTGCCAAGTGGCTTTTGTAGAAACTTAATATTGTTCTTCTAATGTCTTTATCACCTCAAACTCTGCCAAGTGGCTTTTGTAGAAACACTTCCTCAACACGTACCCTAAGAATCTATTTTATTTCACCTACATTCAGACTTGTTCTACAAATACTCTTTTGACACTCCAAATGAAAAGTTGGCAGATCTAACGGAATAACTAAGCTATAGTAAAAACATCAAAAACTGTTATCATGAACAGTATAATTAGTCTGCTTTAACTACAAAAAGCATATGCATCTACTAGTGCCACCACACTCGGACCAACTCTTCAAGAGATATCTGCCACTACAAAAAGATGGAAATGGAAATCGCACCATAATATCACGGTTTTTGTAACTGCTATTAAAGGTTTCAGCTCTTTCTTTAAATAACTGGAGATGACTCTCTCTTTTTCTTCACCTCTCGCATGCTCTGTTTCTTTTTTTTTTTTTGTAAAGAGGTAGACGACAAAGTTAACTTAGATAGAAGCAGAAGTTAATTACTAACTCTTTTGTCCTTTGTAACTCAAGAGAAACGTCAGTTCCTCTTCTTTCCCTTTAAACCTTTTTACCATATATAGTCTTTCGAAGTCTCTTTCTTCGCTTACGAGTTAAGTTCTCAAACACTTTAGACAGAATCCAACAATGATAATTCGGAACCAAAATTTCATCAGCATTCCAATATCCTACATTTTACCCAAAAACAAACAAAAATCTTACACTTAATCACATGCATATATTACTAGGAAATGAACAAACTAGATGTAATCACATGCATATATAACTAGAAAATGAACAAACAAGATGTCAAATATGTTACAAACTTTTATCACACGATTCAAATTACATAAGAAAACCCTTTAAGTAAAAAAAAATAAAAAATTACGTAGGCTCAAAATAATTAATTCATAAATGTATGATATCACTTACTCAGCCCATTAATATAACAATTGATGAAGTCCAATAAAAATATATGTCACCAAGACACCAACTGACAACACTTCCAAGAGATATGATATGAGTCATAAGACCAACACTTTAGTAAAACATTTTGATTATTTTCCTTATTTTTTTTTTGTTTTTCCGTTGTTGGGTATATTAGTTTTTGTTTTTAATTTGTTTCCCCCTTTTTTAAATTCGTTTGACTAAAACAGTGTGATTCTTTTCCATTTTTGGGTATATCTAATTTAGTTCATCTTTTTCTATTATTTAGACCTTCAATGACAATGATTTTTAGAATGGTTTTTGGGTTTAGATTTTAAAAACAAATCTAATTTATTGTCATTCATGATTTTGGAAAAATGGATTCTCTAAGAACAGTGAATCTAATTTTTGGTGGTTTCTCTAAATTTGTGAACAAATAATTCAGAATCTTTGTTTGTGGGAGTTTCATCATTTTAATATAATCGATTATTTATTTTCTATATATATATATTTTTTTTAAATTAATACAAAATCGAAAAGCCATAAAATAAAATCTATAGACCTAAACCAAAAACTATAATTCAAAAAACATTTAAAAACTTGTAAATATTCACTACCTTATTCTTTTGACCAAAATAATTTGATTCGTTTCCTTTTTTTGTTTTTTTCCATTGTTGCCTATATAATATTGACCAGCAACATCTATAAATAAAACATCTTCTTACCTTCAGTTTCACAAAATATTCACTAAGTTTCTTCTCATCTACAACTTTTAATTCTTCTGTTAATCTCTTTTCATATTCTTTTGAATTCCGTTCCCTTTCTAACATGCCTTCTAGTCGTCGTCGTCGTAATGGTTATCTCGAAATTCAAGTTGGCCTTGACTCGAAAAGACTGCGTCGATCCCAAAAATCTGTAATAATATTCATTGAAAGAAAATTACAAGAGATATTTAAAGATCCAGTCACCGGCTCTACAGACGTATACGAGAGCAACGATAGTTCTCCACCGCTTCGGTTCGAGTTCAGGCTTACAAGTTTCCAACCTCGTGACATCCGCAATCATCTGCGAACCCATCTCGGTGATAACCGTTGGCTATCAGGAAACTTAGCCCCGAAGATCTCAAGGGCTGCAACAGATATTTGTTCTTCTGGATTTGTCATAAGAGTGGTCGTCACGATCACTCATAAGAAATTCATGAATACGACTCCGTTGACTGAAGAAGAAGCAAGACAGCAAATGCTAAGGAATTTGGTTCAAGGAGGGAAGATTGAAGGAGGGGATTTGAATGAAATCAACAGGGAAGGTGAGTCGTGTCCGATTTGTCTCGAGGATTTCATCACCGGTTCACATTTTACTTTCCCTACACGCATGAGCTGTTCCCATATCTTTCACGAGGTGTGTCTCTTGGATTGGCTCCAACGCGAAAAGACTTGTCCATTGTGTCGGGTTGAGTTGTACGAATGATGAGTTCGAGTTTCATAAATGAATTAGGTCACAGCTAGTACCTATTAATGTGTTACTTTTTTCGTAATATTGTCCTTTTCGTAATTTATGTTTGAAGAATATTGTACTGGAGTTTGTTTTTAGGGTTTCAAATTGATTTAAGCGAGTGATGTAAGAAATTCTAATTGCACAAAGTGCCTGCTACTATATTCCTTTGTGTGTGTTTTCTACAGAGATTCTTATCTATTAATGTCATTTTGTTTTTAATATGTTTGATTTGTCTGGTTGAGATTGCTTAGCGATAACTTTATTACTTTTATTCATATAACTAAGTTTTAAAATCACTAACATAACTAATGATGAATTTAGGGTTTCACAGATGAATTAGGTCACACTTGGTGCCTATTGTGTTCTTTTTGTAGTTATGTCTGAAGAAACTAATTATACTTGAATTTGTTTTTAGGGTTTTGAATCGATCCAAAAGACTGACGTTAGATATTCTAATTGCCAAAAGTGCCTAACATATTCCTTTGCACGTTTGTCCGAAGAAAATTTTATGTACTTTTTCTTTTTATTTGTTTTGCATGGGTTTAGAATCAATTCAACGAGAGATTTGAAATGTTTAGTGATATTAAGATTTTTGCAAATCAATCTATTAATTACCTTAAATACGTTGTAGTATAGAAGGGAATCAAACCAATTTGGTATCTAGTTTTAACACATTAAAGTATAAATCATGTATTAATCTAAGTGAATATATTTATGGTTTTTGTAAAAAGAGTTTAAAATGAAAATAAAGCGGAAAAATAGTTAAAAATGGTTTTGGTATCAAATTAACAAAAAGAATCCTTGAAAATGTTATAAATGATCTAGACTAATCAATGGTAAGCTAGTAGAGTTTAAATCTAATTCTTAGAGTCAATCCAACGGTTCCAAGACATAAATTTGACTAATCCACTCCCACGGTACCAATCATTTCACTAATCACCTTAAATGTTCATAATTCTTGTTAAACATTAATTGACTAATGAGCATTAATAACATGTCTTTTTAACCTCTAAACATCCTAAACATCAATTCTCATTGGCTAGGATTGTAAAGAGTTTGAAAAGTTTGGATCAAACATTTCATCAAGCACCTTGTGGGTGTGAGAAATGCTTAGGATCTAATAATTACAAACCTAAACTCCAGTAACCTAGCACTAATAAACATAGATCTAACATTCCAAGTTTCCTAAAAGAGACTACTCACTAATAGGCATGAAAACACAAAGTAAATGGACTGATCTTTGCATAATCATAAGTATTAAGAGAATAGAATTAAAGATAATATTAAATCAAAACCTTATCAAAATGAAAAGATCAAAGATCCAAAAAACTTAAGAAGAGAGTAATAGTGTCTCAAGATCCTTAAACAAAACATAAAACCTAGAAATTTAGGTTTCTCTCTTGTTTATACCAAGATAAACAACTTGGTTTAACATCTAAACTCAGATTGGTTAAAACTGAATTTTTCAAAATAGAAGACCGGTCCAGCGGTATGCCTTGACCACCATGCTTGGCCATTGCTCTCCAGTGGTGTGCCTTGGCCGGTGGAGATGCCCTTGCAATCTCCCAGTTTTCCTTCCCCAGAAGGCCAGAACCATGCCAGCTTAGGTAGGCCACTGAGAATGGCCGCTGGAGGTAAAATTAACTTATCTCTCTAACCAAATATCCAAATCACTTGAAATTACCTTTATTGGAACGCCAACTCAATATTTAACAACTTTTATGAAGCACTCTGGAGCTATAGCATAACGTAAAGGCTCTAACCAAGTCGATCTTTGGATACTTAGGATTGGTTCTAGATCATCATTTATGTTTTTCACAACCATTTGTTGTCTTTATTGTTTTTTTAGCTCCAAAACCTATATAAGATTGAAACACATGCAAAAAAATACTTTTAGACTCTAAAAACATAATAAAAATGCAAGATAATGATGAAAAGAACATTGCTAAAAACACTAAAACATAATATATCACTTGGCGAAAACTCATCATTTCTATTCCTATAGGCTATGGGCCATACCTAAAGATTTTAAAAATGACTAGATAAATTCTGACGCTACGCCACAAATCTTTTGTTCTGAAAATTGCTTTCATATTTAATTAGATTTAAGAAAATATTAAGGTCATATCTTATTAAAGAAACACATGAACCTTATCGACTTATATTCCCACATCGCTAATACACTCCCGCAATGGAACTCCCAGCATCTTTAAGCTCAGTAGAAGAGAAACATCGAAAAACTTCTTGACTTATATCATTATGAGTCAAATGAAGCGCCAGAGCTTCGATATGGTAAATTTTGGATCCTCTGGCAGATCAGGAAGTTAAGGAACGATATAATCTTCAACAAAGCACACCATGAACCATCAACAGTTCAGGCGCGAGCAATGGATATTAATGTAGCAGAATGGTTAGCAGTCAATCCTAATAGATAATTTTCTCTACTCTCGCTCTACAAATGCAACTCTATATTCACTTCTTTATGATATTCACAGCTGGGTGAATAAATGTACCAATATATCTATTACAATAGTGCCAATACTAAGCAATCAAGTTACTTTTATTGGCAATGGTAGGACATATGTAGAGTGATACAACTTATATTTACTTTTATCCTCCAAGAATGTTAAGGAGGTTTTATTCAATGACTATGTAAATATTTCATAAATTCTAATGAGAGTTGGATACTTGAATATATCAGTATTCATAATCAAGTGTACACAATATAGTTAGTTTAAACAATGACTCAGAGTTTATTGATTGAAAATTTTACGTTTATAATCAGTTCTGATGAGCTTGAAAAGCTATTAGGTTAAATAACAATGGGTTTTAGAATGGTTTTGGGTTTAGATTTTCCAGAAATTTAACTTTTGCCAGTAGTGATTTTGGAAAAATACATTCCCTAAAAAAAGAAATCTGGATTTGATTGATTTTTCACATTTGTGAAGAGAATCTACAATCTCACTTATATGAAGTTTTATGAGAACAATCTACGCTGAAAATAAAAAACCGCAAAAAACTATAAATCATTCATGGTCTATATTAGGAGAGACATATGAGGATGTTTCATGATACTGTATATGAGTATTAAAGTAACCAGTTTCAAGAACAATGCAAATGAAGTCTCTCTAGACCATGTAGAAAATTACAAGCAACATCATAGAGACATGCTCTAGACTTCAACAACTCACTAACAACTCTCTTACACATGACAAAAACACTTAGATTTAAACTAGAATCTTAACTAACTCATTTAAGTATAACAACTCTTGTTATCTTTTCCTTTTTCTTTGTTGTACATTTCATCAAAAACTCAAACTACAACACTCCCTCTTGAGTCATTTGATCAAATTCTCCCAATTGCAATTTAGGGATTTGAATCCATTGCTTCTTCTTCTTGTTTCAGCTGTTGAACCACTTGGATCTTCAACTTCAAGAAACATCTTCAAGCTTCTCTTAGACTTTCTAAAAAGAACGAAATTCTCCTTACAACACTATCTCCACACCGTTGTCTTCATTGCTATTTTTCAGAAGATTTCTCTATCTTCTTGAATGCACCTAAAGCCCTCCTTTTTTAAGGTACAGTTGTGGATAAGTTTGTGAAGGTTTGATGGTGCTCTCTCTTGTCACCACCTTCTCTTTCCTTCCCTTCTTCTCTGACTTAGTCTCAGCTTTGCTCTTCCTTCTTCTTCTATGGCTTCATCATTTTCCTCTCCTTCTTTTGCAGCTTGCAAGGCTCAACCAATAGGCCAGCACCATGAGGTTCTTCTTCTCCTCTCCTTCTTCTTTTCTTCTCTTCTTCTTTGCCTTTTTCTTCTTACGGCCAGATAATTTTTTTTTCAGCCTCACCTTTCTTATTTGTGCAGGCTGTCTCCATCTCTTCTATTTTGCTTAGGTTCCAAGAACATAGAAGCTCTGATACCATGTTGACATTCTCTAACCTCTTCATCATTTAGAGGTTAGTCCACTCTTATTCTCTCTTTACTCTCTTTTTGTGTTTAGTATCTTGTTGTATGAACAAAATCATTAATGCTTAGAGAAGAGAGAAATACTTGAATACTACATTGTAATATTGGATCCAAAGATGTTTCTTACACAACACCACATACACCTTCTTATACCACTTCATTGCTACACTAAAACTCATTAAAATTCTAAGCATAACCACCATACTTCTAGGGTATTGCTTACTAGCAACATCATAGAAACATGCTCTAGACTTCAACAACTCACTAACAACTCTCTTACACATGACAAAGACACTTAGATTTAAATTAGAATCTTAACTAACTCATTTAAGTCTAAAACTCTTGTTATCTTTTCCTTTTTCTTTGTTGTACATTTGATCAAAAACTCAAACTACAACAATATTAAATGATGGATATAATCTTTTATATATTAGGATAACACAACTGGATAACAAATTTGCATAAAATCCAAAAACTTGAACATATCCAAACTTATTACACCAATATAACTGTAATTTGGATACTTAATTATGGACAACTACAAACAAGAGAAAATTTGCTAATATACCTTACATCTTTTCTAACTTTTGAAAACTACACCAAATTTTTCAAATTTTGAAATATACCTTTTGTACATAAAATAAATAAAAATAAATAATTTAACAATTATTTTGATTATTTAGTTTTATATATTAGAGAATAATTAATTTAAATATAATAAAAAATTTCAAAATTTAAAATATATCTTTAAACATTAAATCATTGAAACTAAATAATATACAAATACATTATTTAACAATTATTATAATTATTTAGTTTTTACATATACTAGAGAATGCTTAATTTAAATATAATAAATAAAACATTTAACTTAATTGAAAGTTAGTTACGAAAATTAAAAATATAATAGATTTTAAAAATATTTTGTTGGATTTAATTGATTATATTATATAATAAATATTGATTAAAATTAATATTATTATTATGTGACTCAACTGTATATAATAACTAGAGTTATACATTTTTAAAAACTATTATTGATAATGACAAATCCAAATCTTATAAATTTTCTTAATATAAATTCCAAATTATATATTTTGTAGATTTTTTCAAGATTTAAGATAATGATATCATATTTTATATAAAATATAAATTAATTCAAGAAATATTTTATTATTATTATAAATGTAAAGATAAATATTACAAATTCATTGTTTATAAATTATATTTGAATATATTAAGACAAATAATCCATAAAATTTTATGAACTAAAATTTAACAATAAAACATTTTTCTTTAGTGAAATAAAAGTTTTTTATAAATATTTCTATTTCTATTTTTTTATTTGGTCAACATATTACTTTTTATTAACTATGAATTTAAATTGTAGTGTCATATTAATATATATTAAAAATTTATAATAATTTTAACATTATAATATTTTTTATTACAATAATTTCATGAAAATAAAAAAATACTATTAGTAAATAGAAATTTTTTAATTTTTATAGATATATATTTTTAATTTTTATTTTAGAAAATTAGTTTATAAAAATTAAAAAATAAATTTTTAGTTTAAATAAGTCAACTATATAAATAAATCAACCAGTCAAAATATAAGCCAACTGTTGAAAATAAGTCAGTTGTGAAAAAAAAGTTCGTAGATAGAAAAATAAATCAATTGTTAAATACATCAGCTTTAATAATAAATCAACATAAAATAATATAAGTTTATTAAACAAAAATAAGTTTACTAGGAAAAATATAAATCAATGAACAAAAAAAATAGCAACAGTTTAAATAAATCAACTATGTAAATAAATCATCCAGTGAAAATATAAGTTAACTGTTAAAAAGTAAGTCAGTGGTGAAATAAATAAGTTAATATATAGAAAAAATAAATCGATAGTTAGATAAATCAACTTTAATAATAAGTCAACAAAAAATAATATAAGTCTATCAAGAAAAAATTTATGTTTACAAAAAAATAAATTAAATTTACATTCAATCATAATAAGTTAACAGTTTAAATAAGTCAACTATTTAAATAAATCAATCTATTGAAATAAATCGACTGTTATAAAATAAGTCAACGCCAAAAAAAATATGTTGAGAGAAGTAAAAAATAAGTTGGCAGTTTAATAAATCAACTTTAATAATAAATCAAACTAAATAAATATAAGTCTTCTGATTTTATATATATATATATATATATTTTAAATTAGTCAACAATATATATACTTGGGTATTAATTTTTCATAATAAAGTTAGATTAATGATGATTGTATTCATATTATTGAAATATAAATTAAAGTATTAGTTGTATTTTTTTAAAATTAAATAATTAATAAATAAGGGTATTTTTCAAATTATGAAAAAGTTAGTATAGTTTTCAAAAAAATTATAAAATATGGGGCTAGTTATCCAACTCCTCTTACAAACAATTACACAATTGGAAACGAATTTACCGACTCAGTTTTGAGATTCTTTTCCACTGCCTTCCTGCCTACAGCTACTAATGCTACGATACTCACCCTTGTACCTAAAAAGCCAGGAGCTTCAGTTATATCTGGCTACAGGCCAATATCATGCTGCAACACTTCCTACAAAGTGATTTCAAAGTTATTAGTCAAGAGATTAAAAGCCATCTTACCGGAGGTTATACTTCCAAATCAAACTGCATTTGTCAAAGGTAGGCTCATCATTGAGAATACTTTACTGGCTTCAGAAATAGTTCAGGGATACCACAAGCCAGGAGGAGCAAAAAGAATCACAATCAAAGTTGACATAGCTAAAGCTTTTGACACCATCCGATGGGATTTCATATTTCAGTGCTTAAGGGGGTTATGCGTTCCGGAGACATATGTAAGGTGGCTAGAAGCATGTATTTGTACGACATCTTACTCGGTCGGATTTAATGGTGAAACATATGGATTAAGGCAGGGTGACCCACTTTCGCCCTATCTATTTGTTCTGTCGATGAACTGTCTATCCTATGTCCTTAATAAAGTAGGTAGAGCAAGGAAGGTTTAGATATCATTCAAAATATCAGAGAACAGGGCTAACTCACCTCTGTTTTGCAGACGACTTACTAATCCTTACAGATGGATCTTTAGACTTGGTGGAATGTATATTGGAAATATTGAAGGATTTTGAAGCTCGATCTGGACTAGCTGTCAGCTTGCCAAAAACATGCATTTTCACTGCAGGAATTAAGGATCATGAAGTAAGATTAATAAAGGAGAAAACATGCTTATCAACAAGAAATCTCCCTATCAGGTACCTGGGAGTTCCTCTATGCTCCAAAAAGATCTCACCCTTGCAGTTCTCCTCTCTCACCCAAGCAGTGAAGTCAAGAATGCATTCTTGAACTGTCAAATCACTCTCTTATGCTGGCAGGCTTCAATTACTATCCACAGTGATTGCTGGAATAACTTCCTTCTGGGCGATTTCATTTATTATCCCACAGTCCTGCATCTCAGAAATAAACTCGTTATTAGGCCTGGGCAAAATACCCGAAACCCGAAGTACTCACCCGAACCCAAATTAAGAAAATACCCAAACGGGTCCTAAATTTTTATACCCGAAAACCCGAACCCGAAGCGAACTGAAATTTGAATGAGTATCCGAAGTATCCAAAATATAATTATATAACTAAAAATATAAATTATATGTATATTGTATATAACCTAATTATCCAAAATTACAATTATAAATTCAAAGTATAAATTATTTTAAATCATAATAACTAATATATTTTAGAGTTATAACTAGTACAAACTTTATTACAAGCGGAACCATGTGGGTTATTACATGTATTACAAATACTTTGGAAAAGATGACAATATATCTCGTTTGAAAGTGATAATAAAAAACTTACTTTCATGATTTTACAACAAGTAATAACAATTGAACTAAAAATATGTTGAAAGATATTCAGAAATCAGAATCAAGCTGTATATATACCAGCGAAAAAAATCAAGAAGAATATAATTTTAATATTTATTTGATACCGTCATTTTGGCTAATACAATATTTGTATGAATAATTTACAATTTAATAAATTCAGATACTAAGAAAAATCAATATATTTTAACTGAGTAGTTGTGCTCAAGATTTCTCTGGAAAGGGAAAACAAAGGGCCCAAATTCTGCAAAAGTCTCTTGGGAGTTTCTAACAAAGAGTAAAGACGAAGGATGGTTAGGTTTAAAAGACTTATCTCAGTGGAATAAAGCATACACTATCAAGATAATCTGGATGTTATTCTTCCATCAAACTTCGTATTGGTCAGCCTGGTATATTGCAGAAGTCTTGGATGGGAACATAAACAATTTCTGGATAATTAATACGCGGAAAAAAAATTCATGGTTATCTAATCAACTCTTATTACTTAGAGATGAGGTTTACCCATGGATAGTCCAAGTGATAGGCAATGGCGAGATATCTTACTTCTGATCATCAAATTGGTCTCCATTCGGAAATATCCGCAAATAATTGGTGGAGAATGGTTCAACTCACTTGGGATTCCCTCCCCAAACCACAATGGCTGAACTCTAGGAGCTTGGAAATTGGAACTTTCCACCTGCAAGATCAGAAGCTCAGGTTAAAATTCAGTTATATCTCAACTATATCCATTTCAGATCGACCAGATTACTATGTGTAGAAACCTAACCACGTAGTAAGAAGTCGTTACAGCATAGGAGAGATATACAACTTGATTAGAAATCACAATCCAATTATTACCTGTACTAAAGAAGTATGGTTCTCAGGAAGGATACCAAAACATGCTTTCATGACTTGGCTTGTAGTATTAAACCGGTGTCCTACGAGAGATAGGCTTATTGGTTGGGGTCTTCAAACTGATGCAAAGTGTCTCCTCTGTAACTATACCCTGAATCTCGCCCCCATCTGTATTTTGATTGCAGTTTCTGTAACGCCCCGACCGCCACCGTCCGTGAACCCCCACATCCTCTCTAGGCATATATGCACATACCCTCTCTAGGCCCGTTGGGCCCACCCTCGTCCGACAGCCGGTACGTTATGTTTGAAGGGTTCTAAAGACTTGTTACTATCCCTACAAATCACCACATGATCTTTCCCCATATTTTGGCCTCACTCACATGGTATCGACAATCACTTCCCGATAGGTCACCCATCCTAGTGGTACTCCAGCCCAAACATGCTTAATCCTAGAGTTCTAACTGGACAAGTGACGGAAAAGATAAGTGCACTTTGGTGACATAGGTAGCCAAATCAAATTTCTTAACCCTCTCATCATGTACCACCATATACAAGTGAGATGTTACAGTTTCTCTTGGTCAATATGGAACATTGCAGCAACAAGATGTGGTTTCAACTCACCGAGGGATTGGGATTCTCTCCTGGCTCTACTTCGTGACTTCACAACTCCTCTAATAAGCAGCACATTCATTCTCCACTAAAGAAGAATGACAGATTCCGAGATATTCCCAACTATGTTAAATGGGCCAAATGGGCTCATACCCATCTCTTTTCCAAATTGGCCGCAGGGCTAACTTCATTATGTGGAATTGGTTCTATTAGGGTGGATTTGGCTATTTAGCCTCTAATTGGGTCTCAAAACCCTGTATCTTTTTTATTTCTCATGCATTTTAATAGAAACCCCTTTATCAAAAAAAAAATATATATATTTTTAACAACTTTGTGTTTTTACCTAAAACCTCTTATAAAATGGACCATAATCAGCAATTCACATTATTTGGCACCCTACGTTGTCATTTTTTCATGTCACTTAAGTTACTCTCGTTATATTGAAATATAGAAGGTCACAAGTGGGAGGCTCTTTGCCAAGAAGTGTTACTCACTCAACTTACTAAAGACAATGAAATCTTCAGCTCTGTAGTGGATCCTAGGTTTGAAGAATTCAAATATGGCATTGACATATAAGCCACTATTTTCTTCATGCCCATTTATTTTTCTATTCATCATACAAAAATTATTGTTAAAGTATTCCCCATATTTAAGTCCTGGATTCATGGGATTTGGGCACAAATAGATTCAATATTTTAAATCTGATTCTTGGAGATACCAGATTAATTTTGGGTATACGTTTTTAATGAAAGATAAAGTTATCAAGTTCTAATGCATTGTTATTTATGTTTAAGGTGATCCTCTTGCCTCTGTTTTCACCCATATAATAAAGACACCTTCAAGAATTAATGAATTCGAAAATAAACTACATGGAAGATGGATCAATCATATCCCTTTATATTTATCTTTTATTGTGTTATCAAACATTGGGAACTCCTTTTAAAACAAAATTATGTTGCTTGGAACTGTTTTTCTCGCACTTTTTTGTTTAAGACCTAAATCTAATTGATTTCCTTTCTTTATATTGTTAAATCAAACTTATCAACCTGAGTTTAGTTCATCACAATATATTTAGTTTTCATTATAATGCTTAGAATAAATAAATACATATATATATATATATCTAATTAATTGTAGCCTTTTTAGAGTTGATGAATAAATCAAATCATTTAATATTAGATTGCACATCTAAGGCAGCCGATAATTTTTAAGAACATTAAATTAAAAATATCGTAATATTTCTGTTTAAGTATTTAGTTATCTATTGTTTAATTATGTGATGGTTTCAAAAAAGAAAGTGCAATCTGAAATTGTTAACAAATAGGTACTACATTGTAAGTCATGGACATATCTTAGATTGGAAATCCTTACATTTGTTATGATATTGGCATATTGCATTAAAATCGTAATCCTAACTATTAAAAAATATATGCAAATATTTCATAAATGAAAAGAGGAAAGTCTAACAACTCCAGTTTTTTAATCTCAGACGAATTGTAGTAAGAGCATAATTGTTAGAAATTGAATAACTTTCTTTTATTGACATAGTAAGCAAGATGAAAAAAGAAGCTACAAACGTAGGAAATATGGAGAGATCAAGAGCAAGACAACATTCCCCACCAAATGGTCTATTGTGGAAGCCTATAAGAGCAATCCTATTGGGGGTTTTAAAACAAGTTTCTTAGTATTAAAAAAATAAAAAATAATGAAAAAGAATGAAAGAGAATAAAAAAGTTTCTTATATAAGAACCTCATGTCACAAAATTTAAAAACCCATATAACACTTGGTTATTATCTATTGGTTCAATTTTTTCTTTTAATATTTTAATTTAATTAAAAAAGAAAAATATATTAAAATATTTTTAAGATACCCAATGTTTAGAAACTCCCAATAAAGATGGTCTAAGGCTGCTAGGGCTAGGGGTAATCTTGTATTTTCCCAATGAAACATAATCACTAATGCATATTATATAAGAGAAAGAGAATGATACTAAAGGGAGGGATAAGTGCAGCCATATTTAGTAAAAGAGAGAGAGACGCGCAAGGAGCTGTCAGCCATAAACGCCGCTGAAGATACCACCACTGCTGAGGATACTCCACCCAGGCAGAAACCGGAGAAAGAGGGAAGAAGAAGAGCAGTTAGGAAGAGAATGAAGAGAGGATTATGAGATCGTCAAACAGAGCATGCACTTGACGACTGAACATAAGGTAATTGTATGGCTGAGCTTAGCAACAACACACTCCTTAACGTAAGCACGTCGAATGCTGCCAAACTCAACAATAATATTACCTCATGTGGAGCCTCTCTTCGACATCTGCGCAAAGCCAAATCGTTGCCAGGTAACATAAATCAAACAGCAACTTGAACAATAGACCAAAGGTGACAAATCCATTAATGAACACATTAGGTTAGAGATTTACAAATATATATATCGAGTTGCACTAAGATAACTTAGGTGTTAACTAATTACAATTATAACTGTTGGGAAATTGGTTAAGTTCTGCTACAGGTTTTGTGCAGACACGGGTTTGATTGGCACTGGTTTAAAGTCAATTAGTGAACCAAGAGGAAAGTCAATAACCAAAAGGATTGGAGCTGGTTTAGTTCTAATTGAAGAATGGATATTGGGATGATCAAAACTGAGTCACTTTGATGAGAGGAAGCTTCTCAGCGCTGTTACGAAACTGACGAGTGTGATGGTCTAAGGCAACATCATAAAATTTGTTAATTGTCGTAACAGAATGAGAGAGTGATCTAGGAATATATAAGGGTGAGAGATTAATAAATCTTGTATCGCTTTTTACATTTTTCCTCTTAAGAGTTTTGGCTTTATTCTTCTCTTGGGTTCTTGGTGAGAGAAACACGGTGAGAGAAAGTGAGTTGTAATCGGAGAGTTGATCGGAGAAGACAATTTGTAATCTGAAACAGGGAGTAAATAGTGGATTCCGAGAGCAAGATTTTGCCCAGACGTAGGGTGTGTTATACACATGAACTGTATGTGCCTGTGTATTTCTTGAAGTTTTCGTTTTTCGTTTTTTTGAATCTTCTTCTTCCTCAATCTTTCTGTGTCTATTGCGATATATGAGATCAAATTGAGCTGGGTTTACAACAATAACCTTAGTGGTTATCATATATACATATCTTGTAAATCCATTCTCCACACTATGCTAGGGTGCTAAAAACTCATGACCACCCAATGGGGAGAAAGAGAACAACAACTCGAGTTATCTATTTATTTATTTTTGTTTTTTTATCTCGACATTAAGTATGTGTTTTCAGTTTCTTTGTAATTTAATTATATAGAGAACCCTAGAGATTTATATATCTCCTAAAGCAAAATAAAAAAGCATTAGAAGTTTCAGAAACTGTTGAAATATCAACAACAAAAGAAATTGCATCCTTACTCCTCAAACTAGATAATCCATGAAAAGTATGCAGCATGTGGATGGTGCTAAGTCATAAAATTGGAAGATCAGTTGAGCTTATCTTAGGATTTGAAGATGTAAGAACAACAAATAGCAACTCTTTATTTGAAACTAATTTTATTATAAATGTAGCTAAACGAATTTTCATTTATTCTTACAAGATTCCTGCTACTATTCCTTTGTAAATAATAGATGGCTTCAAAGATGATCTGAAAGGGGGTGATGGTTATGTGATAACTAAGTTCCGTGTTAAAGAGGATAAAGAAGAAATCCACAAAACATATATAAGCTACCGCATATTCTTCACATAGAAGACATGGCTAAGACATGCTTTGACTCCTACAGACACCTATTTTTTCTCTAAGACATCTTTTGAAAGGGTCTTTGATGGAAACGTTTGATATATTCTTCCTTATGGTATTACCATCGATCATTCTTTCAAACCATTTTAAATTTTTTAGTATAACCAACTTCTATATTTCTCACTATTTGTTTGTTTATTGTAGTTGATTTACTTGAAGCCATTACTAAAATGGGCGAAATAAGGACCTTTTCAGATTACAGTAACCATAATTTATGGAAATTGGAAAATCGTTACATCAAGTTTACAATCAATAATCTAGAGTAAGTTCCATTTTAAAATTATATTGTATAGATTTTGGAAATTTAGTGTATGTTATAATGGCTGTAGAATAAATTATTTTAATATTACTCATAAGAATAATACAATGCATTGTTCTTTTTGTTTAAGGTGTTCCCCTTGCCTCTGTTTTCACCCATATATTAAAGACACCTTCAAGAATTAATGAATTCGAAAACAAACTATATGGAAACATTGGGACTCCTTTTAAACTATATGGATCAATCATATTCCTTTGTTTTTATTTCCTATGTTTGTTATGAAACATTTGGAACTCCTTTTAAAAAAAAATTATGTTCCTTGTAACTGTTTTTCTTGCACTTTTCTGCTTAAGATATAAATTTAATTGACTTCCTTTCTTTATTTTGTTAAATCACACTTATCAGCCTGAGTTTAGTTCATAACAATATCTTTAGTTTCCATTATAATGTTTTGAATCAATAAGTATCCAATTAATTGTAGCCTTTGTAGTGTTAGTTCTTTGATGGTTTAAAAACAAAGTGCAATATGAAATTAGAAAGAAATAACTACTAATTTATAAGTCATGAAGCGTATCTTAGATTAAAATTCTTTATATTTGTTATGATATTGGTAGGGGTGTCAAAGCGGGTTAGCCCACCCCGTTTAACCCATCTATTGCGGGTTGAATTAATTTACGGTTTTTATCGGGTTGGCCTGCTATAACTCATGAGTTCTAAACTAATAATCCTAACCCACCCCGCACTATAACTACGGATTTAGCGGGCTGGTCCGCAGTATTTAAAATTAAATTAATAACCAAAAAATTAAAGCTTTACAATGTAAATTTATCGATAATAAAATAAATATCTCTTGTATCTATCCTAAATCAAAAAGAAAATAGTAACAAAAATCATTAAATGCATAAATAAATTAATAAATTTTCAAAGAATCAAATATGAAATTGATTTGAGCATTGTCAACGTCTCCAACTTATTAAGACAAAAGAAAACAAAATGTATTCTTCAAAATTTCTAAAATACAACCAATCTTAAGATGACTTTTCTACTACCTTTTTATCTTCAGTGTGTAATTTCATCAGTCCGCAGATCAACCCGTAATCCATACGGGTTTTTCCATCAAAGACCATAGCCCGTGATGGGTCAACCTGCAATGCCCACTTTTTTGGACAATCAAAACATGAACCCTATCCCGCCCCATAGCAGTAAGGGTTTAGGGTAACCTGTGGGGTTTTAACCCTAATCGACATCCCTAGATATTAGTTAGCGGTATCAATGCGGGTTGCTCCACCCTGTTTAACCCACCCCATTGTGGGTTTAGTTAATTTGTAGTTTTTAGCGGGTTGACCTGCTATAACCCATTTGTTTTAAACTAATAACTCTAACCCATTCTGCACTATAACTGTGGGTTATGCGGATTGTCCGCGAAATTTAAAATCAAATTAATAATCAAAAAAAAGTCTGACAATGTAAATTCATCCATAATAAAATAAATGTATCTTATATCTATCATAAATCAAAAAGAAAATAGTAACAAAGATCACAAAATGCAAAATTAAATCAACAAATTTTCAAATTTTCAAAAATTCAAATATTAAATTGATTTGAGCATTATTAGCATTTCCAACTTATTAAGAAAAAAAAGAAAACAAAATGATTTCTTCAAAATTTCTAAATTAAAACCTATCTGAAAAAGATTTTCCTACTACATATTTTTTCTCAACGTGTAATCTCATCAGTCTGTAGATCAACCTGCAATCCATGCGGGTTTATCCATCAAAGACCATAGACCATGACGGTCAATCCGCAATACCTGCTTTTGTTTGGACAATAAAAAAATTAACCCTAACCCGGCCCATAGCGGTGCGGGTTTTCAATCCTAATTGGCATCCCTAATATTGGCATACTGCATTAAAATTGTAATACTAACTATTACAAAAAATATGCGAATATTTCTTAAAAGAAAGGAGGAAAGTTTAACAAGTACCGTTATTTAATCTCAGACGAATAATTCATAAGAGCATCATTGTTATAGATTAAATAACTTTCCTTTATTGTCATAGTAAGCAAGAGGAAAAAAGAAGCCAGCATTGATAAGAAAACCGAAGCTAGAAATATAGGAAATATGCAGAGATCAAGAGGAAGTCAAAATTCTGAAATCTAACTTTCAGTGTATCTAAAGTTTGTAATCTTATAGATGTCCCACTCAATTCGACTTTCGCAAGAGTGTTTCAGGATTTGACAAACTATACCAATAAGATTATGGGTTTATGTGATTCTCGGTGATCAACTCCATTACGAGTACAAGGATATAGTGTAGAACATATAACTGGTAATCGAGTATTTATTTGGAGATCTTATTCATTTTGTTTACTAGCAGTTCTGACATGTGTCTGATTTTATTGATGATATTCATATTTATATTTAGGACTCTTTTACATTTGTATATGATAATTGACCTCTTATGAACTCTCAATAGAATTGGAGGACCTAATATCTCTCAAACATCTAAATCATCTGTAAAGAGAGTGCAGTGTTGTTTTGTTAGGTCTGTAAATTATGACATACTAACGCAAAACATGATCAAACCCCAGCCAGAAATATTGGTAAACATAAGAATCACCATACCCTCAATTAATGGAGACTACTTACACTAAACCACAGTTAAATATGAAGAATCAGAATCTGTAAAGTTGTAGCGAAAAACCGGTATTATGAATATTTATTTTGCTGTTTGTCTAGTGAAAGTAAAAATATATAAAATAGCTATTAAAAACACTTGCAATACAATGAAAGTGCATTAACGCAAAAAATACTAATGATTCAATCTTATAGGAAACCCAGATCTTAAAATTAAGATCTCATAATATATTAGCTGCTTAAGACAAAACAGTTCTCATGTAACTGTAACATGCTCATCATACGGCCCATTGGGAAGACCCATTCAGCTTCTAGGGTTAGGGGTAGTCTTGTATTTTCCCCTTGAAACCTAATTGCTAATGCATCTTATATAAGAGAAAAAGAAATATAATTAGGGGGAGGAGAGGTATAGCCACATTTAGTGAAAGAGAGAAAACGCTTAAAGAGAAGATTTCAGCCACCAATGGCGGAGTTACCACCCCAGCTGAAGACACCCCCACCTGGGCTTAAGCCAAAGAAAAGAGGAAGAAGAAGAGATAATTAGCTGTCAAACACATCATGCACTTGGCAGCTCCACAAGAGGTCATTGGTGTGATTGAGTTTGCCAACAACACACTCCTTAACGTGAACATGTCGAATGTCGACAAGTCAACCGTACTACTACCTTATGTGGAGCCTCTCTTTGTAATATACACGAAGCGACCATGTAAAATAACTCAAAAACATTTGAAGCATTAGACCAAAGGTAAGAAATCTATTAATGAATACATTAGGTTAGAGATTTACAAATATATATTGAGCTACACTAAAAGAATATAGGTATGAACTAATTACAATTATAAACTTAATGGTTATCATAGATACATCTATAGAAAATCCGTTCTTCACACTATAATAGGGTGCTAGAAACTCATGATGTATAGATAACATATGTATATTGGGATTTCATTGTGAAATAGGAAGGAACAATAACTAGTTAGGCTGGAAAATAATGAAAGGGAAAGTTAGAGGGGGGAGAGAAGTGTTCTCCACCCGATGGAGGCAAGGAGGAAAATTTTGATTTCGTGCATTCATTACTGATTGGTAATTGACTGTATAAATGTGGTGCCGCCAAAGCACTGGGCGTAACAGGTTGCATGCCGGTCCGATTGTGCTACAAAGAAGGTACTCTTTACACAAGATTTTTTTTCTCTTTATTTCAGCACTTGTTTTATTCTAGATTTATTAGCTTGTTCTGAAATTCTTAGAATTTTCTCAACAAAGCAATAAGACAACATTTTTGTTGACCCCATAAAGATGGGATATTACACAACCCTCGAGTCTGAAACTGTTTGGCATTATTCCATGGCAAAGATGTTGAATAGTGTTACCTACGCGAACATTTGAATATAGATAGCATATATAGATATAATATGTTCTGTAGACTAACACAAGCATAATTTAAGATTATTTCCAGATTTATGACTGCCAGAAATATCCTAAATAGTCTATTGATTATATAGATTTTGTAAAATACCATACAGTTTTATCCTTAGATCCCATGACAAACGTGAAACCTTAGATTAATGATTATATTCCAGCAATTTATTTTCCATTCATTGATAATGTGATTTATTATCTTTTTTACTTTAAGATGAAACGATCACACCTTTAATTCATGTTCTGAATCAAGAAAAAACGAGAACTTTTGGCCCTTGATTTAATTATTTCTGGTTCTTAATTATTAAAAAACTTATGTCTAAAAACAAATTATTTTAATTTATTAATTAGCATGTTTGAAACACGGTTTATCCATATGTAAATTATACATATATAACAATATGTTAGTTGAAAATATGTGCATGAGTTCACAAAAAGGGGGGTGAATATACACTAGAGAATATACAAAGTTAAAGTGTCAACAACTTTTCTTCAGCTGAAAGTATCTTCCAATAACAAGGTTGATGACTACTCAATGTTACAAAAAATTCTAGATCCTAATAATTTTCCAACGGCAGAAAACATTATGGTACCTTGGGGTTTGAATTTGAGGAAGGGAACTGCGAAATTATGTAGAGTTAGTTTGAGTAATCAAGCAGCAATTGCAAATGGAAACCTGTCTCGAGCGACTACTCTTCTTCCTCAATCCCCAGAATTTTCTGGATCGGATTTTTTGTGGTTAGAGTCAGGCTTCTGATATAGTGATGATGCAGGATCCTTATTTAAATATTTCTGATATGGTGGTTTTGCTAGCTCTTTTCACCCTAAGCGGAAGAAATAACCTCGGTTGCTATAGTGCGAAAAGAACTAGCAGAAGCGTTATATCTAAAAGTGTTTAAATGAGTATCCAGCATCGTCACTACATCAAGAGCTTGAGATCGAATCGCAGACAATGATGCAGAATAATAGATAATTTGATCGTTATGAGGCAAACCTGGGCCCAAAAAGAGTCCCATGGTTAAGGAACACGAGTAGTTTCATATATGTTTCCATTTGCATTTGTTTCTTGATTACTCAAACTGTTTCTACTTGTTTTTGCAATTCCCTTTCTCGAATTCAAACCATAAAGTACCTTCATCTTTTAGGATCTCGAGCGTCTTAAAAAAATTTATAGTCATAAGCCCCAAGTATAAAAACTTAAAGTTGTTTAATAAAAAACAATTTATGACTGAGACAACACATCATGTTATCAAAATTAATTCATCCTCAAAAAAATATACAGCAGTTCCCCCTCTATTCCATGAGCAGACTACAATCTTTATCTTATCACCATTGACAAAATGTCAAGGAACTATCTCACAGTCTTTGTACTCGGATGAGGAGGCTACAACCTCGTGAGATTTCCCAATCCCAGCATGTCCATAAGGGAATAATAATCTTTCATTCCCAGATCAGTCAATGTCTGCTCATCCGTAAGGCACATAGGAACAAAAATGCTAAGGCCCAACATCCTAGCGAACAAGGTATCAGCAGATTTCCATATCTGGTCTTTGTCAAAAATAGTATCACTAGCATTAGCCTTTCCCTTGCTCACTTGCGGTTGAGTCATTTCCATCGTAAATCTAAGTAATAGAAGATGAGAGTAGCTATAATGAAAAACAAAAATTTAATTTAGATCCAAAAGTGATCAAAGCATGGATCATAATGAATTTACTGTTATGAGCCTGATTATAATGATATGTAAGCATGGTGTACATCCATAGGAGGATTAAAGCATCCCTTAATCATGGTGCGATGGAGGTGGTTTGTCATTCTATATGTTTGATGTAAACTTTAAGCATTGGATTTGTGTTTTGTTAGCTGAGATTGATCTATACAGGTTGATACACTCCCGGAACGGTAGCCTAACTATCAGATCAGTCGGACTGGTACGGACGGTTCGGAATGGTCGTATGCGGAACCTGCGAGGTATCAGATACGGTCGAGGCCCGGTAAGGATCTCTCGGTGATAGACCTTGACGCCGGTAAGGAACTCTCAGTGGGGAGATGCCGATGCAGTAAGGGCTTCTCGGTAAGGTTTCAATGCCGGTACGGACCCTTCAGTAGAGAGATACCGATGCGGTAAGGATTCCTCGGTAGAATGATGGTGTTAACGGTATGGATAGCAGCGGATGTAATGAAGCGGGGGAAATGGAGGTGGACGGTGGAAAGGACTAAGAACAAGGGATAATGGGATGGTAGAGCGAAGTGAAAGATAGAAGAGAATGTTGGATAATGAAAGAACAATGGATCTAGAGCCGACCACACGGTGTTTGGACAACTCCATGATATGACTAATCAGAGTCCGAGCTGAGCTTTGAGGACAACGATGTTTAAACTACTTGAGATTCGAGAGCAAGTTTTAAGCCAATGCGTTTATTTAAATCTATCTTTCAACGTCGAGGTTACACAAGTTTAAATAGGCAGATTGTTTTAGGGCATCTGACTTTTACAAAGGACCAGCGTGTCCTTGGGTGTTTCATGCCCGGTCAAAACATAAGAGTTCTTACTAGAGTAAAAATGGTAAAACATGAAAAGAGAAAGGGGGTAGAGATTAGGGTCGAGTGATGACCACACAAGCCATGGACTGGCCAGGTGATGACCGGGTCGGGTCTAATGCATCCGGATCGTGAACCTCGTTAAAAACCTTGTTGGGAAAACCACTTAGGGATAAAACCCAATCAAGGAAAAAAGAGTGTTCCTTTCCTAAACATCTTTAGTGGGGCATTTTCACCGTATCAAGGTGAAAACACTAAAGACTTGGTCCTTGACGTTTGTTGGCGCTTTTAGCTTGGGTTGACTACACTCGCCCTTCTTCATACCTTGGGCGATCACTAGGTTTAACCTCGTTTGGTATTGTTGCGAGTGCTCGCGGTCAATGGCCAAAACCAGTATATTGGGCAACGATCTTTGGCTCCCATCCACTTCTGACTCGGTATCATCCGACTAGCTATCCTCGGGATCGGAAAAAGCTTGGGCCTCATCATGCCTCCCTCTTGAGGATATTTTGTCCTCAAAACTTTGTCTCATGCATCAAAATGGGACAAGTCAGCAATATTTGAAGTGGTGGACATGTTGGAAGGGGCCATCTCCTTGAGGTTGCAATTTCGTCTGACGGTGTTTGTTGAAACATTCGGTCCGGGTATGTAGCCAAACCCATTCGCCGGGTTGTAGTATCATATGTTGCCTCTCTCGGTCCGCCTTCTTCTTGTAATGCTCTGTCTTCTTAAGGATTCGGTTGCGGACTCTTTCATGGAGCTTGCGGATATACTCAGCTTTGGTAACCCCATTCTGGTCTTCCATTCGCTCAGGAGGCAATGGAACCATGTCCAGCAGGGTAAGCGGATTGAATCCATAACAGATTTCAAACGGGCAGAGGCCGGTGGTTGAGTGAGTCACCCAGTTGTAGGCAAACTCCACATATGTTAGGTTTTGGAGCCATTTGTCTCGGTTAGAATCGATGGCCATCCTGAGCAAAGCTCCTATGGTCCGGTTGACTACTTCGGTCTGTCAGTCTGTCTGCGGGTGGGCTGCTGTAGAGAAGAGTAGTTTTGTCCCAATGCGTTTCCACAAGGTTCTCTAGAAGTGGCCGAGGAACTTGGGATCCCGGTCGAAGATAATGGTTTGGGGCAAACCGTGTAATTTCACGACATCTCTGAAGAAGAGATCAGCAATGGCGGTAGTATCCCATGCCTTGGAGCAAGGCATGAAATGGGTCATCTTGGAGAATCGGTCGACCACTACCATTATAGAGTCCTTACGTTCGATTGGGGGCAGTCTCAAGAGAAAATCCATTGACATATTGACCCATGGAGAGGTCTAGATAGGCAGGGGCATGTATAGGCCGTATGGGTGGGCCTTGGTCTTGACGCGCCTGCAGGCTAAACATCTTGCACATAAAGCATCGACCATACTCCTTATCTTGGGCCAATAGAAATGACTCCGTAGCATATCCATGGTCTTATGCGTCCTAAAGTGTCCCATCAACCCGCCACTATGGGCTTCTTGAGTGAGAAGTTCCCGGACTGATCCTTCCGGGATGCATAGCCACCTGCCTTTGAAAAGGAATCCTCCGTGGAAGTGGAAATCCTTGTAAGATTCTTTACTGTGTCCAGCATAAGGAGCCTTCAGGCCGGGATCATCTCGATACTGGTCCTTAAGGTGGGAGAACCCGAGGATCTTGGCCTCAACCATAGTGATGAGGGTATGTCGCCGGGACAGGGCATCAGCCACACATTTTCTTTCCCTTTCTTATACATGATGACATAAGAGAACATTTCGATGAACTCGAGCCACTTGGCATGTCGCCTCTTCAAATTGGTTTGGCCCCAAAGATGTTTTAAGGTTTCATGATCCGATTGAATCACGTATTCCTTGGAGAGGAGGTAGTCTTGCCAGGTCTCAAAGGCTCGAACTAACGCGTAGAGCTCCTTGTCGTAGGTGAGGTAGTTGAGCATGGCTCCATTGAACTTCTCATTGAAGTAGGCAATGGGCTATCCCCTTTGTGTCAGCATGGCTCCAATACCTATGTCGGAAGCATCGCATTCGATCTCGAAGGTTTTGCTAAAGTCGGGCAAGGCCAGTAATGGAGCTCGAGTGAGCCGGTCTTCGAGTTCATGGAAGGCTTTTTCTTGAGGTTCTTCCTAAGTAAAACCGGCTGACTTCTTGACTAGAGCCATCAGAGGAGCAGCAATGGAGCTGAAGTCTCGAACAAATTGCTGGTAAAAGCTGGCCAGGCCATGGAAACTTCAAACTTGGCTAACGTAGGTTGGGGTTGGCCATTTCTGGATGGCCAGGATCTTTTCTTGATCCACCTTCAGACCGTGTTCACTAATAACAAAGCTTAAGAAGATCAGCTCTTTAGCACCAAAGGTGCACTTCGCCATGTTGGCGTATAGTTCTTCCTGCTGAAGGGTTTGTAGGACATCATCCAGGGTCTTGCTGTAAATGAGGATGTCATCGAAGTAGACGACCACGAATTTGTTGTTGAAAGTCCAGAGAGTGTGGTTCATCAATCGCATGAAGGTGGAGGGGGCATTGGATAGGCCGAAAGGCATGACGAGCCACTCGTACAGCCCTTGCTTGGTCTTGAAGGCAGTCTTCCATTCGTCACCTTCTCTCATACAGATCTTATGGTAACCACTCTTGAGGTCGACTTTGGAGAAGATGGTCGCGCCACTGAGTTCGTCCAACATGTCGTCCAGGTGGGGAATAGGGTGTCGCTATTTGACCATGATGTTATTGATGGGCCGGCAATCCACACACATTCTCCAAGTACCGTCCTTCTTGGGAACCAAAAGGACTGGAACAGCACACGGACTGAGGCTTTCTCGGATATACCCTTTGGCCATGAGGTTGGCGACATGCTGTTCTAGCTCTTTGGCCTCTTCCGAGTTGACACGGTAAACAGGCCGGTTGGGCAAAGAGGCTCCGGAAACAAAGTTAATCTTATGTTCAATGCCTCAGAGGGGAGGCAATCCGTGAGGGATCTCATCAAGGAAGACCGCCGAATACCTCTGTAGGGTCCTTTGGAGCTCGTCCGGGATCGGGTCTTCCATGGTACCTGTACTTAACATTTCTTTGTAAAATATTAGTATAACTCGGCACTTATTGCCGATAGTTTTACAAGTGTCCCTAATAGATATAAGGAAGTTGGGTCGGGAAGAAGTGTTCTTAGACAAATGAGATTGGAGTTCATGCACTTATACGGGTGATAGAGGGGCTAGGTTAATGCGCTTAGAATCATGTATGAACGAATAGAAGTTGGACCAGCCATTATGGGTGGCATCCTTATCAAACTGTCATGGACATCCTATGAGGACGTGACTAGCTTGCATCGGAACAACATCATATTAGATCGTGTCCTGGTATTGCCCTATGCTAAAAGCTAGTTCTACTTGTTTGGTAACAGGTATGACAGATTTATTATTCAACCATCACAGTTTATAGGGATGGGGATGTTTAGAAGTAGGGAGAGAGAGTTTGGTCACGAGGTGAGAGCTGGCCACATTGGTGCAGGACCCACCGTCAATGATCAAACTGCAAACCTTGTCGTTGATGGTGCAGCGAGTGCGGAAGATGTTGTCTCGCTGTCCGGCTGGTTTGGAAAGGGTTAGGGTACTCAGGCTCCTCTGGATGACCAGCAAGTCCCCAACGTCCGGGTACTCAATCGCCTCTTCTGGTTGAGCGGGTTCAGGGTCATTTTCCTTATCCGGCTCCTCGTCCTAGGATTCATAGTCACTTTCGAGGGTGAGGATCATTGCCCGGTTGTTGGGATAATCCCTGGAGTAGTGCCCTCGGCCTTGGCACTTGTAACATATTATGTCCCGGCTTCTTCCAGTGTTGACTTCCAGACTTTGGTTGTGTCGGATAGGCTTAGGTGCCTCAGATTGCTGAGGCTTGAAATGGGAGTCTATGGCCATGGCCTTGGGCCCATCCTGTGGCTTGGGGGCAGTGGGCGAGCTGGTGGGGTTAAGGGACCAGCCTTGGTTTGGGGGAGCCCGACCTTGGACAGTTGATGCCGCCTTCCTCTGGATCTGAGCCTCCAAGTGAATGGCCAGATGTAGAAGCTCATCAAAGCCTCGGTAAGATTGCCTCTCGACCTTGCAGGTAATCCGGTCTTGCATTCCATCCACAAACTGGGCCATTAAGGTTTCTTCGTAGTCGTCTAGTTGTAGGAGGTTCCGTAGATGTTCAAACTCATCGCAGTACTCTTCGATGGTCTGGGTACCTTGGTAAAGCTTTCGGAATCACTTTTGCAAGTCGCGGTGGTAAAGAGGAGGGATGTACCATTTCCTCATTACGTGCTTCATAACATCCCAGGTGGGGATCATGCCTTCGCGGTGCCGCCTTCGTTCGACCAGGTCGCAGTCCCACCAAGTGAGGGCATGGTCGGTCAGTTGGGCCGCAGCATAGGCAACTTTTTTGGGTTCAGAATAGTCATAGCAATCGAATAGGTGATCTATACGTCTTTCCCAGTCGAGATACGCCTCTGGGTCGACCTTCCCTGCGAAGGTAGGTGGAACCAGTTTGTGTACCGGAGCCTCGGGTCAAGGTGCACGGTCATCTCGGTCGTAGATGTTCGGTTATTCTCTTCGTTGGGGTTATTCTGGTTGGGGTTGGTATGGGTCGTACCCTTCTCGGATGGGTAGGCTGGTTCGGGTCTTTCAGGGGGACGATCGGCAACATCGATCAGTTGGTTTGAGAGCGGCTATCGAGGATCGGGTTGAAGGTCGTAGCGTGCCATACGTTCGGTAAGGTATTCAATCTGGGCCTAGATAGTGACTAGTATGGTACCGATCTCAACAGGACAGGGTAGTTCTTCGACGGGTTCAGCCATGGTCGGTACGGTCGGGATGTACGGACGGTGAGGCACGAATGATGGAGTAAGGTCATCGGGGTCAGAGTCGGTAAGGTCAAGCCAGCGAGGTTGATGGGTACGGACGGTGGTGGGGTACGGACGGTGGCATAAGGATGGTGGAGGACCTTCTGAGGTGCTAGGCCCTGAGAGGTTGGACCGTCAGTGGCGTCCTGGTCGAGGGTCGGTGGCCCAGTAAGGTCATCCGGACAAACTTAAGATCGTAACTGACTGGGATCGGTCGGTCATGGAGGTGTTAGGGAACGGCGGGATATGGCCGTCGGAACTACCGTGTCCAGCCAGTACGGGTGGGGGATGGTACATACGCGTAAAACAAACCAGCAGTGAATGCTCACAATTTATCGCGGTAAGTGTTCAAATGATAATTAGTACGAGTTAAGGATAAGATCAAAGGACCATTAGCTAAATGCCAAAAGGATCGTACGACAGTCGTACGTTGGGCAAACAAAAGAAAGGGGCGGTCAATAACAACAAAAAGGACAGTTTGCACGTGGTTTCCTAGCGTCCAGCCAATGAGACGGATCCCAATAATAAGGCAAGGACAGAATATCCCACACGTGGCTTGGTTAGATGACAGACGAGTTATATGTGTTAATAGGTAAGGTCCCCACGTACTCGTCTTCAACCTCGTATCTCACTAGGGCAACAATGGCAAGCTGTGGATTAAGACTCAGTCTATTGCATATTTTTTTACCAAAGGCTAGCTACAAGCACAAAGCTTTGAGACGAAGGAGCCGAAGCTAAGCTTAAAACGTTAAAGGGTTTTAAAACAAAAGTTGGTAAGGCAGAAAAGATACGAAATAAGGACAACTTGAAATCGTAAGAACAGTAGAGAGTCAAAGAGCAAGTCGAACAGAAAGATACAACCTGATGGGTGAAACTTTGGCTCTGATACCAGCTGATACGCTCCCGGAATGGTAGCCTCACTATCCGATCAGTCAGACTGGTATGGACAGTTTGGAATTGTCATACGCGGAACCTGCGAGGTATCGGATACAGTCGAGGCCCGGTAAGGATCTCTCGATGATAGACCTTGACGCCGGTACGGAACTCTCAGTGGGGAGATGCCAATGCAGTAATGGCTTCTCGGTAAGGTTTCAATGCCGGTACGGGCCCCTCAGTAGGGAGATGGCGATGCGGTAAGGATTCCTCGGTGGAATGATGGTGTTAACAGTACGGATAACAACGGATGTAATGAGGCGGGGAAATGGAGGTGGACGGTGGAAAGGACTAAGGACAAGGGATAGTGGGATGGTGGAGCGAAGTGAAAGATGGAAGAGAATGTTGCATAACGAAAGAACAATGGATCGAGAGCCGGCCACACGGTGTTTAGATAACTCCGTGATACGACTAATCGGAGTCCAAGCTGAGCTTCGAGGACAACGATGTTTAAACTACTTGAGATTCAAGAGCAAGCTTTAAGTCGATGCGTTTATTCAAATCTATCTTTCAACGTCGAGGTTACACAAGTTTAAATAGGCGGATTGCTTTAGGGCATCCGACTTTTACAAAGGACCAGCATGTCCTTGGGCGTTTCATGCCCGGTCAAAATATAAGAGTTTTTACTAGAGTAAAAATGGTAAAACATGAAAAGAGGAAGGGATAGAGATTAGGGTCGAGTGATGACCACATAAGCTATGGACTGGCCAGGTGATGACCGGCTCGGGCCTAATGCGTCCGGGTCGTGAACCTCGTTAAAAACCTTGTTGGGAAAACCATTTAGGGATAAAACCCAATCAAGGGAAAAAGAGTGTTCCTTTCCCAAACGTCTTTAGTGGGGCGTTTTTACTGTATCAAGGTGAAAACGATAAGGACTTGGTCCTTGACGTTTGTTGGCGCTGTTAGCCTGGGTTGACTCCACTCGCCCTTCTTCATGCCTTGGGCGATCACTAGGTTCAACCTCATTTGGTATTGTTGCGAGTGCTCGCGGTCATGGCCAAAACCGGTATATTGGGTAACGATCCTTGGCTCCCATCTGCTTCCGATTCGGTATCATCCGGCTGACTATCCTTGGGATCAGAGGAAGTTTGGGCCTCATCACAGGTGGTGGTTCGATCGATCTCTACTCCGATTTCAACTTAGAAAATCGAGCTTTTATATTGTGTTTCTTTGTTGTTAGCGAGTGAAACCATTTTTAAGATTTTAGTAGAGGCCATTATATGCTTAAACCCAGTCGTTTCCATTCTACAATACCCAAACTCATATTCTGCTTTTATCAATGTCAAGGCTTCCTCCATATGCACTTTCTGGATTATCCTTTTTTAATCTCATCAATGGCATCTAGTCAAAATCTTATAATCAATTTTCGGCTTCTTCATCATCTTATCAACATCAAATTTTATCTCTAAATCACTAAGATTAAGATCAGTTTTATTCTTTGGAACATTGATGATCGCTCGTGCAGTAAGGGCTGACCCTGGACAAGCCAAAGCTTGCAGCCCGGATTATATTATGAGAAAATTGACATTTGAGAAAGAATCTTCTCTAATTATATTTCCTCAAATTGTGGAAGAAAATACAATTTAGTTTATATACAATTGAATAAAATATTAAACCAATAATAAGCACTATACAAGTGAACCGGTTTGGCTATATACTTAATATATATATATTAAATACTATTTTGGCAGTTAATCTTTAAAAACTTCCTTATCATAGGTTGTATTTTACTTGTATTATATTGCAAAAATAATATATGTCAACTAATATTTCATGAGCTATCCTTCAATGGAACTACCAAAATAATCAGTCAAAAAGTTCAGAAATTTATCACTAACATATTATGGTAAGAGTTAAATAAAAACCATAAAATTAGTCAAACCTTTCAAAGCATTTAGGGCTATTACTCTACTTAGATGGTGAAATAAAAAACATTTAATTGGTTATTTGGACAGTTATTTGAAAGTAATTGGTCGACTAGACAGTTTACAATTAACTTCTTGCTAAATATATACAAAACGAAAATAAAAGAGGAAGATAATAATTTTTATGTAGTCGTTAAATCGACTGAATTCTGACATTAACATATATATATAAGTAACACTTGCAAAAACTGACAGTAGCTCTGACCTACCTCGTATTGACATGGAACCATTAAATTCATTTTTACTTAGGTATAGTATTTCAAAGTATGTCAAATATTTTAGTTCTTTTTCCAACCAAAAATTAAAAATAAATCATTCCGCAATTAGTTTGAAAAATTGAAGGAAAAGAGTTTACATAAGAAATTGCAGTAAATAAACTCTGGAGGTCCGTGCTACGCAACCAACCTGTTAATAACAAACACAGATATATGCGTTATCCAAAGACAAGAAAAAAACACAATTAGAAGCAAGATCTTCTAATTGGTTGTGGAATACATGTCTGTCCTCAAGATTATGTATCATAGAAACAAGCTCTGCACAATCAGTTTCAAATACCTTATAATTTATCTTCGCCGAAAGAATAGATTTTATTGCCCATAAAAATGTTTCAAACTTTGTTTACAGGGCTGATGGTGTTTTCCAATGACACTTTGAACCTAACAATACTAAATGATTCTCTCTCTCTCCAAACACATCCAACCTAGACCTGAGGTTGGGTTAGACATTTTTCATCTATCAATAAGACATATAACCGTTGGAGTGTCATTATCCAAGGGTTCCATATTTCCTATAGCCTATTTCAAACGAATATGGTTTGCAAGAGTTTATTCAGATTTATTCCACGTATGTTACTCGGACATCGTAAAACTAGAAAAAAACCTGGCATGTATTGACACGGAGATCCCAGAGTATGACACTTAGGTTTAGAGAACCAGCAACGAAACTATCAATCTTTTGAAAGATATACAACCCTGAAAAAAGTCAATCTCTTGGTAAACATGCATATTATTAGTGTTGGCAGGTAAACATATTATTTTAATTTCTAATTCCTGAGGTTATAAATCAACTCACCAAATTAATCTGGGATGAGAGGTATGGCATGCAAGATCAGCCCAATGTTTCTTATGTTATAGTAGAAGTTTTCAGATGAATTTAGTATCCCTCCCTGACAATCCAACAAAGAAAACTAAAACAAAATAATTAAAACAGAATACAAAAGAGAAAAACTTTATGAACTTCTAGATTTGAAAACGTAGTATCAAATGACCTAGATAAATAGCAAAAACCAGAACTAATCTTACTCATCTTTTTAGATCCGACATGAAACGAGAAGAATGCTATAGGACGACGACTGCAAGTATACAAGAAGAAAATTCTAAAATAATTTCTTCAAAAGCTAGTCAAAGGATTAATTTATAGGTAACATCAAAACCCTAGAAATATTTGTTAAATTGTGGAATATATTGCAAAATTTTCTTCTAAAAATGAAAATAACTTAGAGGTAAGTACCAAAACTGAAATAGATACCACAGGCAAAAATAATATATGTCAACTTATATTTCATGAGCTATCCTTCAATAGAACTACCAAAATAATCAGTCAAAATTTTCATAAATTTATCAATTACATATAATGGTAACAGTTAAATAAAAGCCTAAAAATATTAGTCAACCCTTTCAAAGCATTTAGGGCTATTACTACTAGGTGGAAGGTGATATAATACATTTAATTCATCTATAATCCATATGGTAGCCAATTATAAATAAGATTTATTTTAGAGTTAATTGGTTATATGGACAGTTTCTTCGAAAGTAATTGGTCAACTAGACAGTTGAATATTCAGTTCTTGCTAAATAGAAAGTTTTTATTGTTTTAAACTATTTCCAAGACTTTTTTCTTAAGAAACACAAATTATTTACATTATTGCCATCAAGAATTTTAAAAATTAGTGTACAAAAGTGTAACTGTACAAGCGTTATTG
Source organism: Nasturtium officinale (assembly GCA_963854855.1). Taxonomy (NCBI): domain Eukaryota; kingdom Viridiplantae; phylum Streptophyta; class Magnoliopsida; order Brassicales; family Brassicaceae; genus Nasturtium; species Nasturtium officinale. The sequence continues at coordinate 3,263,832 of OY978512.1, forward strand.
TGCATGTGATCAGTGTACAAACATAAATTCACAATCAATAGTGCCTAAATGTAAGTGTACGGGATATAAATTTGTACAAAAGATCTAAATCTGTTAGTGTAGAACATCTTATGTATATTCGTGAGTATACAAACTCAAGTGTACAAAAAACTGACTAATTAGTCAATTCACCATATATTTTACCTTCAAATTTTGTTTTATGTCACTCTCTTTGTTCCATATATTTATATGTTTAAGATTTTTCTTCTTGTTTAATTTTATTAGATGTTTGCAAATTTCTAGTATAACAGATAGTTATATTTAAATTTTGTGAATATTATTCGTTAGATTATTTAAATTAAGTCTTATTTATGTTTTCAAGGTAGGAAAACACAAAAGAAAATTTATTAATATCTTTTTAACAACTTTGTGTTTTTAGCTAAAACGTTTTATAAAATGGACCATAGTCAGTAATTCACATTATTTGGCACCCTACATTGTCATTTTTTCGTGTCACTTAAGTTACTCTCGTTATATTGAAAAATAGAAAGTTACAAGTGGGAGGCTCTTTGCCAAGGAGTGTGACTCACTCAACTTACTAAAGACAATGAAATCTTCAGCTCTGTAGTGGATCCTAGGTTTGAAGAATTCAAATATTGCATTGACATGTAAGCCCTATTTTCTTCAAGCCCATTTATTTTTCTATTCATCATACAAAAATTATTGTAAATGTATTTCTCATATTTTAGTCCTGGCTTCATGGGATTTGGGCGCAAAATGATTCAATATTTTAAATCTGATTCTTCGAGATACCATATTAATTTTGGGTGATACAATATTTTAAATCTGATTCTTGGAGATACATGCACTTATCAAGTTGTAATGCATTGTTCTTTATGTTTAAGGTGATCCTTTTGCCTCTGTTTTCACCCATATAATAAAGACACCTTCAAGAATTAATGAATTCGAATATAAAATACATGGAAGGTGGATCAATCATATCCCTTTGTTTTTATCTTCTATGTGTGTTATCAAACATTGGAAACTCCTTTTAAAACAAAATTATGTTGCTTGGAACTATTTTTCTCGCACTTTTGTGTTTAAACAAAATCTAATTGATTTCCTTTCTTTATTTTGTTAAATCACACTTAACAACCTGAGTTTAGTTCATCACAATATGTTTAGTTTTCATTATAATGCTTAGAATAAATATATATATATATATATATATCTAATTAATTGTAGCCTTTGTAGAGCTGATGAATAAATCAAATAATTTAATATTAGATTGCACATCTAAGGCAGCCGAAAATTTTTAAAAACATTAAATTAAAAATATCATAATGTTTCTGTTTAAGTATTTAGTTATCTATTGTTTAATTATGTGATGGTTTCAAAAAAGTGCAATCTGAAATTGTAAACAATTAGGTACTACCTTGTAAGTCATGGAGCATATCTTAGATTGGAAATCCTTACTTGTTATGATATTGGCATATTGCATTAAAATCGTAATCCTAACTATCGAAAAAGTATATATATATATATATGCAAATATTTCTTTAATGAAAGGAGGAAAGTCTAACAACTCCAGATTTTTAATCTCAGACGAATTGTAGTAAGAGCATAATTGTTAGAGATTGAATAACTTTCTTATATTGACATAGTAAGCAAGATGAAAAAAGAAGCTACAAACGTAGGAAATATGGAGAGATAAAGAGGAAGACAACATTCTGAAAATCCAACCATCAGTGTATCTAAAGTTTGTAATCTTATAGATGTAGCACTCAAATCGACTTTCGCAAAAAGTGTTTCAGGATTTGACAAACTAAACGACTAAGATTATAGCTTTATGTGAATCTCTGTGATTAACTCCATTACCAGTCGGCAATGGAGCTTTTTCATTTTTTATCAAAAAAAAACTCCATTACTAGTACAGTGATATAATCTAGAACATATAACTGGCAATCTATTATTTAAGTTTGTCCACATTTTCTTTTACTTTATTTACTTATAGATATTATTTATTCTGCTTACTCACACTTCTTACGTGTGTCTGCTTTTATTAATTATATTTATATTTATATTTAGACCTTTTTACATTTATATATATGAAATCTCAATGGAATTGAAGGACCTAATATGTCTCAAACATCTAAACCATTTGTAAAGAGAGTGGATTATTATTTTGTTATGTCTGTAAATTATAATAATACTAACGCAAAACAGGGTCAACCCCCCGTCCGAAATATTGGTAAGTATCATAATGACATTAACCTCAATTAATGGAGACTACTTTGACTAAAACATAAGTAAATATAAAGAATCATAATCTTCAAAACTGAAGAGAAAATGTGTAATGTGAATACTTATTTTGTGTTTTTCTACTTTTTCTAATGAAAGTAAATATATATATATATATATATATATATGAAAATTAGCTATTAAAAGAAGACTTTAATACAATAAAAAATGTTAACGCAAAATATCTACTGAATCACTCATAAAATAATTTGGATTATGAAATTCAGACCTCACAACAAATTAGTTGCACACAACAAAACATATTAACTGCTTAAAGACTGTTCATTTGTCAAGTAACTCTAACTTTCCCACCAAAGAGCCCATTGTGGAAGCCCATAAGGCTGCTAGGGCTAGGGGTAATTTTGTATTTTCCCAATGAAACCTAATCACTAATGCATCTTATATAAGAGAAAGAGAAGGATACTAAGGGGAGAGATAAGTGCAGCCATATTTAGTGAAAGAGAGAGACACGCAAGGAGCTGTCAGCCACAAATGCGGCTGAAGCTACCACCACTTCTGAGGACACTCCACCCAGGCAGAAACCGAAGAAAGAGGGAAGAAGAAGAGCAGTTAGGAAGAGAATGAAGAGAGGATTATGAGATCGTCAAACAGAGCATGCACTTGACGACTGAACATAAGGTAATTGTATGGTTTAGCTTAGCAACAACACACCCCTTAACATAAGCATGTCGAATGCTGCCAAACTCAACAATACTATTACCTCATGTGGAGCCTCTCTTCGACATCTGCGCAAAGCCAAGTCGTTGCCAGGTAACATAAATCAAACAGCAACTTGAAAAATAGACCAAAGGTGAAAAATCCATTAATGAACACATTATGTTAGAGATTTACAAATATATATATCGAGTTACACAAAGAGAGCTTAGGTAATAAATAATTACAATTATAACCTTAATGGTTATCATATAAACATCTCTTGTAAATCCATTCTCCACACTATGCTAGGGTGCTAAAAACTCATGATTTATAAGTAATAGATGTCAGTTAGGAATTCATTGTGGAAGATAAAGGAACCATGACTAATTAGGCGGGCAAATGAAGGGGAAAGTTAGAGGGATGAGGCATTCTCCACCCAATGGGGAGAAAGAGAACAACAACTCGAGTTATCTATTTATTTATTTTTGTTCTTTATCTCGACATTAAGTATATGTTTTCAGTTTCTTTGTAATTTAATTATATAGAGAACCCTAGAGATTTATATATCTCCTAAACCAAAATAAAAAAGCATTAGAAGTTTCAGAAACTGTTGAAATATCACCAACAAAAGAAATTGCATCCTTACTCCTCAAACTAGATACTCCATGCAAAGTATGCAGCATGTGGATGGTGCTAAGTCATAAAATTGGAAGATCAGTTGAGCTTATCTTAGGATTTGAAGACGTAAGAACAACAAATAGCAACTCTTTGTTTAAAATTAATTCTATTATAAATGTAGCTAAACGAATTTTCATTTATTCTTACAAGATTAATGCTACTGTTCCTTTCTAAATGATAGAGGACTTCAAAGATGATCTGAAAGGGGGTGATGGTTATGTGATAACCAAGTTCCGTGTTAACGAGGATAAAGAAGAAATCCACAAAACATATATAAGCTACCGCATATTCTTCACATAGAAGACATGGCTAAGACATGCTTTGACTCCCACGGACACCTATTTTTTTTTTTCTAAGACGTCTTTTGAAAGGGTCTTTGATGGAAACATTTAATGAATTCTTCCTTATGGTATTACCATCGATCATTCTTTCAAACCATTTTAGATTTTTTAGTATAACTAACTTATATATTTCTCATTTTTTTTTATTATAGTTGATTTACTTGGAGCCATTACTAAAATGGGCGAAATAAGGACCTTTGTGGTGGACCATAATTAAGTCCACAATGGGCTTTGATAATTGTGAATAAAAATTTGACTTGGGCTAATTATATGTGCAAATTAAAAAAAGTCACATATTGGGTGGAGGAAAAAAGGGAAACTAACATATATATGGTCACACATATGTATAAGTTTAAAAGGCTTGGAGAGAAGAGAAGAGTCTACATGCGCGCGCCGTCACCGCCGTCCATCCGGTTCGGCTCAGCTTGGGCTTCTAAAGCGGAGTATTACTCAATATTTTTCATGGTCAATCACTTAATGAGTATAAAATGGGGCCGTTTCTAGGAGAATGAATGCAAGGATATATTCTCTAAGTTCACTCATGAAAATCAGGAATAACTCAGGGCCACAATGAACACAATAGAGAACTAATTTCTACGAGAAAATAAAGCTACGTTATGTCTGTTGTCTCGGTTTACATAAAACACCGATTGGTTCAAGACATCATGTTCACCTTCTAGTAAAGTAAACCCGATAGATATTAACTATGAGTGGTTCAAGGCACAAAAATGCCATCAGCTCAAACATAGTGGATTTTTTGCAAACATTCTCAATAAGTTTGTCTAGACTAGTCAGGATTAGAATAAGTTTAATTTTTTAGATTCTATCGAGTGTGCATATGTTTAGAGTCATTTTTATTCATGTGCGGATTGTTGGAACATAATTAAGTCCACAATGGGCTTTGATAATTGTGAATAAAAATTTGGCTTGGGCTACATATTAAGTCCACAAAAAATCATATGTGCAAATGAAAAAAAGTATCATATTGGGTGGATGAAAAAATAAGACTAACATATATATGTTCACATATATGTATAAGCTTAAAAAGCTTGGAGAGAAAAGAAGAGTTCACACGCGCGCGCCGCAGCCGCCGCCTGGCTCAGCTCGGCTCGGCTCAGCTTGGCTTGGAATTGGGCTTGGTGGAGGGCTTCCGGCCCAATAAAATCATTTCTTTTTGGGACCAAATAAGCACAAAAACAACATCATTTCATTTTTAAAAACCACAAGTAGTTTGCCTAGACTTTGCAGATTACAATAACCATAATTTATGGAAATTGGAAAATCGTTACATCAAGTTTACCATCAAAGATCTAGAGTAAGTTCCATTTAAAAAAAATTGTATAGATTTTGGAAATTTAGTGTATGCTATAATGGCTGTAAAATAAATTATTTTGCAACTTGTGTCTATGCGAATGATATGTTCAATCTTTGTGCTAATGTCAATCTTTGTCTGTTCAAGCTTTGAAAAGTGATTAAAGTTGGAGGTGTTTTTTATTCTTATATCCATATACTAAAATAGATTCTTATAATCAAAAGTTTACATAGTTAGATCATCATTGTCTTTTATCTTAGATGCGTAAGTCCGCAAAAATTCATATGTGCAAATTAAAAAAAGTCACATATTGGGTGGAGGAAAAAAGGGAAACTAACATATATATGGTCATACATATGTATAAGTTTAAAAGGCTTGGAGAGAAGAGAAGAGTCTACATGCGCGCGCCGCCACTGCCGTCCATCCGGTTCGGCTCGGCTTGGGCTTCTAAAGCGGAGTATTACTCAATATTTTTCATGGTCAATCACTTAATGAGTATAAAATGGGGCCGTTTCTAGGAGAATGAATGCAAGGATATATTCTCTAAGTTCACTCATGAAAATCAGGAATAACTCAGGGCCACAATGAACACAATAGAGAACTAATTTCTACGAGAAAATAAAGCTATGTTATGTCTGTTGTCTCGGTTTACATAAAACACCGATTGGTTCAAGACATCATGTTCACCTTCTAGTAAAGTAAACCCGATAGATATTAACTATGAGTGGTTCAAGGCACAAAAATGCCATCAGCTCAAACATAGTGGATTTTTTGCAAACATTCTCAATAAGTTTGTCTAGACTAGTCAGGATTAGAATAAGTTTAATTTTTTAGATTCTATCGAGTGTGCATATGTTTAGAGTCATTTTTATTCATGTGCGGATTGTTGGAACATAATTAAGTCCACAATGGGCTTTGATAATTGTGAATAAAAATTTGGCTTGGGCTACATATTAAGTCCACAAAAAATCATATGTGCAAATGAAAAAAAGTATCATATTGGGTGGATGAAAAAATAAGACTAACATATATATGTTCACATATATGTATAAGCTTAAAAAGCTTGGAGAGAAAAGAAGAGTTCACACGCGCGCGCCGCAGCCGCCGCCTGGCTCAGCTCGGCTCGGCTCAGCTTGGCTTGGGATTGGGCTTGGTGGAGGGCTTCCGGCCCAATAAAATCATTTCTTTTTGGGACCAAATAAGCACAAAAACAACATCATTTCATTTTTAAAAACCACAAGTAGTTTGCCTAGACTTTGCAGATTACAATAACCATAATTTATGGAAATTGGAAAATCGTTACATCAAGTTTACCATCAAAGATCTAGAGTAAGTTCCATTTAAAAAAAAATTGTATAGATTTTGGAAATTTAGTGTATGCTATAATGGCTGTAAAATAAATTATTTTGCAACTTGTGTCTATGCGAATGATATGTTCAATCTTTGTGCTAATGTCAATCTTTGTCTGTTCAAGCTTTGAAAAGTGATTAAAGTTGGAGGTGTTTTTTATTCTTATATCCATATACTAAAATAGATTCTTATAATCAAAAGTTTACATAGTTAGATCATCATTGTCTTTTATCTTAGATGCGTAAATCCGCAAAAATTCATATGTGCAAATTAAAAAAAGTCACATATTGGGTGGAGGAAAAAAGGGAAACTAACATATATATGGTCATACATATGTATAAGTTTAAAAGGCTTGGAGAGAAGAGAAGAGAAGAGTCTACATGCGCGCGCCGCCACTGCCGTCCATCCGGTTCGGCTCGGCTTGGGCTTCTAAAGCGGAGTATTACTCAATATTTTTCATGGTCAATCACTTAATGAGTATAAAATGGGGCCGTTTCTAGGAGAATGAATGCAAGGATATATTCTCTAAGTTCACTCATGAAAATCAGGAATAACTCAGGGCCACAATGAACACAATAGAGAACTAATTTCTACGAGAAAATAAAGCTACGTTATGTCTGTTGTCTCGGTTTACATAAAACACCGATTGGTTCAAGACATCATGTTCACCTTCTAGTAAAGTAAACCCGATAGATATTAACTATGAGTGGTTCAAGGCACAAAAGTGCCATCAGCTCAAACATAGTGGATTTTTTGCAAACATTCTCAATAAGTTTGTCTAGACTAGTCAGGATTAGAATAAGTTTAATTTTTTAGATTCTATCGAGTGTGCATATGTTTAGAGTCATTTTTATTCATGTGCGGATTGTTGGAACATAATTAAGTCCACAATGGGCTTTGATAATTGTGAATAAAAATTTGGCTTGGGCTACATATTAAGTCCACAAAAAATCATATGTGCAAATGAAAAAAAGTATCATATTGGGTGGATGAAAAAATAAGACTAACATATATATGTTCACATATATGTATAAGCTTAAAAAGCTTGGAGAGAAAAGAAGAGTTCACACGCGTGCGCCGCAGCCGCCGCCTGGCTCGGCTCGGCTCAGCTTGGCTTGGGATTGGGCTTGGTGGATGGCTTGGTGGAGGGCTTCTGGCCCAATAAGATCATTTCTTTTTGGGACCAAATAAGCACAAAAACAACATCATTTCATTTTTAAAAACCACAAGTAGTTTGCCTAGACTTTGCAGATTACAATAACCATAATTTATGGAAATTGTTAAATCGTTACATCAAGTTTACCATCAAAGATCTAGAGTAAGTTCCATTTAAAAAAAAATTGTATAGATTTTGGAAATTTAGTGTATGCTATAATGGCTGTAAAATAAATTATTTTGCAACTTGTTTCTATGCGAATGATATGTTCAATCTTTGTGCTAATGTCAATCTTTGTCTGTTCAAGCTTTGAAAAGTGATTAAAGTTGGAGGCGTTTTTTATTCTTATATCCATATACTAAAATAGATTCTTATAATCAAAAGTTTACATAGTTAGATCATCATTGTCTTTTATCTTAGATGCGTATCAACTTACTAATGGCAATGGAATCTTCGAATCTGTAGTGGATCCTAGGTTTGAAGAATTCAAATATGACATTGACATGTACGCCATTATCTTCTCCAAGCTCATTTAGTTTCTATTTATCATATGAAAACTATTGTTAATGTATTTTCATATTTAGGTCCTGGCTTCATGGGATTTGGGTGCAAATCGATTCAATCTTTTAAATCTGATTCTTGGAGATATTAGATTAATTCCGGGTATGTGTTGTTAATAAAATATATAATTATCAAGTTCTTTATTTTAATATTACTCATACGACTACTACAATGCATTGTTCCTTTTGTTTAAGGTGATCCTCTTGCCTATGTTTTCACCGTTATATTAAAGACACCTAAACTACATGGAAACATTGGGAACTCCTTTTAAACTATATGGATCAATTATATTCCTGTGTTTTTATTTCCTATGTTTTTATACCTTGGGAACTCCTTTAAAAAATATATTATGTTCCTTGTAACTGTTTTTCTTGCACTTTTCTGTTTAAGACATAAATCTAATTGACTTCCTTTCTTTATTTGTTAAATCACACTTATCAACCTAACTTTAGTTCATTACACTATCTTTAGTTTTCATTATAATGTTTTGAAGCCTTTGTAATGTTGATGAATAAATCAAAATATTTAATATTAGATTGCACATATAAGGAAAACGAGAAATTAAATATATATATATATATATATATATATATATGGTAATATTTCTGTTTAAATATTTAATTATCTATAGTTTAGTTCTGTGATGCTTTCAAAATAAATTTTCAATATGAAATTAGAAAATAACCTACTAATGTGTAAGTCATAGAGCATATCTTCGATTAAAAATATTTATATTTGTTATGATATTGGCATATTGCATTAAAATTTAATCCCAACAATTAAAAAATATATGTGAATATTTCTTAAATGAAAGGAGGAAAGTTTAATTATCAAGTCCAATTACAGTAAAACCTTTATAAATGAATAATGTTAGGACTGGAGAATTTTATTAATTTATAAAAGTATAAATTTATCTATAAATTAATAAATTATTAATTTATATAAAGTTTTCCAATTTAAAAAAATATTATATGAAATAGAAACAATGAATACAATATTTCGATGTGTTTTAATGCATTTACACATTAAGAAATAATTATTGCATATATAATTTTTAAAAATAGTTTTTGCTGTAATTTGAGTATTAATTTATAGAGGTTATAATGTATTTAATCTCAGAGGAATAATTAGTAAGAGCATCATTGTTATATATTAATATAACTTTCTTTTATTGTCATTGTAAGCAAGAGGGAAAAAAGAAGCCTACATTGATAAGAAAATTGAAGCTAGAAATGTAGGAAATATGCAGAGATCAAGAGGAAGTCAAAATTCTGAAATCTATCTTTCAGCGTATCTAAAGGTTGTAATCTTATAGATGTCCCACTCAAATCGACTTTCGCAAGTGTTTCAGGATTTGACAAACTAAACCAACAAGATTATGGGTTTATGTAATTCTCGATGATCAACCCCATTACCAGTACAAGGATATAGTGTAGAACATATAACTGGTACTCGAGTATTTAAGTTTGTCTGCATTTTTTCTACTATATTTATTTGGACATCTTATCCATTTTGTTACTAATAGTTCTGACTAGGCCTGGACAAAATACCCGAAACCCGAAATATTCACCCTAACCCGATTTAAAAAGTAAAACCGAATGCGATCCCAAAATAAGAAAATACCCGAACAGATCCTAAATGCTTATACCCAAAACCCGAACCAAACCAAAAATCGAATGGGTACTCGAAGTACCCAAAATATAATTATATAACTAAAAACATGAATTATATATATATATATTTATATTAATTATATGTATATTGTATATAACTTAATTATCCAAAATTACAATTATAAATTCAAAGTATAAATTATTTTAGATCATAATAATAAAAGTACCAAAATATCCAATATATTTTAAAGTTATAACAAGTACAAATATTATTACAAGCCAAAGCATCTGGGTTATTATATATATATATTGTAAATACTTTGAATAAAAAGATAGCAATAGATCTAGTTTGAAAGTGATAATAAAGAACATACTCACCTGGTTTACAACAAGAAATAACATATTGAACTAAAAAATATGTTGAAATATACTCTTTATTAGACATCTAAACTTTTTCGATCATCATTATTTTATGTATATCGAAAGAAGAATCAAGTTGCATATACACTAGTGAAAAAAGTTTTTCAAGAAGAATATGATTTTAATATTTATTCGATACCATCATTTTGGCTAATCTAATACTTGTATGTACAATTTAATAAAGTAAATTGAGATATTAAAAACCCCCTAATATATTTTAAAGTTTTAAGTTATATTTGTGAAAATGGAAAAAAAATTATAATATTTTGGGTACCCGAACCCGAACCGAACCCGCATGGAACCAAACCGAACCCAAAACGAAAATTATTAATACCCGAAAAGTATGAAAACCTCTACACCCAAAAAATCCAAAACCCAAAACCCAAAAAACCCAACCCGAACGCCCAGGGCTAGTTCTGACGTGTGTCTGATTTTATTAATGATATTCATATTTATATTTAGGACTTTTTTACATTTGTATATGATAATTTACTTCTTATGAACTCTCAATGGAATTGGAGGCCTAATATTTCTCAAACATCTAAATAATCTGTAAAGATAGTGCACTGTTCTTTTGTTAGGTCTGTAAATTATGATCATTTTAAAACAAAACTCGGTCAAACCCCAGTCAGAAATATTGGTAAACATAAGAATAACTTTACACTCAGTTAATGGAGACTACTTACACTAAACCACAAGTAAATATGAAGAATCATAATCTGTAAAGTTGAAGCAAAAAATATCTAATGAGTCAATCACATAGAAACCCAAATCTATAAATTCAGACCTCGTAACATATTAACTGCTCTAAGGCAAGAGTTTTCTTATTTACACATACTAACCATATGGCCCATTGGGAAGGCCCATCCAGCTTCTAGGGCTAGGGGTAGTCTCATATTTTCCCTTTGAAACCTAATCCCTAATGCATCTTATATATGAGAAAAAGAAAAAGAATTAGGGGGAGGATAGGTATAGCCACATTTAGTGAAAGAGAGAAAGACGTGTGAGGAAAAGCTTTAAGCCACCAATGCTGGAGCTACCATCACGGCTGAGGACATCCCACCTGGGCTTAAGCCGAAGAAAGGAGGAATAAGAAGAGAGAATTAGCTTAATGTCAAATACAGCATGCACTTGGTAGCTCCACAAGAGGTAATTGGTGTGATTGAGTTGGCAAACAACACACTCCTTAAGCTGAACATGTCGAATGTCGCCAAATTCAACCGTACTATTACCTTATGTGGAGCCTCTCTTTGTAATCTACACGAAGCGACAATGTAAAATAACTCAAAAAATTGAAGCATTGGATCAAAGGTAAGAAATCTTATAATGAATACATTATGTTAGAGATTTACAAATATATATTGAGCTACACTAAAAGAGCATAGGTATTAACTAATTACAATTATAAACTTAATGGTTATCATAGATACATCTATAATAAATCCATTCTTCACACTATAATTGGGTGCTATATATTCATTGAGTAGTGTTACGTAGATGAACATTTGAATATAGATAGCATTTATATATAGAGAATTTTCTGTAGACTAACACAAGAATAATTTAAGACTATTTCCAGATTTATGACTGCCACACACTAAATAGTCTATTGATTATATAGATTTTGTAAAATATAATACAATTTTATCATTAGATTCCATGACAAACGTGAAACCTTGGATTAATGAATATATTCCAGCAATTTATATTCCATTCATTGATAATATGATTTATTATCTTTTTTACTCAGATATTTTAATGAAGTGATCACCTTTACTTCATGTTCTGAATCAACAAGCACGTTTAAGAAATAACGAAAACTTTTGGCTCTTGATGTCCATAAGGGAATCAAAACCCTTCATTCCTTTAATGAAGGATTGATTGATCTTAGCATCTAGATTGATAGATCTTACGTGTAGGTTGATCGATCTCAGCATCATGAACATTTTAATTTCTTTATCTTCTACGTTTAGTTTATGTTCCTTTGCACTTAACACCCAGATGTGATCATAACTGAAAATACTAAGAAAAACGAAACAAAACATATATAAATGCAGAAAATTTAGAAAAATTTAACCTATGGATTGCTTCCTGGAAGTTCTTGTTTACCGTTATGAGCCTGGTTTTCTATAGCTCAAAACAGAGTAATTACATATTCTACGTCTCCGTTTGTGAGTCATGTAAACTGTGATGATCTTTCATACAAAAAAAAGAATAACAAACCTAGCTTCCTTCTGCTTCATACATACTACACTACTCTACATATATTTTCATAACTGTTTTACTACTTCTACATATGTGTTTCTTCATAACTCTTTTAATACTACATTACCAATCATGGCTCATAACTACTCTACTACGATATTGAAAATCATGATTGAACCTAATATGTCTCAACTAGTTCTACAATGGATTCATCACTTCGAAGAATTATCGATACTATTTAGACTTATCGAATAATTTGGTGAATCTACTACACTTCAACTAGTTTCTTATACAAAATGTTCATCTACTTCAAAGAATTCTACGTACTATCTATACCCATCGAATAATTTTTGTGAATGTACTACGCTTCAACTACCACTTCTATAATGAGGTTATCTAATTGTCCAGAATTCTTCGTACTATCCTAAGACACACACACCAAAAAAAAAATCAGCATATATGATATCCTCACGAAAGCATTACCATGGCCATTCTTTGAAGATAGTATATCCAAGTTAGATGTTCGAAATCTCACACTTCAAACTTGAGGGTTGCCAAGTTCCAGCACATTGAAGTTTGTAAAATATCAAAGAGATCTTTCATGGCTTGAAACTGTGCAATCCCAGTTGTTTTGAAACAGAAAATGGTGTTACCCTCACATTAGTTTTTAGACCTCATATGCAGCAGTCGAGTTTAAAATCAACATTATTGCGTGGCAAAGTGGAACTTCCTAGATCCTCACACTTCTCAGGTAACTTGTCCTGTAATAAAGCACTACACTCATGGGTAAGGAGATCATAGCACCCTTCTCTACTATCATATTATCTGTAAGGATTTCTATCATATATTTCTTCAGTGTCGGGACTATTTTCTTAGCATCAACAAAGGGTAGTCTCACAGTTCTTTTCAATATTTTTCATACTCCTTTTCTTAAATCTTCCTCGTTCTTGTAATAGATAGATTTATTGCTTAGCACAGGACTGTACAGTTTTATTTTCTAAATTTTCTTTCGTAGACATTACTCTTCCAATTTGGGCAACGATTGAGGAGTAACTTTCTAAATTAATGTTTGGTTGGAAAAAATTCACACCAAATAATCAATCAATTTATCTAGAAAAGAAAAAATATTACAATCTCATCAAAATATTCTAGAAATTCATCCAGTCTTTTGAAATTTAAATTCCTTCAAATTCCACCAAATCTTTTCATATTTAAATTTCTTCAAATTACACTAAATCTTCAATCCAATAAACCTTATAAAGCTGATATTTTATAGGCACGATTTACAATGGTCTTAAAGACTAAAACAGGAAATAAATTGCGAAATTGAAAGAAATATGGTGTTGGAGATATTGATGATGCAATCAGTCAAATAAGGTAAGTGAAACATTTCTTCTGTACATAGACAACTTGGGAAGGAAGGTGCATGTCTTCAAAAGACTCTTATTGTCTTATAGAGTCACTGGTTGATGGAGCAGGAAGGTCGCTTTCTTGCCGAAAGGTTTCAAATAATAAAGGTTCATAATCCCATATGGTTCCAAATAAAGCAAGCTGAAGATCATTTGGTCATTACCCCAAACTTAATCATCGAGTCTAAAAAATCAATTGAATTTTTGGCCTTTAATTTTGTAAACCAAATACATATTTTAGATCAATAACAAATGTGGCCAGTTCAACGTATGAGAAGCTTTCTCAAATTCATTAATCAAACTAAAGGGAAACATATTTGCTATGTGGTTGGCTCAACACAATATAAACCAACACTCTCACATCACACTGTACTTCAGCAAATCTTTTAGCTATGTATATTCAATCTTCAAGTTGGTGCATTCAAGTCAAATATATGTCTATCATATATATTAGTTGAACAATCAAAAGACCAAGAAAAAGCTTTGGAAACAGTGTAGAGACAAAAGTGCAAAAATTGGCAAGAGTTATTGTACATATCATTCGCCTGGAGATGCAAATCTTGACTTTTCTTTATGTCCGCTCAAATCTCTGTCTCTTGGTGATGATCCCATCCCTGATTGCTGCATAATATTTGCAAAAAAATAATTTGGAGTACATTAATGTGTATCTAGAAATGAGATACCGCAAGAAACTGTGAAAAATGTATATACATGTTCGCTTTCTTTCTAGTTTTTGATCAAGCTCTTCCTTCCACTTTCTCTCTATATCTGATAATGCAACACTACAAAGCCAAAAGCCACTCAATTCAAGCGGATAAGAATTTGAGGCAAAGATCATCATTGAATCAGTTGCTACCAAATGTTTAAAATCTTTTGAAGTATTTATGATTAACAACTTGTCAATTATAATGCTTGTACCACCTTCTGTCGACACCCATTATTTTAGCCGTTCTATATAATGGAGAGCCATCATAGTTTAAGACATGCATTTATGCGAGTAGCTTCATGCCTTTTGGTAACGGTAACGAATAAATAAAGAAAATGAATCTAAACCTTCAAGTTGAAACCTTAAATCTACGCAGAACAATAGCTGCTATTGGACTTACTTCTAGCTGTTTGATTCTTGCTCAGCATCAGCAATTGCATTGCTATTATTCGGCCACTAAAGCTACTACCGCTTTCTGGACTCCTAGAACAATATGATTTATCTGTAGGTCTAGAAGGTGAAAGACCAAATTGGCCCCAATTTGGAAACATACTTTTTGGAGGTAGTTTCAAGAAACCACGAATTGTATCCTCTCATTTATTGTTACTGATATTTCTGCGATCCCATGAATTTGGATTACGAAGTTAAGACCCATTAAAAGTCCAATAAACCCAAACCCTATCTCAAACCTAGTTTAATGAGGAGATTTATATAAAAAAAATATTAGAGTTTTAGGTCTTTATTATCATGACTCTCTGATCATGAGAGAGAGAGGTGTTGAGAAAAAAAAAGAATGAGAGAAAGAAAAATCAAGAGAAAATAGATCCGACAAGTTTTGGGAGAAAGGAGGAACGGAGGTGAAGATGAAGTCTTTTCCTTCTTAAATTTCATGCAGATATACATGACATCTAGATCTAGCCATAGCCGCAAGTGGATTGTAATTAGAAACTTTGATCAAAAAGTTAAGGTTGTTCTTCTAAGGAAGATGTCTGCAGATCAGAACATGTCATTGTCCAACTTCAAGAATAATTTTCCGGTGAACCGTAAGGAGCTAGAAGACGATCAACCTATCCAAACAAAGCCATGGCTTGCGGCTACGAAAAGCCATACTCAATGAGTAACTGGATTGAGGTATGGCTTGCGGCTATCATACATCAGAATCCAGATATGCCTGCTGCTACGAAAAGCTGAAATCCCAGACATATAACCTTCTGATGTATGATAGCCGCAAGCCATACCTCAATAGATCTGGATTCTGATGTATGATAGCAACAGGGGAGCAACAGGGTGGACGAGCACTTATCTCGAGTAGAGACCATTGTGTATATTTTTTTTGGTGCTTTAGGTGCCGTGTTTGTTATATGTTTGGATCTGGACTTTCGTGGTTGTGGTGCCAATGTGCCGAGTTCAACTTGCGTGTTGTCCTAGCATCCCATACCTCAATGATTAACTTCCCTGTTGCTCACCTCTCTCTTCTCTTGTAGGTTATTTAGGAAGATTTTTGGCGGGATCTGAAGGTCAATTCATTGACCAAGATCGTGTTAGGAACCGGATATTACAATTACCCTCCGCGCACCTGGGAGTGCATGTGATCAAACCGTTGTAGAATTCTTCATACATAGGCATTTGTAACTTCTTAAGATCTGCAGCCTACAATTAAGAAATCTTTACTAAGTGAACTTTTGCAAACTCAGAGTTGTGAACTTTTGCAAACTCAGAGTTGAAAATACACCAAGGAAATAGAACATAGTACATGAGTCACCTTTTCATCTAAGAAAGATTTAATTTTTGACTCAGTCAGTTCATTTTCATTCTCTGAGTAAGATGGCTGGTCAACATCCATACTGATTTCTGTCTCTGTTTCTCCATTTTCATAATTTTCATCAAAGTTACACATCAAAATATCAAAGATTTCACTCATTGTATCATAGCTTTGCACAATATAGTTTATAATTATTGATTCCATAAATCATATGAACCCCCAAATTGATTGGAATATTCAGAAAAGTGAGGTGTTACCTTCTTGTCAAGAGTAGAGTTGCCAGTTTCCCCATTATATGTCAAGAAATTATAATCACCAATCAAACACATATCATCATTATTGTCATCATACCCATTATTATTTTTCTGCCACAAAGTATTATTTTGGATGGAATTATCGGGGAAAGATAGTGTACAAGTCAGAGTACCCAAGTTACAGATGTCTCCTACATCGTCGCATGTAGAGATATTACTGTACTAAAAACACAATCAGCAGTCAGAAAATTAGCATAAAATCTTGGCTTAAGCTCAGCACTTACTAGCTCTTTTTGTTAGTTAACTCTGATGGTAAAGGAACACTTGAATTTTCCTGAAAATAAATATACAAAGGGACATCTTATCAAAAATCCTTATGAAATATCCTAAAAAGATTCCATTTTTTCAAAATTTAATAATCTAGAAATACTTAAGAACTTCTCCAAAAGAAACCTCAAATACTCATTTTGAAGGTTTCATGTTTTCCAAAAATAACTTTAATGTTTTCAAATTTTAAGTTTTTGAATTCACTTTCACTATTCAAAACCTCAATTTTGAGGATCCATGTTTTTTACATTTTAATATTTTTAATTATCTATTTTATAATAAATCTTACTAATTTATTTATTTTATTTTTTTTCCCTAAAACTTTTTCATAAATTTAGTTTTATATATAATTTATAACTACTAAATTACAAGTCATTTTTACAAATAACTTTTATTTTCTCCATTTGCCACCATGATCTCGCTTGTACGATGTTGCGATGTATGCTCTGTCTCCAAGTTTCTATAGATCTTATCTATGAAGTCTAATGCTTACCTAATCCATCTCTCTACTTTTGATGGAGGCTTGTGTTTGTTAATCCTTTTGAATCCACCTTTTACAACACCCTCCTCTGTCTTTGAGATTGAATGAATATGTTTGCCAAAAAAATATATTAAAAACTTAAGTTTTTGAAGTTTCTATAATTTAAACATCATTGAAGGACTACATACCAAGGACTACATACCAAAACAATGTAAATCTAAAAGAATCACTGATTCTACAATGTACAATATACATAGTTTTTCAAAAAACTAAAACAAATTGAAGCCCTTTCTTGAATCAGAAGGCTATTCATTTCTCAGTTCCCAAGAGCCCTTAAAACTCCAACAACAATAAAGAAAGCTAAACCCCTCTCATTGAACAAGAAGGTTCTTTCTCCTAGGATCTCTCACTTCAATCTCCCAATGCCTATCAGGCAGAATACTATTCTCAGCGATTCTTCTCCACTTCTCAATCCTCATTTTCATCACTTTATTCAAACCACAATAACCCTTCAACTGTTTTGGCATCTTGTCATACACTTTCCACCATTTTTCGTGTACCGAATCGCTCGCAAAAATGCGCCGTGAGCTCATGTCCCAGTTGCAATCATAGTCTCTATAACATACCCATGGCTTCAATCCCAAGTAATGCACACCCTCTAGATTCTCCGGAAGAACGTGTGGTCGTTGAGTATTTACGCCGAAGTACTTCATTGTGTTCACCCGTTTTGGTAACCTATGCCACCATACAAATATCTCATTGAGGAATCCTTGGTCTCCTCCATTGTATGATTCGATCTTGAATGATTTTTCCATTAAGTCTTTAAACAGACATAGTGATGGTTCGAGAACCTTAAAAAAAAGATTATTTCTTAGTTGATACATTAAAAAATTTTAACTGAGAAGTCATAATTAAAGAAAGTTGCGTTGGATTAGAAAATTGGATTGAAAATTCACATCGAAAATATAAAACAATATTATCTGTGAGAAAAAACGGCTAATAGAGACATTCTTATAAAACTGAAGTACTATATTTTCGCAAAAATAAAAGCAGAAAACAAAATTGTTGTTTCTATTAGCAAATATATATGTTAAATTATAGAAATTTTGAAATTTCATGGTGAACAATTAAGAGAAATAAATCCATCTGTCTCCATTTCTAAATTCATTAAAGATTTTTTTGACAAAATAAGTTTAAAGAATTTTGCCTCAATTTTCAATTTAATAGTGTTTTATGCAAATTACGTAAAAATATATAGATAACCATAAATATCTAGAAAAAAAAATTACTAGATAATTTATACAATGTGTTATAATAATATTGTTATTTGGATACATTACTTACCATTATTCCGGAGTTGAATAAGACTTTGTCGTTGCCTGAAGCTGAGAGTTGAGGATAGTAAAAGAGATGGTCAAGCTTCTTGAGAATGATGAAATCTGCATCTATGAACACAAGTTTATCATAGTCAGTTACTTGCCACAAACGTAATTTGCTGTAGTTCCACTCATTGTAAGAGTTTTTTATCGCGAAAGGGCTTCGAATTCTATCAATGAGCCGAAGATCCCATCCAGCAGAGCTTAGACCAATAAGTGACCTATTGGTTATAGATTGATCATGGAGAAGAATCATGTCCTTTTGGGATCCAGATTGTCTTATGCTTTGTGCTAAGGCTATTGCACCACAAACATAAGCCTCTGAGGAGTGTAGTACTGTCACATAGGCTACGCGTAAGCGACGAGGTAAGGTTGAGACTACATTGGATGTAAGATCAGCTTCATGTTTTGGTCTCCATGCTTCTTGGCCTGTAAATGATAATAATACAAAAGTTACAAGTGAGCCAACGAATAAGATGAAAAAGAGGAAACTTTTGGCGAGCATGTAGGGTTTGTGGTAATTAGCTGGTTCAGAGTTGTTGAAGATAAGGTTTTAAATCCCTACCTTATTGTTTTTAAGCTATGATTAGTATGAAAATAAGATTTATAATATGTACATATATGACACAAGTTTACAGAAAACAATTTAGAAGTGTTATGCAATAATATAATCCAAAATTAAGTCATTGAAAGTTTGGTTGGTGATCCACGTTCATAGTTACTCAAAGCAGAAATAGACTATTTAAATTTATTTATCAATTCAGGAAATGCATAATATGCTGCACAATCTAATTGCACCAACCACTAACCTGATAATATTACTTCTATCTACTCTTTTCATATAAAACAAGTACGGGTTAGCAATAATGATCCACTAAAAACTAAAATTTTCAAAATTAACAAAAATTAAAACAGTATGCATATTAACTTAATGGTTAATTAAAAGTCAAATCTATATAACAATATAATACCATCAAAAATAGTATAAACTAAAAATGATATTTCTCCAAATATAAAGAGGGGAAAAGGTTAAATTTACCAAATTGAGAGAATGGAGAAGCAATGTGACATGAACCAATAGGCATGAGAAGCTTCTGCTTCAACCTTGGAAGATGAGGTTTATACACCCAATGATCTTCCACGCGCCTCACGCGCTCATCACACTTGAAGATCTCATGCATGGGCCCACATGACCCAATGAACACAACGTACACCGTCGGATCAACCCTCCTTAACCCACTTTGTACGGCTAGATTTGCAGCTGCCAAATTAACCTGAAGCCTAAAAACATCTCTCAGCCCTTTATTCTCCGACCAACCATCACAGGGAACTCTAACAACGAGAACGTCCACTTCAGCATCAGAACCTTCTGGCTGAGGTAGAGGTATCTCCGGACAGCTAGAAACGTCCTCATCGATCCACTCCGGGTAAAGACTCTTCCAAGTAATATTCTCTGGTATAGGATCAAGTGACACGTAGACGTTTTGAAGAATCCACGGTCCACGAGCCTCGTAGCTCTCACGTTCGTTTTTGTCGATGTTAAGGAACCCGACTCGGATCTTCTTCTCCGGTAGATAGTAACGGACGAGACTTAGCCATTTTGGGTTTTTCTTGACTTTTGGTGAAGGAAGATCAATATGTAATGTGGATGAAGATGAGGATGAAGAAGTAATTTGTAAAAGATGTTTAAAAGGTATGATCAAACACGAAAGTGATAAAAAGATTAGTATTACATAGATAATCAATATTTTCCCTCGAGAATTATAAGTTTTTGTTCCCATTTTGTGATTTTTTTTCCCTACAAATTTGTACACGCATCTTCATTTGTATATAAAGCTATATATATGCACTCATGTATATTAATGTGTTTGACAAAGAAAAGGTTTGATTTGCATGGACGCACGTTGGTGTTGAAAGTCAAATACTCTCTCTCTTTATATATTTTTATTAATGTTCAAGAAACCGATAGGCGCTAGTCGGGCGGTGACCCTCCACCTATCACCTAGAACACCTAATCGGGGTCTATACGGTTTAAGAGATTTAAGTAATTTTATAATAAATATATATATATATATATATATATATATATATTTAAACACATATATATTAACATAATATAATATAACATAATAAAATAAAATTATAAAATTGAATAATTTAAAATTTTTAAATTATAAGAACGTAAAGAATATCAATATTTTGTAATTTTAAGTTTTTTAAATAATATTTTTTATTTTTTTATTTTTATAAAAACATAGATATTAATTAATTTATTAAATCCGCATATCCCACATAATTCATAACTCATATAATTAGTGTTTAATTTATTTAATTATCATATATTTTGCTAAATCTAACTATCCGTATAATATAAACCGATATTTTAAAAATTTAAGCGATCTAAGCGTTAATCGGGCGGCTTAAGGGGGCCTAGCGGCGCCTAGACAACCACCTAGACCGCTTTTTAGAACACTGATTTTTATTGGTTGTTTGGTGGGTAAGATTATGTGTTATTGGTAGAAATAGTTTTATAGATCTTTAATATTGCTTGTAGATTAGTGCATTCACATTCGAATCTATCACCTCCACTTCTACAACTCAAAATTATAAGAATCTTTTTTTTTGTCAAAATTATAAACTTGTTACCTATTATATAGTTTGTGATAGCGTTACCATCTCGACTTATCCTGTTTCAAATGTTGTAAATTGTTGAAATATATCATATTATGTAAAATATTGAATTTTAAAATTATCATTGTTTAACTTATTCAATTTATAGTTTATAATTATTTATATCTTTTGGAATATTAAGTCTCAGTTTATCGTCAAATTTATATTATTTATAAATTTTATGAAATTAAATGTTTATAATATATTTAATAATTTTAGGTAACTATATTATTTGAAAATAACAATTGAAATCGAAAATTAGAAAAGAAAAATTATTAATCAATATTTATATAATAAAATATAAGCAATTAAATATGGTTCAAATTTAACTATGAAAATATTAAAATGGAAGAAACAAATAAATCTTTTGTTAGTATATGGCTTACAGACTATTATAATAATATTACTTTTATATTATAATATGTAAGCTATTATAAAATCCAAACATAAAACCAGTGTATAAAATATAAAATTATTACATAAATTTAAACATTTAAATAACTAACAATTATTAGATTACATATTTGCAATGATGTTTTCTTATGTAACATAATTGTAATCATAGAATATAAGGTTATTTATCTAATGGCACCCTTTAGCTTACAGGTATCTGTCGAAAACTATCCATTTTTATGGTATCTCTTTTATATAATTGCATATTTTGAATCTGATAATTTTAGTATAAGGCATAAGGGATTGAATAAGAAAACGGGATATCCATGTAGAGATTTTTATGAAACTGTTGTCATTACCATTCAAAATATTTCTAAAAATATATTTCTCAAATATTAATATAATGATTTCTTATTTTTATAGAGTTTAATAGTATTAATATTTAATAATAGTGCAGAGTTAAAATTTAACATAGTTTTATACAATAACATTATAAAATAAATATAAACACTCCTACCTGAATTACTAAAATCTGAAAAAATCTAATTAAATCCTATCATATATGTTAATTTTAATTTTAAAAGAATATCATATATGTTAATTTTAATTTTAAAAGAATATCATATATGCCTTAATTGAGATCTAAAATATTCGTTTTATTTTTTATTAGATACACTATTGGTAAATGGTTGATTGTTAATAATTAAACAGTTTCATTTAATAATAAAATGTACACATCCACTTAATAATAAAGTTTCAAAAATTTACAATTAATTAAGGGAATATTTAAAAGATCATAAATTAAATTTAGAAGTTGATATATAAATTAGTGTTTAAAATTTATGGGATTAGTGTTTAAATTTTTACTAAATTTATGGGATTCTTTTGCATTTTTGAGGTGAGATATGAAGATATTAAAGGAAATAATTGATTTTTAATTAGATAGGTAAGTGTTTGGATATAAGATTTGTTTTAGGAGTGTTTTGATATAAGATTTACTTTAAGAATGTTTGGTTACAATTTGTAATTCAATTATAATCTTGTAGAGATATAACAAAGTAAATAATAAATCAGATTTATAAATTTGAAAACCTATGTAGATAAAATGTACTAATATTATGAATAAATTTATTTGATGATTAAAAGTAAAATGAATATAGATATATACATACAAAATATATCATATAGAAAAAGAAGTCAAACGGTGATTTGAACTAAAAAATTCTACACATACACATATACTTATTTTATAACTTGAAATTTTTCGATTTCCTGATCTAAACAATCATACAAATAAACCAAATAAAGATAAACACTGTCAAAACCAAGGGATAAATACATATGCTTAGACATAGTTAAAACAATGTTATTTAACTTAACACAGTTAAAGAGAAGAGATACTATAAATTATGAATACCCTTCATAGACTGAGAGGAAAAAATAAGTTTTGTTGTTGAAATTACTTACAGGAAATTTTCAAAACAAGCGTGAACTTACAATACATTTAACCTTAAACTTACGAAATACCATTTCAATGTTTAAACTTTCGTTGTTTTCATAATTAAATAGCAATTTTTGTTGATATGATCATTTGAGATATGTCGTTGAATTGACGTTTATAGCACTAAAGCTTTCGATTAGCAAGCTCCATTTAATCAAAAACGACTTCTTTCCAGTTTTACGAAAAAGATCTAACTTTCAAATTGTTCACAATTAGATGTTTTTTAAATTTCTAAGTTTATTTGACTTCATATATAATTTCTAAATGAATTGACAAAACACGTTTACGGAGCTAAATTATATATTAGCAGTTTCTGTTTAACAAAAAATGACCAATTTTCCAGCAATTCTGGAAACTTTCCACGTAATTCTCTAAAACCTCTAGAGGTTGAGTATCTTAAACAATTTTTATAACCGATTCAATCAATATTATTTTATCTCTTATCGACATAAGTGTTAAGCTTTAACGATAACCAATTAATTGAAAAGTCAAATAACTCATAATAAATATCAAAGTTTAAATTTTGGAAAGCTAACAAAGAAATGGTGAATGTAAAAAAATCAAATTGATTATCACCAACGCTTAAGAAACTTAATATTTTGGAGGGTAGAGAATTCCATGAAACTTTTTTGAGATTTCCAGGTAGCAAATAATTCGTTGGATAATGTTTCTCTAAAGATGTATTTTAGTTTGAGAATTGTTTTAAATTCTTGATTGTGTTTGGATCACGATGAAGTGACCAGAAGGAAACGAAAGGCAAACGACAATGAAGACAATGATAATAGATTTTTTATAATTCACAGCACGAATCATTAACCTATAAATAATTAATCATAGGTGCCAAAAGTAGGTTTGTTAGAAGAATCTTTTCTCCAAGGTGGATTTGGGAGGACCCCAGAGTTGGTGATTTTTCTCAATTCATGAATGATAGCTTGTAGAACATGAGATTCCATGGTGAGTTTTCAGTTAATATAATTTTTTTGCATCATCAGCCTACCTCAAGAAATCGAAGATGATAATTTCTTCTTTATTCTGGCTGATTGTTGGTGACATTCAAGGAAATATTAGTCATTACTCAGGAGTAAAAAATTATTAGATGAGCTTACTATATAGATTATTGAGGAAGGTAAAATATGACACAAACAACATTTTATTGTTCTCGATTCCAAAAAAAAAAATTTTGAAATAGACAACAACAAATTAAACTCAGCTGTGCAAAATTTGTTCTAGTGATGAAACATAATGTAGTGAATTTAGTTTCAACTTTTGTTCTTTTGATTTAATAGATGTGCATTTATATATCTTGAATATTTTTTTAAACCTTTATCCCCTATAATTTGATATTTTATTAGGGATGTTCAATCATGTTTTGATTCGTTTTTAGGTTTTATTGTTGGATTTTGAAATATGGTATCCAAATAAAAACCAAATGTATGATAGATGATTTGGTATGGTTTAGATTTTGGTTTCTTTTCATATATAGTTTAAAAGTTGGAAAAGATGTAAAGTATATTAGCAAATTTTCTCTATTATTTTTCTTGTTTGCTTTGTTTCCGATTCGAATTCAGTGTCTCCAATATAGAAAAAGTGTTTTCATTTAAACCATATTAAAATATTCATGGTTTAGTTTTCAGAATGAACCTTCTGATTCAGTTTGGTTAGGTTTTTGTTAGAATATGGCTAACACTTCCACTTTAAATTTTCATGGTTTACAACTCCTATTTTAAACCTTGAAGATGAAAATTTTATCATTTTAAACCTTCAACTTAGCATTTTGATATTTGTTGACTTTTGACTTCATAAAACATTAATGAAAATTTTACGTTTAAAACCCCAAAAATACAAAAATATTTTAATATGTTGAAATGATTTAGAGCTTATTTTGGAGTTTTTAATTTTAGAAATCACATAAACATTAAAAACATTAACTAAATTCCAAAATTAAAACTCTAAAATACTTTAAGCTTTAACTCATTTTAACATATTAAAACATGTTTGTATGTGATTTTTTGAGTTTTAAAGTTAAAAATTTTGTTAAAAGGTCAACAGACATCAAAATATCAAGTTTAAATTGGAAGTTGTAAACGATGAAGGTTTAAAGTAGAAGTGTTAGCTACCTTCAAGTTTTTTTTTTGGATTTTCTCTATTTTTTTTTTGTGTAGTGCATTATATCGGAACCTGTAGCCTACTCATCAAAATGCTAACATAAAGCCCACATTATTTCATATAATTTTTTTTTAAAAACTTTTCTCGTTAAATTCTGAAATGTCTACCTTTACTAACTAATCAATTATCTCTATGACAAAACAGGAGGATAACAAATCCCTACATATCAATCATTATTTTTCTTTTAAGAACTGAAACAAGGATTGTCATGCTAACAGACTTCGTTTTGATATGTGTTTATTCTTGTTTAAAGGATGATTTCACGCAAACGAATTATAGTAATCTTATCTCTAGTTCGAGTAAGGGATGAAGTTTGAGAACTTGGATCAGTCATTTTTCACCAAAAGGAGTAAGTGAGTGGTTTTCATATAAATGTAATACCGCAAAAATCTTGATTGAAAATCACAAAATAGAAATCAATAAAAGATATTTTCACATTCCTTTGACATTATAACAAAAAATTACGCCGCCCACAGTAAAAATATTGGATGAATCTTTTTGGTAAATATGTATCACGAGCTTGAGTATGAGGTTAGGAAAAAACATCATTTTGCTTCCTATCTCTCAATATATTTGGTTGTCAGTTTTCAAACTCATTAAGAGTCATTGTTAATTTCCTCTGTCGCTAGTGACAACCTAAGGAACATGACTAATTTTAGGGGTATGTTTTATATGAAATTTAGTGGTAGTGTAGTGGTTTTGACTAATCATTCTTACCTAGATGTGCATGATCTAAGTTTGAAGTTTGCAACTATTATCAAATTTTACTGTAATAATTTTGTAAGGGGGCATCTTTGCTTTAGGCATCAAGTATCATAAGGTCATGCTTGAAGAAACATATGTGTTACTAAAATAGTTTTGGTTTTCCAAAACAAATTCAAATTTGTTTGTAGGATTTAAAAGAGACTTATTTAAGAGATTCTTCCCATATCCGCTGATGATTTCTGATTTGTTGAAGAGGGTTACCACTCATATTTCTGGTTCTAATTTGTATTTTTTTCAAATACAAAATTGAACAACACTGATTTTTTCTTTGAATTTAAAATACACTCAATTCCATTAAAATACAATATTCAATAACCCTATCTTAGTTTTCTCTTTCTTTCAATAGATACATCCAAAACAGCAAAATATAGTTGCTGTTAGTAACTATTTACTTCTAATAAAAAAAAGTCAAAATTACATTTAGAATATCGAAAGAAAGAAATTAAAATTTTTGGAAAATTAATTATTCGTATGCATAGGACTCTCGTCACCCGCGCTTTCGCTAAACAATTTCATTCCAACAAAAGATCACTAAAGAGACTTTTTCGTGTAATCCAAGTAAACGGAGATGTCTCTCTCCGACGACGATCCTATATCTCCGACAGAGAAGAATCAAGAACCACGAGAGAGCCCTCAAGATTCATATTTCTTGTCATCCAAGAAATCAGAGAAGAAGAGTATGGGCCAAGAACCGCATCATGAGACGTATCTCTCCTATGTTTTTCCACATGAAGAAGCATTTGATAATCAGCATGACTCAATCTTGGCAAACCCAAATGACTTGGAGACTCATAACATTAGTATGAGCAGTGGAAACTTACTGATCAATCATTGTGGTGACACTATGGCTCATTCTCTTGATTTTGGAGACTCACAAAGTTATCTTGACCCAAATTACATGACGAACACAAATGAAGAAGCCTTGAAGAGTCCAAATGGCTCGTTCTTGGAAAATAGAAACCTGCAAAATCCTTTTGGGCTTGGAGGTTCTCTCGATTCTGTGGGCTCACTAATGTATCTTGACTCCATACAGATGATGCATAACCCGAGATTTTCCAATGGTGACCAGTCTCAGCTGAATTTTGAACCTTCAAACAATAGTGATGGATTCCTTGATCCAAGTCTGCTGCACAACCATGAGAGTCAAATGAAAGGAATGCAACAACAAATGATTAACAGCTCCATAAATGGTGTAGATTCAGATATATGGTTCACTAATTCTAACAATGATGGATTCTTTGCTCCAAGTCTGCTGCAAAACCATGAACGTCAAATGAAAGGAATGCAAGAACAAATGATTTACAGCTTCATAAATGATGTCGATTCAGATATATGATTCACTAATTCTAACAAGAATTCTCAGCATGCTTATGGTAAGTAAAGTCTTTATGTCCCCTCATTACTCAGCTGGTCATTCTTATTTGTGCATGTCCATCACAATAGTTATTCTTAAAGATGTAGGTGAAAGATATGAGACAAACAATTTTGATGCTTTCGGATATCAAAGTAACTATTTTCTTGGTTCTGGCGTAAACAATGTAACCATGATGCCTATCCCTGGATTTTTCAACAACAATTCTAATAACAATTACAAAAAAGACCAGTCTTACTTGAGTGCTGAAGCTTTCAACAATAGTAACCTTAGGCCTGAAATGCAACAAAAAATGTATAGGGTCTCCAACAGTTCCATAAATGATGGTGTTGGGATGACTCCAAAAAGCGTCTATTCAGATACTAGAAATTCTCAGCATGCTTATGGTAAGTAAAAGTCTTTATGTCTTTGTCCTTGTGCCTGCTCATCATAATAGTTAGTTTTATGTTATCTTACCACTTCAGGTGAAGGATATGGCACAAACAATTCTGATCCTTATGGATACCGAAGAAACTTACAAAGAGATAGTAGCCAGATTGTCAACAGCAGTACTAGTACTAGAAACAGCGGCCACTCTTACAATAGCAGTGGATTTTCTATTGTGGCCGAGACGCCATTATCTAGTACATCTTCCACAAATTTAACACAGCAGGCTTATGACAACTATCAGCGTTCAGGTATTTAACGTCTTTTGACTTCTTGTGGGTGTGTCTTGTCCATCAGAGTAGTTAATCTTGGGGTACTTTACAGCTACAGGTGAAGGATATGGCACAAAAAATCCTGACCCTTTAGGATACCAAAGTAACTTTTTTATTGGTTCTGGAGGGAACAATGAATCCATGAGCTTACATAGAGATAAAATCCCTGGAGGTACTTTCATCACAACTTACATATAAGATATGCCAAGAAAACCTATATTTTATTCTAACTTTACTTCATCTGTGTTTCAGGTTCTCTTGGTTCTGCAGGGTCAAACATATATCCTGACCCGGTACAGATGATGCCTACCTCTAGGAATGTCAAGAACAACTTTGACCAATCTGACTTTGGTGTTAAAGGTTCTAACAATAGTGATGCATGTCAAATGGGTGTTGGCATGGAAAAAGAAAAGGGTGATAACTATCAGTGTTCAGGAATGCAGGGTAAGTAAAGTCTACCTTTTTCAGCTTCTGAGTTCTTGTGGTTGTGCCTTTTTCTATCAGAATAGTTAATCCTCTGGTATTTTACAGCTTCAAGTGAAGGATATGGCACAAACCCTTTAGGACACCAATGTAACATTCCTTTTGGTAGCATTGAACCTATGATAAACACAAAAATAGATAAAGAAGAGATTCATACGATCCCTACCCCTGGTTCTGCCAACGGAGCTGAATGGCCCATCAAGAAGATACTGACCAAGTCTGATCTTTCTACTAATCACCGACTTTTCCTGCGCAAAAGCTTCTGTGAGGAATATTTTCAGAAATATCTCCCTGAAGCAAAGTTCCAAAAGTTAGTCTCATCTAAGCAGGGAATCTCAATTACCGTGTATGATAACGACAAGTACACAACGCATGAGATGCGTCTGGCACTCCGGGACAACAACAACTATGTTCTAATGGGTGATTGGCTAAGAGGTTTTATTCAAAGGAGAAGCTTGAGGGTAGGACAAGAGATTGGACTCTTCTTGAATGATTCTAGGCTTCATTTTAGTGTGCTTAATCCTGAAGATGCAGGAGCTACTGAAAAAGAAAAGAAGCAATGAATCCAATAGTCTCCGGGAGAGGTCAAAGGTACAAAAGTTCCTGCATATGTAGTTAGAAATGCTTATACAAACTGAAGAGAAAGTTTTACTTTTGTCAAAAAGTTGTTGATGTTGCCATGTTTCGGTAGCCAACTTGATCCGTTACACAAATAATACAGATGTTAAAACCATCAGAAGATAGTGAGATACAAAAACTAGATGAAACCATTTCATAGCATCAGAGTTGATAGAAGCCATTCATGAAAACTAGAATATACAAAAACTAAAGAAACCTCTAGAAGCATACTCTTGTCCATGATAAGAAGATCAAGCAGCCTTCCTTGATAGCTCTCCCAAGCTGCCATTAAATGGTAAAACCAAGTTAAATTGAGTTTGAAACTAGTAATCAAAATTGCTGCAACTTGTTCATACCCATAAATGAATGAAATTGTTTTGTCATAGCTTTAAATCTCCACTTTCAAAAATGATCCGAAAGCTTCAACCTTTTCCACTTTCTCAATTGTAAAACTTCAACATTTCTAACCATGCTCAATTGATTCTCAATAGCAAAGTTTCTGATTATTTCCAATAATAACACATTTCTAAGTATTCACCTTTTAAGTTAACCAAAATATAAAATTATAACAAAATGAATTGGATATATATATATATATACACAAAAGCTTTGATTTTTAAAACAAATTGGATTGAGTTGGATATATATACACAGCAAAGCTTTGATTTTTAAAACAAATTGGATTGAACGAATCAGTCATTATAAACCTAAATAACACTCAAACTCACCACAAGACTAATACAACAACAAATCTGCAAACAGAACTATTTCGATTATGAAGCTATAAAGGAGTTCGATTCACCTTATATCTCCTGGAGATGATGGTAGCTAATTTTCCCGCCGGAACTTTTCTATTGATATGTAATAAATAAAAAAATTCTATTGATGTGGGTCTGCGTGGCGGTAGCCTGCCACTCACGTGACTACTCTTCTGTTGTTATTTGTAAATACTAAATACGATAGCACTTCCATTCAATATTTGCAATGGTTGTCTTTAAATATAAAAAAGAGTAAAAATTTGGGAAACCAAAAATGAGAAGTCTCTAAAGTTTAAAAAGTTTAGAAAGTTTCTTTGCTTTGGTCTTTTATTGGAAAAAAACATATGTGTACGTTTCTGATTGCAACATCCACATTTAAAAAAAAAAGACATTTTATATTTTAAAGTCTAAATCAGGACACAAAAAAACTTAAAACGAAAATACCGTAAAATTATTTTTACATATATTATATACCGTAAAACAAAAATATTAAAATATATTAAACAAACTAAATAATTTTAAATTTCCAAAAAAATATAAACCTTAAAAAGATGTACAAGTCTAACACTAAACTAAGATGCATTCGAGAAAGAAAAAGAAAATACAATACTTACACAATGTCAAACAAAACTAAAGCGACGATTTTTAACTGATAGATATATAAACCCAAGTTGTTTCTCACATATATATTACCTAACTTCAGTCACATGGTGTTTTTTCTAAGCAAAGGTACGTACAGTCCCGATATCCAGGATTTTCAGGATATCTGAACTCGGATTCGGATCCTTTGAATCCGAAGAATTATGGATCCGATCCGGATCCGTCAATAGCCGTGGATATCCGGATCCGAATCCATGAGAAATAAGTAACATTCATAAAATAATAATATAAAATTATTAAAAATAAATAAATAATAAAAAATAACTTTAAAATAATTTAAAAAAAATAATTTTAAATATTTTTACTTTGTAAAGTTTTAAAAATATCCAAATTTTCATGTAAAATTTATTTTTATTATATTTTAAATAATTTCTATATATTAAATAATATATATTTAAGTATTATATATATTTTTTTAAATAAAAACTATACATAAACACGGATCCGCATATCTGTGGTTTCAAAATAAAATATCTGGATCCGAATCTAGCCACCTCGGATATTCTCTTTTTTGGATTGGATCGGAGCGGATCTCGGATTATTCGCCTAGGCCCATCTCTAAGAACCAAAATTTTCTTGATTAACAGTGACCACCAGTTTCACCAAAAAAAATTTGTGTATATATTCTTTTTAAACGCTTTGTAGACTTCTGAAATAAAAACATTAGATTATCTCCCGTGATATGCACCGGCATTAATGTTCTTAAAAATAATTAAAGGAAAATTTGTTTAAATTAAAATAATATAATGGAAATATATCTTTACTATGTTAAAAACGTTAGCCTAATGGTTATTATTGGTTAATATATAACATATATTTACACATTTAAGATATTTTGCTTTATAAAGTTCAATATAGACCAGCAAATAAATATTGGTATGTAAGCAAATTAAAACCAACAAATGTAAACAAAAACAAAAACAAAAATGAAAATGAAAACATATATCTTGCATTAGAAAATCATTTATTTAAATATTTAGAATATGTATTCTTGCACTTCTTCTTGTTCTTCAAAAAATTTAGAAGACGTATTCTTGTAATTCTTCTTGTTCAGAAAAATGTTAGAAGACATATTAGAATGCATATTCTGATAAAATTTGAATTTTTATAAAGATTGACTCAAAATCAAAAAAAAAAAAGAAACTGAATATTATGATTTAAACTAAATATATTAAAGTCAAATATATGCAGTTTGTTTAGTTTAAAAATGCTATTAAGTGAATTAAAATAAAAACGTTAATTATTTGAAAATTTGTCGCCAAAAAAAAACTTATTCTTCTTCTTCTTCTTCTAAAAATCATGAACTGCTATATAAAATTAGCGTTTTTTCAACTTCATGACTATGATGAATATTTATGTTACTTATGGTGTTTAGAGATTGCATAAGAACAAGGAATTAAATTTTGTTGTGACTGAACAAAAATGTGAAGAATGGGTGTGAAAATGAGGAAAAGTGTAAAAGTGGAGTGTGAAAAAATAAAAAAATGGGTGATAAAGATGAATTGGGTAAATCTATTTTGGGTAATATATTTAGCCATGTCTAGTGGGTCAATCAGTTATTCACTAAACTGCCCCAACGCGGATTTGAGTTAATTTGATAGAATAAATTTTATCCGTGTGGCCCGCAAAATATATATAAGTAACTTGTACATGTCTTGTATTAATCAGGCGGATCTAGCGGGTTACCCGCTAAAATGAAAAAAAATTCTAAACAATTTTAAAAAATAAAATTTATAAAAAGACAACAAAAATTACAAAATATTAAAAACATCACGGAGTTTGTTTAAAAGGACTTAATACAACATATAATTTTTAGAAAACTCATAACAACACATAATCTTATATAAAAATGATAAATTTTAAATATTAATGGGTACGTCCATGACCTGCTAATGAAAATACCATTACTTAAAATTTCCCAGCTGCATTTGCCCGACTAAATATAGCACCCACTTAATTTTAAACCTATATAAAAGACGTTCACCTGCTCTGCGGTGGGCCTAACAGGGCAGGACAATCGCAAAATGACTCAAATTGACAGGACTAAGTATATTAGGGATTTTAATTGTAATTTTATTTTAATATGGGTTTTTTATTTCAACATAAAAATATATAGGGTTTTGCCAAAATTTGTTATGTATATGAATATATATTTATTAAAGCAATTTCCAAAAAAAATCAAAAATTCTGTTTTGATAAGAGGTTCCAAAATTTATTGATTTTTTTATTAAGAGTGTATAATTGTGTTTTCAATAATTCAAAATTTTATTTCACCAATTTTTTAAAAGAGACATATATGGACAAAAATTAAAAATGACATTTATTTCTAATTTTCCCATAAAATTATATAATAGAGTAACTTAGATTTCAAATTAAATATAACTTAACATTGAATTTAAAAAGTTTCCATTTTCCTTTAAAAATGGCGAGTCACATTATTTTTCTTAGAAAAATGAAGAAACCTACTTTTATTATAAAGTTTCTTAAGACAAAGGAAAATAAATATTAAAATTCTAAATACAATGTTTCTTTGGATTTTTATTTATAAAAATAACATATTTAAATGTAAAACTGAATTTTCATTGGATATATTTACTACTGTCTGTCTAATTCGCCTAATATTTGTTTAATCAGCTTTATAACCGTTTGATCCACCGAATCTGTCTAATATGATCAAATTTTACAAAATCTAAATGATTTAGTAATACTTAACCCTTAAAAACTGTGTAAACCACCGCTTAAACATCATCGATGGTAGTGTACACCCCCGTGGTCTAAACCGTCTAATTTCAAATATTTTGATGATAGAAATAACGAAGGAAGCATTCCTCTTAAATATATGTATCATTTTGATCTGGCCGCTCAAATCTTTAGAAACCACTTCAATCCAACGGATGAAATTATGAGACAGGAACGAGAGTGTAATATTCCCCTCATGGCGTGAATAATTATAATAGAAAGGTAACGCATAGAATGGTGGTAGTTTAAAATTAATATATATACACTAACTTCGTATATTTTTAACTACCAAAAGTTCTACGTTATATTATTAACTAGCAAAAGTCCAAAGTTGTATGCATATTTGATGTAGATTTGTTTGGTCGATATAAAAGTATAATAAATATTTTATTTACCTTTTTATTATGTATGAATGTAATAAATAGATAAATAATAATAAAGAGGACTTTAAAATAGATAAATAACTACATATAAAACCTGCATACAACTCAGGACTTTTGCTGGTTAACATATTTGAAAGCCTTTTAGTTGAGTTATCAAATTTGAGTTGCACTTCTCATTTAGGTAAAATATTTTTTTGTTAGAAAATCTGAAAATATGTTAATCGTATTTGTCCTAATCATTTAGGTTATATAACATAATACAATACATGTACACGAATAAATAAAATTATTAGATACAAAACAATATATTTTAAAACTCATTGCTAAGATTATTTTAAATATGATTCTATGTTTAGCACGAATATAACTTAATACATTAAAGAGTTGACTTTTGGGGATATAACTTTAAAGATACCAAGTCAAAAGTTGAAGTTGCTACTTGCTAGTCAAGTAGAAGTATTTCTCTTTTATTTTTTCTTACGCATAGGAGCGGACAAGCAATGTATTGTTTTACAAAGCAGCACTCTCTATCAAAACCATCGATCAAATATATAAGTAGAAAGCAGAAATGAAGAAATTTATCAAAAAACATCAATAGAGAAGAAAAATACTATACTGAATAATGACTGCTTATGTTTTTCTCTTCATACTTCTCGCCTTCCTTACAAACCTGAGACCTTCTGAAGGCTACGTTTGTAATAAAAACACAACTTCTCTCAAAAACAGCACATATTACTCCAATCTCGAAAAGGTTCTGTCCTCTCTTTCTTCCAGTAACACCTTCTCCAACGGATTCTATAGCACCGTTTCAGGTCAGAACCCTGACATGGTTTTCGGACTTTTCCTCTCCTGTGGAGATCTCTCTGCTGAAATCTGCCGTGACTGTGTCGTCTATGCAGTCCCCGATATTCGTAAGAATTGTCCAGATGGGAAAGAAGCCTTGATTTACTACGACGAATGCATGCTTCGATACGCTGACCGGAATATTCTCTTGGATCCAATAACCAAAACAGGGATTTTGTCAGTGAACGATAACAATGTTACGGCAGATATATCAGATCGGTTCAATAAGATACTATTCTCTTTGATGAATGATGCAGCAGATGAGGCAGCTGCTAGTCCAAAAACGTTTGCGGTTAAGAAGAAAAATATTACATCGTCCCAAACGGTTTATGTAATGGTTCAGTGTACACCTGATCTGACAAGAGACAACTGCTCAACGTGTTTGAATTATACCATCGATTATTTGAGTCGTGACAGAATCGGAGGAAGACTTCTTTGGCCGAGTTGTACCTTAAGGTACGAGGTTTACCCTTTCTCCAATGAAACCCTCCTTCAAACTCAGCTTCCTCCGCCGGTATCAATTCCTCCATCGTCACTACATAAATGGAATTTTATTATGTGTGTTGTAATTACTGTAATAGTTTTTATTTTGGTATGAGACAATTGAGATTTGGGAAATCATATGGCATGTCTGATATAATTAATACTTAACGCAGGAAAAGGCAAAAATTCCAGAGTGATAATCGTAGCAATTGTTGTGACAATAGCTATCTTCTGTTCTGCTTTGCATAGTTTGTTATTGTTTCCGTGCAAAGAGAGCAAGAAAGACTTATGAAATAGCAGCCGCATACAATGGTAAAAAAGATTCCAAAATATAATAGGGTTTGTTCCTTAAATATTTGGTTAATGGAGCATTTGGTTTTGTAGATGGGGATGATATTACAACTGCAGCCTTGCTTCAGTTTGATTTTAAAGCTGTTGAAGATGCAACAAATAAGTTTTCGGAAAGTAATAAACTCGGCCAAGGTGGATTCGGAGAAGTTTTCAAGGTCTATTTACCACTTGATTGGTCTTCTTGCTTTGTTCCATAAAAGCAAGAAAAATATATTTTTTTTTAAAACAAAAAGATGAGAGAGGTCATGTAGAAACTTTCTTGGTAAAAAGATCCATTAAATATTGATTGGTGTAAATATTTTTAACAAATAAAATTATAATTAAATAATAAAAATACAAAAAAATATTACTAATATGTTGTTGAGGTAATTTATCGGTCTCTAAAATGCTAAAACATACAAAAAAATATTAGTTTAAATCCATATTCTTTGTAGGGTATATTTCCAAACGGACTACAAGTTGCTGTGAAGAGACTATCAAAAACATCAGGACAAGGTGAAAAAGAGTTCAAGAATGAGGTTATTGTTGTGGGAAAGCTTCAGCACAGGAATCTGGTAAAGCTGCCTGGGTTTTGTTATGAAAGAGAAGAGAAAATCAAAATACTTGTCTACGAGTTTGTGCCTAACAAAAGCCTTAGATTACTTCCTATTTGGTTAGATATATCCAATATTAATTTTTAGTCTTAAAATATTTCACTTTTCAAGCCCATTCTTGAGACCAATAGTGTCATTAACATTGTAAATCTTGATGTCGCAGACTCTACATTGAAAAAACCAACTTGAGTGGACACAACGGTACAAGATCATTGGAGGAATATCTAGAGGGATTCTTTATCTTCATCATTCATCGTGACCTCAAAGCGGGTAACATCCTCTTGGATAATGATATGAACCCAAAAGTTGCAGATTTTGGAATGGCGAGAATTTTTGGAATGGACCAAACGGAAGGCAGTACAAAGATAGTTGTAGGAACCTAGTAAGTTTTCCAATTTCATTTATTATCTAACTCTAGTATGCTTCTATTAACTAGACATTTATATGTATACGTTGAGGCAGTGGTTACATGTCTCCTGAGTATGCGATGTATGGCCAGTTCTGGATGAAATCAGATGTCTATAGCTTCGGGGTCTTAATTCTTGAAATTATAAGTGGCCAAAAGAACATCAGTCTATTTCAAATGGATGGTAGTTGTGGCAATTTGGTAACATATGTGAGTATATTCTTCTTTATTAGTTTTTGTTTTATTTAACAGTGACTAAAGTCTTAATTATTAAAATGATCCATAGACATGGAGATTATGGAGTAACGGGTCGCCATTAGAGCTCGTGGATCCATCCTTTCATGATAGGTATCAAATAAAAGAAATTACGAGGTGCATCCATATAGCTTTATTATGTATTCAAGAAAAAGATGAAGATCGTCCAACCATGTCAGAAATTGTCCAGATGCTCACTACTAGCTCGATCGCTCTTGCCGTTCCTCGACCACCTGGATTTTATTTCGGCACTAGGCATGAACAAGCTGGTCTATCGATGGATTCTTCCGCTCTCTGTTCCATCAACCAGGGTTCCATTACTCATGTAGCTCCTCGCTGATGGCCAAACTTTTCACAAAGAATAATAACCATCAACAGTGAAGAAATGTTGTTCTTGATTAAACTGCTTCTATTATTGTCATTTTCTTTAAAAGTCGGAAAAGTAAATGTAAGATATGCGTGTTTATAGTTTTATTTAAATGTTTTTGAAGTAAATGTGATTTTAGGATTTTTTTTTTTTTTTTTTTGTCAAATTAACTATGGTTTTAGATTTTCAATGCAGATTTGTAGATAAATTCTCAGTTTTGAAATTTTAATCCTGTTTTAATGTATTAATAAGATAAATGAAATATGTTGCTATTAATAATCCCCCATTAGAATTTTTAATAGGTTTTCTTAGGATTTATGAAAATCTTAAATGATACTTAGAGCACCCACATCCGTCATCCTCAGTGTGTGTTTTTAAAATTAAAAGTGATTAAAAGAATAATAAAATAAGTGTGGGGGTATAAGGATTAAAATTACTATATACTATATTTTATTCAATTAAGAATTTTCAAAAACCGCTTAGTGTTTTATGTTATTAGTTTATATATTTGTAAAAAAATAATTTAATATGTTAAAGGTTTAAAGTTATTCGATTTATGAATATATAAAGTCAATAAAAGTCTTGTGTTATTTAATTAAACGAAAGTAACTCATTTATATATTCTATTAAAATATTATGTTTTTAATTTACTGATTATATATTATTTTTCTTATTATAATATGGTTTTCAAAGTATTGCACCTTAGTATGAGTCGCAATACGCACCATAAGCAACATTGCAATTTACCGAACTGTTTTGATTTTAATAGTGATTCATATTCATATTACTTAACCAATTATTAATTAATACATGGCAATAATAGGGGAATCCTAATAGTTACAATAGAGGCCAAGTGGGCATAAGAATATTATCTTCTTATTTCTTACTGATTGTGACTTTAAGACCATGCTTCATACGGAGAACGACAGAAGGATCTCGTTCGATCTTGTGACCCTCGACGACCTTAAAGTCATAATTTTGTATGATAATGCTTACCTAAGCAAGTTCTTGGACCAGAATTGAAAGCCAAGAACTTCCCTGAAGGTTCACGTCTTAACCCTCCTTTTTCTGAAATATATCTCTCTGGTTTGAATGATGCGCCTTCTCCCCATATAGATCTCATCTCTCAGACATTGAGAGATGAAAGAGTTGACAAATAAAAAAATTATTAAAAATAATTTAACTCATATTTACATACTATTTTGTAGAGTAATGAATGATTCAAGTTTTACACTTAAATTTTCAACTCATTTACATAGAAATAATGTTTTCGTTGACAGGGTCAGTCCTGAGGAGAGCGAAACATTTGCCTAGAGTTACCGTTTTTATGGGGCTCCAATTTAAGTTTATTTATATATATCTGTTTTACTTGTAAATTTTAAATACTATAGTATTTTTTTGTTTTTAATTGTTTTTAGATAATTTATGGTTTGTTGTTGATTTTTTGTTATATTTAAAATTATGTTTTATATTTGAGTACGTTTATTAGAGACGTGTCTTTATATTTTGCTTAGGATCCCCAAATTTTCAGACCCGGCCATGGTAGTTGATATAAAACTTTGTGAAATAAAACTGTGATATAAAACAATTTGTTTGTCATTTTTCTTTATAATATCAAAGCACGAGAGTAATTGTTTTTTTTTGTTTATCCGATGAGAAAATAATATTTATATAGTTTTCCAAAAATAAATAACTTCCATGAAATTATAGAAAAAATCTTACAAATATTAATGATTAGTATTTGTGTAGTATTTATTTATTATTAAACAGCTAATGAAAGTAGTAGGGAAAATAAAACAGGTTCATTTTCACCACAATTGTTATTAGGAAATAAATTGAATGGTTCCTTTATTTCTTTGACCAAGAAAACCAGGCTTCATACAGTGAGTCTTACATTTTTTTCACTTACAAAAAGTAGTCTTACATTTTTTTATTGTTCGTTATAAATTTATAATTATAAGTATGGTTCTTTTCATTTTGAAACATAAATAGTATCTCAGTATATTATTCTTTGATTTGACTATTATTAAAAATAAATAAACTGTAAAATTCGTTCCTTTTTTCAACTTTGATTTGATTTGAACGAAAAACCATTCATCATACAATGATCCATGCTTTCTTTATTTTTTTGGCTAACAATTATGGCCCTATAAATAAAATTGAATGATTAGTCCAAAAAATTCAAGAGTAAAACTGCCTGATAATTTTCTTTTTCATTTTTGACCATAAAGGAAACACAATGGCTTCAAACAAGATTCTTACTTCTTTTTTATTTGCAACTGTTATTATTATCTTAGTAGTGTTTTGTGGGATCAATGAAGCAGGACATATGGGAGACTCACATTATATGATAGAATCTGAGAGTTATCTGAAAAATTCATGTGACATAAAAAAATATTTGGAATATGGAGCTTTGGAAGAAGATGGATCCCTAGGTTGTAGTTTCAAGAACCTAAAGGAATGTTTCAAATATTTTGCTTAATCATTTCTACAATCTTCTATTATAAATTTTATCAGTTTTACCAGTTGTACTAGTTTTGCTGGTTTTGCTGGTTTTATGAGTTATACTAGTTTTATTTTTAAACAGTTATTCTTTTATGAAATTTTTTTTAGTTATACCGATAACACTAGAAGTTAGAGAAATAATATATATTATTACAAAACAAAATTCCAGTTTTACGTAGGTTTACAAACAATATATAGCATTTCATTGAATTCATTCACACATTATTCTGTGTGGACAATATCAATGACAACTCTAGGAGGTGACGTTTCTATTTGTCTTAGGTAATCTTCATATAAAACAGGTGGAAACTCAACATAATAATCACCAATATCCAACCTATATAAATCCATATAGTTATTTACACCTTCATTACATGATATATTTCCATCTTTTATAGTATCATCATGATACATTTCCA
Organism: Nasturtium officinale; assembly: GCA_963854855.1. Classification (NCBI taxonomy): domain Eukaryota; kingdom Viridiplantae; phylum Streptophyta; class Magnoliopsida; order Brassicales; family Brassicaceae; genus Nasturtium; species Nasturtium officinale. The sequence continues at coordinate 3,304,148 of OY978512.1, forward strand.
TCCTCTATAGTATCATCATGATACATTTCTATCCTCATTTGCTTATTTTTTCTATGTACAGAGTCATAACATCCGATTTCATCATCATTTGAATGCAACTTATCATAGTTTTTACCAAAAGAACTTTTGCCCATGGTCTTGATTATTGCTCAGGTAGGACCGATATAGTGATGATCTCAACAGACACAATACATCTACAGTTTTTCTTATCAATGAAATTTTGATAAACACATATATCATCTCACAACCCACAACAGTGGATATTAACTCAAATGTATTTTAACTTTACTTTCATCTAACACTAGATTTGTACTTGTGCATTGCACGAGATTTTAAATATTAAAATATTACTAAATTATTTATTTATTTATTTATATTATTATAATTTATAAAAATCTAATTATTTTAATCGTTAACTTACTAAATAAATACTAATTCATTATTGAAAACACATTATTTTTATGTTATTGATTTATCAAATATCCGCTAAAATAGATAAATTTTTTTAAAATAATAATATAAATTATTAAAAAATTCAAGGAATAAAAAATAATTTAAATAATTTAAATAAATTTAAATTAATTCTAAAAACATTGTAAATATATTTACTTTATAAAATTTTAAAAATACACAAAATCTCATGTAAAATTTATTTTTAATAAAATTTAAGTAATTTCTATCTATTAAATCATACAAATTTAAGTATTATACATATATTTAAAATAAAACTATACATAATAGCGGATTCGCATTTCCAAAGTCTCAAAATAAAATATATGGATCCAGATCTGGACACCTCGAATATCTTATTTTCAGATCAAATCGGAGTGGATCTCGGATCCCATATATTTTTTCGAGGCCAATACATAATACATGTTTGTTTAAACTAAGACATGAAATTCGAGAACCTGACCAAAACATTTGGTTTCAAAATCAAACTGAATATTTATATAACTCAAACATGTTCTACATGTTTTACCCAAATTATCCAAATCAAGCTGAAACCCAGTTGGATACGCAAAATAAAATAATACTATACATATACTTATATATATTTATTAATATAAAAATTATAAATAATAGAAATATTAGTTACATTTGTCAAAATTATACAATTTTCACCACATTTAATAAAAATTGAATCAATTTTATTAAATTTATACTAATTTTTATTTAAATTAAATAATTTGTGTTTTGTTTTAACCTTAAAACCGAATCAATCTGAATCCGTAATTACTACACCAAATAATATAAAATCTGAACGGGTCTAAAATCTTTTAGGTGAATTATCCGAGTCCAAAAAACCTCCAACCAAATAAGAACTGAAACCCAAATGATAAGTCTTATGTCTATTTTTTAAAAAAATTGAATAATATCATATGCAGCAAAAACTAAATATTTATTACTTAAATATGTACATATAATAATACAAAAAAAATAAAAATAATATCAAATAAAAGTTTAAAAGGGATTCATAATTATTTTTAATATATTTTATTGATTTAAATTAAGTAGATAGATTTAAGAAAATTTGAAATTATTGTTAGTTTTATAGTGTTTGGATGTATGAATTAAATAAAAGTTGTTTGATCACCAATTTTAAAATTTGTATTTTATCTATAATATTATATGAGATATTGAAAACAAAAAAAATCAAAAAATACATATTTAAATTTAAATTAAATAAATAAAAAAATCTCGCCACTAGTGCGGGACTAATTCTAGTTTAATCTAATAGTCTATTATCTAAGAGTTTTTATTTGAAATAAATAAATAGTTCTTTTTATAACTTTTCCGTCTTCTCATCTTCACTTGAACAATTATCTTTATATAATTATTGACTTTTAATAAAAATCAAATTACGTTAAAGCATATAGAAAGAAAGAAAGAAAAAAAGTTAGAAAGTTAATGATTCATCTATATCGACACATTAGGACTCTCGTCACCCGCGCTTTCACTAAACAGTTTCTTTCTTAAATTGTTTATAAGATAACTCTCACCGGAGTTCCGACGAAGAATCAAGACCGGTGAAACCTCACTAAAGAGTCTTCTTTCTTGTAATCCAAGTAAACAGAGATGTCTCTCTCCGACAACGATTTTATATCTCCGATAGAGAAGAATCAAGAACCACTATTGAGCCCTCAAGATTCATCTTCCTTGTTATCCAAGGAAACAGAGAAGAAAGTTATAAGCCAAGAACCACATCATGGAATGATTGAACATGACTCGTATTGGGAAAACCCAAATTACTTCGAGAGCCATAACATCACTGGAACATTGGCTCGTTGTCATGATTTAGGAGGCTCACAAAGTTATATTGACCAAAATTACATCACGAACACAACAAATGAAGAAGCCTTAAAGAGTCGACATGGCTCGTTCTTGGAAAAGAGTAACCTGCAAAATCCTTTTGGTAACATGCTTGGAGATGTCAACTATCAGCATTCAAGAATCCAGGGTAAGTAAAGTCTTTATGTCCCATCACTACTCAGCTTGTGGCTTCTTGAATTTGTGCATGTCCATCAGAATAGTTATTTTTACAGCTGTAGGTGAAAGATATGACAACACAAACAGTTCTGATGTTTTCGGATACCAAAGTAACTCTTTTCTTGGTTCTGGAGGGAACAATGCATCCATGAGCTCACAAGGAGATAGTAGCCAGAATGTGATCACTTCTTACTCCTCTATTTCTCGGTTAAATAGTGACGAAGAAGCATTGACGAGTCATCTCGACTCGTTCTGGGTAAATCCATATTACCAGGAAAGTGATAAATCACTATGATCACTGGAAACCAGTTGATGAATCCTTCTAGTAGGATGCTCGGAGGTGCTTTCCATCACAACAAAAATATAAGATATGCCCAGAAACCCATATTTTTCTCCAGAGTAACTTTATTTTGCCTGTGTTTCAGCCTCACAAATAGATCCTGACCCGGTACAGATGATACCTACCTCTAAAGTTTTCAAGAACAATAATGAACAGCCAGACTTGAGTGTTGAAGGTTCCAATGATAGTGATGGAGGTCAAACGGGTGTTGGCATAGAACAAGAAATGGGTGATAACTATCAACGTTCAAGTGATGGATGTGGCACAAACCCTTTAGGATACCAAAGTAACATTCCTTTTGGGAGCATTGAAGCCATAATGAACACAAAAAGAGAGAAAGATGAGATTACGATGATACCTATGTTGGATATGATTGCGTCTTCATATGATTTTATTATGTTAGAAGAATCATATATTATATAGTTTAAGCAAATCAGTTAACTATATAATATATGATTCTTCTAACATAATAAAATCATATGAAGACGCAATCATATCCAACACTCCTCCTTGATTATGGCTTCATCGTTACACCTAGCTTTTCTCGTAGAACCTCGAACCTTGTTGTGTTTAAGGGCTTTGTCAATATGTCTGCTATTTGTAACTCTCCTGGACAGTACTCAAGTTTGATATTCCCATTTTGTTCAGCCTCTCGTACAAAGTGATATTTGATGTCGATATGCTTGGTCCGACGATGTTGAACTGGATTCTTTCCGATTGCAATTGCTGATTTGTTATCACAGAAGATCCTTACAGTTTTCTCTGCCTTAAAACCAATCTCATTCACCAGCCTCTGTAACCATATTGCTTGGTTTGCTGCTGAGCAAACAGCAATGTATTCTGCCTCAGCCGTTGATTGAGCAACTGTCTTCTGCTTGCTAGAATTCCAACAAAACGCCCCTGATCCAATAGTAAAGACATAAGCACTTGTACTCTTCTTATCCTCAACTGATCCTCCCCAATCGCTATCAGAAAATCCTACCAACTCTGGTTCTTCTACTCGCTTGAAATGAATCCCATGTGTCAAAGTACCCTTGACATATCTAAGGACTCGTTTGGCTTCTTGAAGATGTTGTTGTAGTGGAGATGTCATGTAGCGAGACAAGTAAGAACTCACATACATGATGTCTGGTCTAGAAGCACAAAGATACAATATGCCTCCGATCATGCTTCTATACTTCGTAACGTCTTTAAGCTTTTCATTCAAAAGCTCTTTTGTTTTTCCGTGAGGAGTCAATGGCGTTGACAAGTTTTTGCAATCTTGCATCCCAAATTTCTTCAAGAGCTTCTTTGCATATTTCTCTTGTGAGAGAAATAAACCTTTTTCGTTTTGTATCACTTCCATACCTAGGAAGTAATTTAGTTCGCCCAAGTCCGTCATCTCGAACTCGCTCTTCATATCCTCTTTAAATTGTTCAATCTCCTTCATATTACTTCCGGTGACTATGATGTCATCAACGTACAAACTGACCACCAATATATCCTCCAATGTCTTCTTTACATAGAGTGCTGCATCATTGATACTTCTTTCAAAACCATTCTTGATAAAGTAACCGTCAATATGACCATACCATGCTCTGGGCGCTTGCTTTAAGCCATAGAGCGCTTTGTAGAGTTTAAGAACTTTTCCTTCTTCTCCTTCTTCTACAAATCCTGGTGGTTGTTCTACAAAAATCTCCTCTTCCAAGTCTCCATTTAGGAACGCTGACTTCACGTCCATTTGGAAGAGTTTCCATTTGTGTTGAGCATATTCTTGTGTGAATCCTCTAGCTACCAATCTTGCCTTGTGTTTGATTGCTTCTCCACTTGCATTGATCTTCAAACGAAATATCCATTTGACACTAATCACATTTTTATCGCTTGGCCTCTCCACGACTTGCCATGTCTTGTTTTTTTTTATCATCCTCAATTCTTCTTTCATGGCTTCTATCCATTTTACATCGTTCATTGCTTCCTCCAAAGCTTGAGGTTCTTCAGTCATCATAAGACAAATTTCGTGTATATGAGCCATCTCTTCCACTTCATTTGTTTGTTGCATCAATTCGTTGATCGATCTGAATCCTCTTGGACCAACGGATGTTTCTCCTTCTTCAACCATATTTTGAACTCTTGTATTTGAGATTTGTAGTTGGTTGAATGATTCACTTACTTGTTCTACTTGAGAATTTATATCGTTATTTTCTCCTTGATCTCCATGTTCCATTGAAGACTTGATCTTGAATTGTGAAATAATTGATTTCTTCACATCCTTTTTATCCAAATTCCATGTCTTCTCTTCATCGAACGTCACATCTCTTGACACTTCGATCTTCTCTTCACTTAGTAAGAATACTCTGTATCCTTTTGATTTACTGCTATAACCAACAAATATTCCTTGCTTGGCTTTAGCGTCAAGTTTTCTTCTTTTCTCACTTGGAACGTGTATGTAACATACACATCCAAATATCTTCAAGTGATTTACACTTGGTTTCTTCCCACTCCATACTTCTATTGGAGTCATACTTTTCCCTAATGGCTTAGATGGTAATCTATTTTGCAAGTAAGTTGATGTTGCAATAGCTTCAGCCCAAAACTTGTTTGATAAACTTTTTCTGTGAGCATTGATCTAGCCATTTCCACAAGTGTACGGTTCCGTCTCTCCGCAACACCGTTCTGTTGTGGAGTGTAGGGTGTTGTTACTTCACGATGTATGCCACTTTGTTGACATAATTTTATGAATTCTTTTGATAAGAACTCATCACCTCCATCCGTTCTAAGCTTCTTAATTCGAGTCTCCGATTGATTTTCCACGTAAGGCTTGAATATCTTGAATTTTGAGAGGACTTCACTTTTGCTTTTCATAAAATACACCCATGTCATCCTTGAATAATCATCAATAAATGTTAAAAAATACTTACTTCCATTTATTGATTCGGTTTGCATTGGACCACACACGTCCGAATGTACAAGTTCTAATATGTTGCTTGTATTGCTTTGAGTACTTCTTGGAAAACTCCTCCTTGATTGTTTTCCAATCTCACAAGACTCACATACACCTTTTGTTACTTCAAAATCAGGAAGATCTTCTACTATTTTTAGCTTTTGCATTTTCTCCATCTTGTCATAGTTAACGTGATCAAAACGTTTATGCCAAAGATTTGCCTTTACTTCCTTCTCTTTGAATGCAACGTAAACATCTTCACTTGGTTTTTTCCAATGTATTGGAAAACTCTTGTCTTCCATCTTGATATTCAAGATCTTTCTCCTATTTGGGTCTTGAATCATGCATTTATTGTCTTCAAAAATAACCCGATATCCATTAGATATCATTTGCGAGACACTTAGCAAATTTCTTGCTAGTTCGGGTACAAACAATACATCTTTGATGACATGTACTCCCTTACTCGTAGAGACCCGTATATCTCCTTTGCCTTCTGACACTATTGTCTCACCATTTCCAATTCTTATGATGATTTTCTTGCTACGGTCCAAGGTACTAAAGTTTCTTGCATCTTTAGACATATGATTGGTGCAGCCGCTATCCACCAACCATGTTTCTTCACAAATTATTGAAGCGTTCTCTTCTTCAACAGCACTAAAGAGCATATGACATTCAACTTTATTGTCATCTTCTGACTCTTCAAAACTTAGATGTGCTCTTTCACTTTTTTTAAGTTTACAATCTTTTGCAATGTGACCTGGTTTATCGCACACATAGCATTTTCTTTCGGTTTTTGTACTTTTTTGCGGAACACGTCTGTTCTTCTTTCTCCAACAATCTACCTCATTGTGATTGTTTCTTTTGCACACGCCACACCACTTATTAGTCTTCTCATGACGTTTCTTGTCGTACTTGCTTCCCTTTTTTGAACCAAGGTTTTCTCCATAAAATGCGCCCTCATTGATACGTTCTTCTCGGAGATTTAAGCGCTTCTCATGCGCTTTCAGAGTACCTATCATCTCTGTCATAGAGAGAGTTGATAGATCCTTTGTTTGTTCAAGGACAGTAACGATGCTATCAAATTTTTGTGGTAAAGAGATAAGAACCTTTTGAACCAATTGGTAATCGGTCTTATCTTCACCATGAACTCTTAGTTGATTACTCATATTAATCAACTTGGTTGTGAAATCATTTATGGTTTCACTTTCCTCCATCTTCAGATTTTCATATTCTCTTCTCAAGGTCTGAAGATTAATCATCCTTACTTGTGGACTTCCTTGGAATTCAATCTCCAAAGCGTTCCAAGCTTCTTTTGCGCTTGATGCGGGAGCGATTCTCGGAAATATTGAATCTGAAACTGCACTTTGAAGAATCTGAAGAGCCATCATATCCTTCATCACTTTATCATCTCTTTCTCTGGTTACCATCGGTGAGTTTTCAGGAGACGAACTCAACGTAACTCCATTTTCGATAACATCCCACAACTTTCGTGTTTTCAAGATGGTTATCATCTTAATTTTCCAAAAGCCATATGATTCACCATTGAAAATTGGAATAACGTGTTGCATTGTTGTCTCCATAGCTCTAATACCATGTAGAACTTTGAATTCTCAAAGTCGTTAAGGATCGGACAACACAGATTTTACTCTGTTTTTGTGTTTCTCTCTGTTTTCTTGTTTTGTGTTTAGAAGAATCATATATTATATAGTTAACTGATTTGCTTAAACTATATTCGTATCACATACCGAACCGAAGAGATACGAATAAAGTTGGTAACTGCAATACAGTTACACGTATGCTGTCTTGTAGAGACGTGTCTCTTGGGTAAAGTATGTCATGTAAAGCTATATATACAGTTTATATATCTTATAATAACATGTGTGTTTTCGTTTTACAAGTCGATCAATTCGAAAAAGGAAAAAGAGAATGTTTTGAGTGCAAAACAAGAAACAGAGAGAAACACAAAAACAGAGTAAAATCTGTGTTGTCCGATCCTTAACGACTTTGAGAATTCAAAGTTCTACAACCTACACCTAGTTCTACTAACAGAGCTCAATGGCCCATCAAGAAGATACTGACCAAGACCGACGTTAAACCTTCTGCTGGCGGACTTACGCTGCATAACAGAGAATTCATTGAGCAGTACTTTCAGAAACGTCTCCCTGAATCACATTTCCGATACTTAATCAAAGAAGGTTCCGGAATCAGTGTTACCGTGTATGACAACGACGACCATACAACGCATAAGATGCGTCTGATGCTCCAGAGCGGTAGATATGTTCTACGAGGTCTCTGGCGAAAATCTTTTCTTGAAAGGAGAAACTTGAGGGAAGGACAAGAGATTGGATTCTTCTTTGATTCTAGGTTCCATTTTACTGTGCTTAATCGTGAAAACACAACAGTTTCTGCAAAAGAAAAGAAGCTATGAATCCATTATTATCCGGGAGAGGCAAATGAACTAAGAGTTCCTGCATTTGTGATCTAAACTAGAAATTCTTATTACAAACTGAAGAGGATTTTTTTTTTTTTATCAAACAGTGTTGCCTACGTTAGATTTTTGTGTACACAACTTGATGCATTATACACAAATAAAGAATTTGTTACTGGTTACAGTATCATCTTTGTATATGTTAAAGAAGATAGTGAGAATCTAAAACTAAATGAAAACAACTCACAATTAATAAGCTTTATAACTTAAGATTTGATAGAAGCTAGAATATGTAAAAACAAAGATCTGATATAAGATGAAGGAACTAATGAAACCCACGAAGCTTACTCTTGTCAGTGATAAGAGAAAATTGTAAGAAACCTGAGAAGCCATCTCATACTCTTGTCCATGATAAGAAGATAAAACAGACTTTATACATCTTTCAAGTGGTTTGAACAGAGATCTCCCATTTAGCTGACACAAAAATAGTCAAACTAAGTTAAAGTGAATTTGAAAACTTGACACATTACAATCTTTATAAATTAATACTCGATAAATTAATAATTTCTCTATATTAATAAATTAACACGGTCCTGAGTTAGACCAGTATAATAATTAACATATTTTTTGAAATCCTTAAGTAAATTTATGGTCTCATTAATAACATAAATTAATAACGATATAAATGTATTGTATATATGTAATATATTTTACTGAAATATGATTATAATATTATTTATTTATTAGTAAATTTATAATTTTGTATGAGTTTATTTATATTTTTCTTTAAATATCAAAAATATATGATATTATTTTCTTAAATTACATAAAAATTATTTAAAAATTATATATGCAAAGATTATATCATAACGTGTAAATGCATTTAAACAAATTGAAGTGTACTGTCTTTGTTTTTCTAATTTTTATATAATATTTTTAAAAACATTTGGATAAACTTTCTATAAATTAATAATTTTTTCCGATCCCGATATTATTAATTTATACAGTTTTACTGTATATCTAATATTAATTTTTAGACTCAAATTATTCACTTTTCAAGCCCATTCTTGTTACCAGTAGTGTTCATTAACATTGTAAATCTTGATGGGGCAGACTTTACATTGAAAAACCAACTTGCGTGGAAACAAAAGTACAAGATCATTGGAGGAATATCTAGAGGGATTCTCTTGGATAATGATATGAACCCAAAAGTTGCAGATTTTGGGATGGCGAGAATTTTTGGAATGGATCAAGCGGAAGGCAATACAAAGACAGTTAAGGAACCTAGTAAGTTTTCCAATTTCATTTATCATCTAACTCTAGTATGCTTCTATTAACTAGACATTTATATTATTATATATGTCTACTCTATCCATAGAGTTTTTAGAGGGATTCTATCTATTAAAAAAATAAAAAAAAATAAAAAATATGAAATAAGATAATTAATGAGAGAAGAAACGGTTGTATAATATTTTCGTTAAGATACGAGTTCTACAACTTCTACAACACCTATTTTAATCCTATTGGTTCAATTAAATTTTGATTTTTTATTTAATTAAATTATTAGATATATTGATATTTATCATGTTAAGATACTCAACTAAGAGTATCTCCCCATGCCCTTACATGTCTCCTGAGTATGCGATGTATGGCCAGTTCTCGATGAAATCAGATGTCTATAGCTTCAGGGTCTTAATTCTTGAAATTATAAGTGGCCAAAAGAACATCAGTCTATTTCAAATGGATGGTAGTTGTGGCAATTTGGTAACATATGTGAGTATATTCTTCTTTATTAGTTTTTGTTTTATTTAACAGTGACTAAAGTCTTAATTATTAAAATGATCCATAGACATGGAGATTATGGAGTAACGGGTCGTCATTAGAGCTCATGGATCCATCCTTTAATTGTCAAATTAACTATAGTTTTAGATTTTCAATGCAGACTTGTAGATAAATTCTCAGTTTTAAAATTTTAATCCTCTATTTAATGTATTAATAAAAAAATGAAATATTTAATAATACCCACTATAAATTTTTATAGGTTTTCTTAACATTTATGAAAATCTTAAAAGATACTTAGGGGCGTTATTATACACCTATGTGGACGTATAAGGATTAAAATCAATATATACTATATTTATTCAATTAAGACTTTTCAAAAATCGCTTAGTGTTTTATTTTATTAGTTTATATATTTAAAAAATAATAATTTAACATGTTAAAGGTTTAAAGTTATTCTATTTATGAATATATAAAGTCAATAAAACGTCTTGTATTGTTTAGTTAAACGAAAGTAACTCATTTATATATTCTATTAAAAACTAAGTGAAAATTTGTAAAAATGTTCTACTTAACTTTTGTATTTGAAAAAATACCTTCTCATTATTTTCTGAAAAACTGATATTGGTTTATTTAATAAAGATTTTATTTAAAAAATAAAGATATTATTTTTAAAAAATTCTAGAAATCCACAAAAAAAAAAAATCTTTTGTTGCCAAAAAAAATCCCTTAAAAGCACAGATCAATTTTTTACATTCCATTAATCCTCAAAATTCATCTTCTGGAAAACACTCTTAAATACAGAAATTTTAAACTCAACTTTCCATCTAAATTTGTTACTTAGATTTTTTTCATTGAATTTGAATTCATGCGAGAAATAATAAAATATTTTTTCTTTATTTTTTCATTAAACAGAATTAGTCTAAGGAAAGTCATTATCCTCTGTTGTTTGTTTTTGATGAATTTGTCCTTGATTCACTTTACTTATTAGAGTTAATGCATGCACTGTTATAATTATGAAACTGGTTGTTATAATTATTTGCAAGCTGAGATGATTATGTTTTTATTTTTATTTTTATTTTATAAATGATTTGAAAATCAAATGAAGGTAAAATTAGTATATCATATACATATATAATATTATCTTTTAAATTAAGAGTGTACTTTTTAAATTATGAAAGACAAATAGGATATTTTTCAAAATATCTCTTTAAATAATATGTTTTTAGTTTACTGAATATATATTATTTTTCTTATTGCACATTAGTATGAGTCGCAATACGCAACATTGCAATTTACCGAACTGTTTTGATTTTAATAGTGATTCATACTCATATTACTTAACCAATTATTATTTAATACATGGCAATAATAAAGGAATTCCAATACTTACAATTAGGACTGGCATAAAATTCGATATCCAAAAATCCAATCCAAACCGATCCAAAAAATCTGAACCGAACACTTTATAAAATCCGATCAGTTTTTATTCTAAATATTTTTTGGTTTCGGTTGTAATCAGAATCCGATCCGATATCCGATTGGATGTCCGATATATATATAATATAATTATATAGATTTTTAAATATACAAAATATATATTACTTATCAATATTCATAATTATATGACATATTCGAAAAAGTTTTCTTATACATTTCGATTAAAATTCTCTTTTCTGATTAAAATTTTTATTTATTTTTTAAAAATTGTTTTTTCAGATTTTTTGGGGTTTTTGTTTTTTTTAGGACTTTTCGGTTAAATTGGTTATTCGGATTTATTAACCGAATCCGAAATATTTTTGGTTTTTATCGGTTTACATATAAATTTTGTGATCCGATCCGAATCCTATGAAATCTGATCCAAAAATACAATCGGTAGTACTCAGATTATAAAATTTCATATCTGAATAATCGTAATCCGATCCAATCTGATCGAAAACCAATCCGAATCTGAATATGGTCAGGCCTAGTTACAATTAGCGTTCTAAAAAGTGGTCTAGACGATATTTAGATTTAGCGAAATATACAATTTTTAAATGAATTAAACATTAATTAGATGAGTTATGACTTATGCGGTATATATGGATTTAATAAATTATTTAATATTTATGTTTTTATATAAAAAATAATAAAACGATGTTATTTAAAAAACTAAAAATTACAAGGAGAAGATAAAAGGAAAGAGAAGGAGTAGGAGACCGAAGGACAAGGAGAGGGAAGGAGAATGGGAACAAAATTGAAGGAGGAATGTAGAAGAAAAGCAGAACGAAGCACCATGATGGCGGCCAACCACTTTCAGGCGATGGCAACAGCGGTGAAGCAACGAACATGCGGAGACGGAGGAAGATATGGGGAGACTAATGTCAATTTTTAAAAAAGATTTGAAATAAATGAATTTTTTAGAAACATTTTTGATTAAAAAATTAAATTTTGTTTTTATGTTTTTTCTATATACAAATAAGTGTAATTCTTAACACTAGTTCATTCTAATTTATTTCTGTTACAATGGGGTTATTTTGAACAATTATTACTAATTAATAAAATAATTAAAATTCTTTCATATTATAAAAGTTTGGTAATTTAGGTAAACATATTACAAAACAAATATAAAATACATAGATAATAACAATGACCTACTACCATTATTGTAAATTTGTAATAGATAATCACTAACTTGTAATATTATTTTTAACACTGGCTAATTTGTTAGAAGATTTGTTAGTAAATACAATATAGTATTATTTTACTACTGTTGTACCCCATGTTCTAAAAATCTCCGCCTATCTTCGATTATATTCCGTTTAGTCGCTAGACCCACACTCGCCGCTTCGATTAATGACTAATCTCTCGAAAAAGTCAGTCAACCGATTACTCCCCGTCTAATCCGATTAATATCCGTCTAATCCGATTATTTTCCGCCTAATCATCTATAATCTAATTATTTTTAAATTTTCAGGTATTTTGTTTTTGTTATACAAACATTTATATTGAGAGTTTGTGATGTTTATAATAAATTATATTAAAAATATAAATAAAAATTATAAAATAAATTATTAATACTACATTTTCATTTATTTATTATAATTTTTTTAAAAATATTATTTAAAAATTTAATATAATAGATAAATATATTTTTAAAATATTAAAATAACCTAAAACTAATCCCCGTTTACTCCCCGATTAATCCCCTAGGCGCTAGACTCACCCTCGTCACCCGACTAGCGCCTAGCGAGTTTTACAACATTGGTTGTACCATATAGATATTCTAGAACATAACTATCCACTACTAGGCCCAGGGCACAACCAATGAGGTATGCACCTAGGACATCAATTTTTTGGATATTTAATTATAATTTTGTGATTTATTGATAAATTATAAAATTGGATGTGTTATTAATAAATTTAAAGTTAAATTATAAAAAAATAAAGTTAGTGGTATTTTTTATTCTAAATCAATTTTTTTTATTTAAAATTTGATTAGTTATTAGGTTACCTATATTAAATTTAATTATAATGATAGAGATTCCGTACTTCCTTGTAAATAAGTATTATTATGATTACATAAATTATAATAATTTCAACAGTAAAATTCATGCCATGTGTTATTGTTTTTTATAATATTACATAAAACAAAAAACATAATTTTTTTATTTGCTTAGGCCATCCGAAATCGTTTGAACGATACTGATTATTCTACTGAGTTAGGGCACTACTCTACTCTATTATTTTTAAAAATAATGTTTTAATTAATTAATAAATTTTAACCAATGAGAAATTGACATGTGTCATTGTTGTGTTTAAAGTAAAAACTTTTAAAAATTTCTAAAAACTTATAGAGAGTATTCCAAAAACTTCTCAAGGGCAGTATTTTAGAAAATATCTTAAAATTAAAATATTAAAAAGTAATAGAAAACAAAATTAAAAGAAAAGTATCATAATATTAGTTTATAAGCTGTTTTGAGAAATTTTATATTTCTTTCCTATTTTTGTTGGTAAAATTATTTACTATTATTAAAAATATTGAATATATTAAAATGAAAAAAAAACTCAAAAGCTTCCTTCATTGGTAAGGATGCTCTTACTGTGTTCCTTAACAAGACTTTAAGCCACACAAAAACAAAAACAAAAACAAAAACAAAAGAAAAAAGAAAATAAAAGAAAAAAGAAAATAAAAGAAAAAGAAAAAGAAAACAAGAAAACACAATCTCATAAGATCATTCATTCTCACTTGTAGACGCAAACAACCATTACGCAAACAACTATGCCACCTGGCAAATGCTACAATTGTCACCAGCCAGGCCACTGGGCTAATAACTGTCCTCTCAAAACCACCGACGCCGTCACCGTTACTTCTCCACCGGTTATTCACTGTCCATGTAACGCCGGCGTTTGCAAAGTTTTGACTTCTAAAACTGTGAAAAACCCAAACAGAAGATTCTACATCTGCCCATCAGTTAGTTTTCACTCTCACATTTCTCTCATCACCCATTTCTGAGTTCTCTTAAGTATTTGTTAATAATCTCTTTAGGTTACAAGTTGTGGTTTCTTCAAGTGGTGTAATGAAGTGAATATTATTAAACCAGAGCCAATCTTGGACCACTCTACTTGTCCTAAAAAGGTTTAGAAAACCAAACTTTTTTTTCTTTCTTTAGTACTGTTTTTAGATTAGTTCAGATTCTGATTTTGATGTTTTTTTGTTAGAGTTTTGGATTCAAAGATGAAGCTCATATTTTAACTGAATCTGAAGAAGTAGGACATGGTTGTTCTCCATTGATAAGATTTTCGGGTTTTGATTCTGTGGATGATGAGGATATAGTAGAAGAAACTGAATTGGATTCTGATGGTAATGTAAAAAGGACTAGACTTGGAGTTGTGGTTGTTGATACTCTTCCAGTGAATGTAGGAAAAGAATCAATTCCGGTTTGTTCTAGTTTCAACAATCGTAAACCGGTTTCCAAAGGCGGATTTGCATCTATAAATGGTAATTTCTCTGTTTAGTTTCTGTTAAATGAGTTACTTTTTTTGGTAGTGTTGTAACAAACAATGTTGTTGGCTCTTGTGATATTTGATTAGTTCAGTTGCTTAAAAGATTTATTGTGTTTTGTCTGCATTATATGTGATCGATATTAAAACCTTTGATGCTAGGCAAAGACTGTTTCATTTGAGCGCTTTCGATTTTTCTTGTATTTTTTTCTAGGAAATTTGCCTTCATTTGTTTTGATTACGGAATATAAAGATGTGGATGGCTTTGAGACTACAGAGCAAGTGCTCCCTTCACTTGAACATAAACATCTTGAACCTCAAGTGGAAGCTTTGTGTGGTGATCTTTTCGAGTTTAATGGTAAAGCTTGTTATGCATCCGAGGACATAACCGCTCTTTCTCTGAACACCAAGAATCCAGGTGCGAATAACACTATTAAACTTGAGCATCAGTCTACTTCTGAGGCCTCATTTTCAGGTAGCTCCTTCTTGATGGTGGACCTCATTGCGCAATATAACATGGCGAAGCTCCATTTCGAGAGTGTTTCTAAGAAACATGTTGAAGCATTGATTGCCTTTACGAGTTCGTATAAGCAATTAGAGTCACTTCGGAGTAGAGCAGATAGTCTCAGGAAAGAACTACTTGAAGGGGAGAGACAGGTGAAGCTTTACGAGGCCAGTTCCTCGGAATTTGCAGCAAGTCTTCAAGAAGTTTCTGACGAAATGGCAAAATCGCAGAAGAGAATGGCTGAGATGGCAGGGAGAGTAGCTAAGCAAGTGAAAGTTTACAAGCAAAGTGATTTTGCAGCTCTGTAGAAAAGAAGAAGAAGAAGAGGAAGCTGTGGATGGACTATTCTGCAAAGGCTCTTCTAGCTAAATGTTTATAATATATGTACAACTAAATAAAATAGACTGAAGATGAAATGTCTAATATTAGCCAGTTAATGTTTATGTAAAACTTATGAACTATTTAGCGCTAAGCATTTTGTACTCATGTAATCTTATGCTCTTTTCTTGAATCTCAATCAAACCATGATTAGCAGTAAGTTTCCTTCTGAATCACAGACCATATAACCTGCTGTTGCGATCAGGACAAAACCAGTTTTATCAGAAGATCATTCTATCAACCCTTTATGGGTTTCCAAATGCGCCACAAGAAACAAGATTGATGTGATGTGAGTAGGATTATAGTTCATAAACATCAATCTAACCTATAACATAGTCGGTCTCCTACACAATGTCTCAAAAGTGTTTTTGATTCAGATGCCAAGTCGAGCTTCCATTATTACTTGTTACAACTTCATGTGAATCTCTGAATCCTTATAACACCATTAGTATTGGAACATCCTCACCGTGACATTGTAAACATAAATGAACTGATTATATTGATTTATTGCTTCATTCGATACAAAAAAAATATATATCCTCTGTAAAACCTTGGGGATGTGCTCAGGTTAATGAAACCAAACCCAACCGATGTAAAATACGATCAAACGACCCAAAACAAATCAAACATTATAAACAAAGTAAGTATAGGTGTGTATGGAAGGATTTAGCTTTTGGTCGAAAATGCTTTACGGATGAGAATGGCTTTTGCTGGATGAGTCATAATAAATGTAGTGTAGGTTTCTTCTAAGATATGGTAGGAAAACCATGGCCAGGAAGGCTCGGTGGTTCGCGGCTGATCAGATTGGCCCATAGATTCGCAAGAGGTAGTAACCATTGCTCTCCGTTCCACTCCACTGTCTCGATTCCTGCTTCACGAATACGAATGAGATAAGCATTCATAGTTTCAGATGATCTTTCAAAACGCCATTGCTAGACTAAGCGTACCTGGTACTATCTCAGTATTTAGTCCAGAGATGTAGCAAGTGGATGATGTGGTTGAGGTAATGCTGGTGTGAAGCGAGAAAGCGTCAACTTCGTCTAGATACTTGATTGATTCAAGAAGTTGATCAGTATAATAGTCATTGTCAAGTACTTGACGAAGTAAAGCTTCTTCTAGTCCAGAGCTCAACCACAACTTCACACATTCGTCCAGAACACCCAACAGAGTGGATGATGTGGGAGTAAATAAAATCCATGGTTTATATAATCTGGTTGCAGCTTTCAGAATTTTTGTTACTCTGTAAATTTCTCCCATTGAGAGAACATAACTCTTCCCTGGTTTAAACATAATAAGAATACGTCAAGGTTGAAAGTGGCCTCGATGCAAGAGGATTGATGTGATAATAATGGTTGGTACCTTTAGGTTTAGATAATACTTCTTCTTGAACATCATTTTTAATCACTTGCTTCCAAATGGATGCAGCATGTCGCAGTTCTTCTGCACAGGCCGAAGCAATATCAAACCAAGTTGAAACGTATTTCGACTGTTGCTCAGGTGAACCCATGTTTAGGATCTTTAGGGTCAATGCGGTGTGTTTGAGAAGTTCAATCGTTGATTTCCAGTTTTTCTCTGCCTATAGAAAACATGTTAATTATTTCTTCAGTGTAAATACTTCGTGCTCATGCTCAGAGCAATTATTTCAAAATAAAGGGTGACGAGAAGGTGAACAGAACTTAACTGCTAACAATTTCTCTGACAGGAGATCATCTGAATCGAGTGCTTGAAACTTTGGCTCTTGGAGAGTTTTATATATTTTAGTAATATCAAAGGATCTAGGTAGGAGATTTTCTAGTTTGACTTCACTGATCAAAACATTATTGCTCAGACAGTTTTGCAGATCCTAGAAAAGAAACACCAAGAATTAGCACAAGGATTGAGAGACCCATTGCATGAAAATATCTAATTCAGTTTCGAGACTTTACTAATTTTTATTCCAACAGCTACAGTGACACAACATGCTTTGTACCACTCCCACGATTCGCCTAAGAATAATTTAGGGAAACAGTGAGTAGACCTACCTTGATTTCACCCTCACATTTTTGAAGTTCAAGGACGTCATCAGAATCGCCAGCCTTGTCACCAGCTTCCTTCAATATCAAAAAGTTGAAACGATGTATCGAAAATTAAAAGATGAGATGTACAACAAAATTATTATCTATGAAAAGATCCAAACACAAAATGTCAGCTGACCTTTAAATTCTCAAGATGGTTTAGAGCAATGAAGTATAATTCAGTCTTCAGCTTATGAAAGACATCTTGGTAATTGTTACGCTCTATCCTAATTACTGGTTCTTCATGCAATTCACCAAAACCATTTGGAACAGAGGAATGATTCCCAACTTCATTTTCCACAGAGCTATGTTTATAATCCCATGAACCATTGTCTCCTTTATTCGACATGGAATCTTTCACAGGCTGTGTTGGACCTTGAAACTCCCAGGAATCATCGTCGAACTCATCGATACCTTCTGTAACATTGGAGTTTTCCACAACCAGAGAAGGACCTTGAAACTCCCAATTACTCTCAAAATCATCATCAGCTTCTGCTATGCTTGAATCTGTTATGGTCTTTTGGGGGCCCTGAAAGTCCCATGAATCATCATCACCATTTATAAAGTTAGAATCAGTTGAAGCCTTAACAGAGACAAAACCATTTCCGTCAGACTTTTCTGACAGATTTAAAGCATTCTTCTCCTGCACCTGACTGTATAAACTTGATATTAGGTCATTGATGTTTACAGTTGGAGCAGGAGCGTTAGTTTTCTCTTCCATGTAAAAATCGCTGACTGAAACAATATTATCCTCATGAGCCAGTGTGTCAGAGGTTCCCAATTCCTCATCCTCGAAAAAGGACAGTGGCAAGACACCCTTGGGCTTGGCTGTCTGCACTTCTTTTTCCTGAGTGCAGGTTAGTACAAAATCAAGAAGATGAAAAGGCACTTCCATAAAGCTATAAAATGTATAGAGTCTTCAACTTTGGATAACATACAAGAAAAGATACATCAACAAAGGCAACCCTTAGCATCCATTTTGAATGTACGTAACTAATTAATGTATTCAGTAAGACGTAATAAAGAAAGCAACAGCAGGTTCAGCAAAAGTTACAGATTTTAACTAAATGTTAAATTACAAATATAAGAACAAATGAATAGCATGTCAAAAAAGTACATTTAGTAGTACATACATGACAGATTAATCAAGCTCAAAATAATAATATCATCAAAAGTTAAAACTATTCCATTCAAAGCCAGGAGGAAAAAAATCATGCATTATCCATCCACATTCTGAATCGATAACTATGGAGAATGTAAGAGTCATTACCTCCGTCTCGTTCCTAATTTCCAAAGATGGCTGGTTAAAAGCCCAAGAAGTTCCTTCAGAATTCACACCTCCATTGCTTGGAAAGGAAATTGAATAGGTTTCCTTCTTTTGTGGCTCTTTCTCAAAGTTTGGTTGAAAAGAGGTGGTTGTTTCAAATTTAGAATCGGGTTCAAAACCAAATCCAAACGCCCAGCCATTAGATTCCTGAAAACAAGCGGCAACTAAAGCTTGTACCATCTGCCAATGCAAGAATGTTTTTTATGAAATGAGGCTTGTACCTTGTTTGTAATATCGTTCTTTGGCTCTTCCGCTTCAGCAACCTTAAACTCCCATCCACCATTGTCCCAAGGGTCATCATCTCCATTTTCCTGGTCAAAAACTGACTCAACTCCATCTACCTTACCCGTATCAAAACTTGGACCTGTTCCATTTGTAGGTAAACTCCAAACACTTGAACTTAAACTAGTTGTATTCTGAACCACAACAGATCCATTTTTAGCCTTCTCTTGCTCCTCCTGCTTGAATACAGTTATGCAAAGCCGCATTAGAACAGCATAAATCTTCATCTTAAGACTACACAAATTGCTTTACGTGAACGATACGTAAGGATCTAAGCTTTATCACAATTTACCTTATAGCATCCTTCTGCAGATTGAAACACAGACTCAGCAGCTTTAAACTCCCAACCATCAACATCATCACCATCACCATTTTCATCTTCAAATCTCAAATTTGAATCCAAACCAACCTCAATTATATTTGAATTCACAACATTACTCATCCTCTCAGACCTTTCTGTATCTAATTTCAATGGATTCCATCTCAAATTCTCCAAACTCACACTCAAATCTTCAATTTTCCCATTCATTTCAACATTTCCAGTATTGACACTCTCTGGCAAATTCACCTCATTCTCTTTATACATATTCGCAATCAAACCACTAATTCCATCTAATCTATTCACAGATCCAGATCCACCATTACGTTTACTTGATAACGAATCAAACGAGAATCCAAGCGATTCATCATCACCTTCCTCTTCTTCTCCGAAAACAGAAAGTGGTACCGGACCTTTATAAGTATTCCACTGCTGCGTTTGAATCTTCTTCTCCGATTCGATCCGATTAGGAGTTGAATCAGAACCGTTTCGATCTGTGTCGGAAGAATCGACGAAATCTCCCCAATCATCATCCTCTTCGGCGTTGTTTTTTGTGGATGAATCGGTGGTTGGTGAAGGAGAAGAGAGGAAGAAATCTAGGCCGTTCATATAATCGGGAAACTAGATTTAACGGTTGGATTTGGATGCGAGGAGCATGAAGATGATGATTTCTGTTTTTTTGTTGTTCGTCGGCAGTTTTGCTCCGCCTTGGTGGCTTACGCTAGTTAGTGGGTGGATGCGCAGGATAGTTTACCCTGCGCACTTGAATCTTGTAAGATTTGATTCTGAATAATTTCAATGTCTGCGTTGTTGTTAATGGATAGTCTAATAGCTCATGCCATGTCTAAAAATATGTGAGGGTTATATGATGTTTTAAAATTTGTTAGGGGCTAATCTATAGGGTGGAGGTATCGCCGTATAATTAATTTGAAAGTAAATAGAAATTAATTGAAAATTAATTTTTGTTTTAAAAATATATTTATCTATTATATTAAACTTTTAAATAATATTATTTTTAAAATTATAAAAAATACGTAAAACGTAATATAAAGAATTTTTTATGATTTTTATTTAAAAACTTAATATAATTTATAATAAAACATCATAAACTTTAAATATAAATATCTGAATAATAAAAACAAAATTTTCTTTTATACTTACAATCTAAAAATAATCTGATTATATATGATTAGACGGAAAATAATTGAATTAGACAGGAAATAATCGGATTACGCGCGAAGTAATCAGTTGACTATTTCTTCGAGTGATTAGCCATTAATCGAAGCGACGAGGATGAGTCTACCGACTAAACGGAGTGTAGTCGGAGTTAGACGGAGATTTTTAGAAAATAAACTATACATATCTTATTATATTAATATTGATAGAGTAAGACTAGTTTAAACCCATTATAAGAGAAAATAGGCATGCATATTCTGTATAATAAAAGCTCTAAATTTTGGTACTAATTCATCGACTATAATAATTATTAATTTATATAATTTTTGTTGTTGAAAGTAAGAAATTGAAAACAATACTTAGATTTTGATGCAATTTGAGAAGATTGTATGTTTTTGCTACAGTAAAAGTTATAGATAAACTCTACCAAAAAATAAAATTTATGAATAAATACATATCATTACAATCATATTTCACTAAAATAACTTATTTATATGTTATAAATTTATATAATAATTAATTTCTGATATGATCATATATTTATATAAGATTATATATATTCTAATTAGTTTTTTCCACTAGCACATTTTTTTTAAATTACCATCTTACTTCTCTCCTTTTATTAGTTAATTTACTGTCTTACTAACCACAAACTTGCATGTTATATGTGAATAATACATATGATATGACACATCATTAGACTACCAAATTTTTTTTTCCAACACCTTACTTTCTCTTAACACTCACTTAATATTTATCCTCTATAATGGTTTTGAAGCTATGTATTCACTCAAACAGTTTTATGTTTTTAGTGATAGATATTTTAAAAATTCACCTCAAATTCCAAACAAGAAAGTAAAGAACATTAAATAAAACAATAAGTTCAAAAAATACCAATATATGTTCAAGCTGCAAATAAATAATAAGTGATATAAATCAAATTTCCAAAGTGATGCAAATTCTAACTTCATTCTCAACTCGAATGATTTTTCAATCTAAACACACATTATTATCATGTAACGAATCCACCAACGACCGGCATAGCTACACCAGGTTTAGCTGGATTCTTGAAATCATCTCTATATGTTCTTCCTAAAACACCCTCTACGTTTGAAGACAACTTCAAGAACCTAAACTGAACCTCAAGATGGGCAAAACAGTCATTTTCAGGTCTCCCATATTTATGTATCATGTCATCTTCCTTTGTCACTGGAACCACATTGACCCAAATCTCAGCAATGTCTTCTAAAGTAACCAACACAGAGTTTACGTCTGAAGTTCTCTCGATCTTTATATAGCCTTCTTGTGGACTCCACAACGATGCATCTTCTTTTGGTAAAGAGATCTCTTTGCCCTCAAAGGAAAGACGAAGATGGTCGAGTTTGTTGTCCCATTTTGCTGTCTTTGTGGCTTCAAGTGAGAAGGTTTTGCTGTTGGGACCAAAGATTAGACCCAAGGATTGTATCCATGTAAAGTCTCTAGACCTACCAGAAGGTCTGAGACCAATGAAACGTGCGTTGACTTGAAAGTCAACGTCCGAGACAAGTGCGAAATGCTCATTGCGTTTGCCGTGAAAGTAGAAGACGATGCCGTCTCCGCCAATGAAACGTGGGTCTAAGCATGCTGATCCTTTATTTGATTAAATGCAGAGTTATTATAAACCGCAAAGTTATTTTAAGTAGCTACCAAGTTATTTGACTTTACTCATTACCGTCGAGTTGTTATAGTGGCCGTAAATATATTTTCTATGACAGAGTTATTTTTAACTACTGACAAGATTTTTGAATTGATTCATTATCGTAAAGTTATTATAGAGACCGTAGAGATATTTTATTTGACAGAGTTATTTTCTATCACTACCAAGGTATTTGTATTGACTCGTTACCACAGAATTATTCCGGTGACCGCATAGATGTTTGAATTGGCAGAGTTATTTTTAGTTACTGCCAAATTATTTAATTACCTCATTACCACATAGATGTTAATATGATGACAGAGTTATTTGCATTTCACCGAATTATGTTCCTTTATTGCAGACTTATGAGAAACTGGTTGTTACTGCAGAGTTGTTAAGGTCATTGCAGAGTTATTTCCAATTCGCCGAATTATTTTATTTCACCATAAACTTATGTGAATTGGCAAGTTACCGCAAACTTGTTTATGTGATGGTAGAGTTATTTATGCTGCAAAGTTATTTTCCTATATGACAGAGTTATTAAAATTAGTGCGTTACCGCATACTTGTTAATGTGGTAGCCGAGTTATTTTGAGCCGCCAAGTTATTTCTTTACACCGCAAAGTTTTGTATATTTACAAGTTGTCACGAGTTGTTTCAATAGAATTAGCGTAGAGTTATTTCAATTGAGTTGTCGCATACTTGTTTTGAAAACATTACCGCAAACTTATTTTAGGGAGAGATTTAGATAGAGAAAGATTTGAGAGAGAGAAAGTTTAGAGAAAGATTTGAGAGAGAGAGTTAGTGAGATAAAAAAAAATTTAGAGAGAGAAATAAAAAGATTTAGAGAGAGTTAGTGAGATAAAAAAAAATTTAGAGAGAGAAATAAAAAGATTTAGAGAGAGTTAGTAAGAGAAAGATAGTTTAGAGAGAGTTAGGAGAGAGAATATAGAGAGAGAAAGTTTAGAGAGAGATTTTAAATATTTATTGAGAACGAGAGTTTAGAGAGAGAAATATAATTTAGAGAGGGAGTTAAGAGAGAGAAAGTTTAGAGAGAAATTTTAAATATTTATTGAGAGAGAGTTTAGAGAGAATATGTTTAGAGAGAGAGTTTCGAGTGAGAATATATTGAGAGAGTTTAGAGAGAGTTAAAAGAGAGAGAGAGAGTTAATGAGATAGAAATTTTAGGGAGAGAAATAGAAATATCTAGAGAGAGAAAGTTTAGATAGAGTTTAGAGAGAGAAAGAAAGTTTAGAGAGAGAAAGAAATTTTAGAGAGAGAATATAGAGAGAGATTTTAATTATTTATTGAAAAAGAGAGTTTAGAGAGGGAAAAATAGTTTAGAGAGAGATTTTAAAAATTTATTGAGAGAGAGAGTTTAAAGAGAGAGAGTAAAGGGAGAGAGAGAGAGTAAAGGGAGAGACAGAGAGTTTAGAGTGAGAATTTTTTGAGAGAGAGTTTAGAGAGAGTATATAGAGAGAGAATGTTTATGAAAAGAAAATTTATTCTATATATTTTTATTTTTATTTTAATTAAAAATATGATTTTTAATGTTTTCTATTTTTTTAATATATTTAAATTTAAATTTTTATAAAACATATTTTGCTTTTTTCAATGGTAATTTTATAAATAATTTGAGAAGATAGACATTTTATGTCTTTTGGCCATATGGGTGGGACATTTCAAAATAAGGAATCATTCTAATAAACATACTTTAAGTTGGGTGATTATGTACAAATCACACTTGATTTTGTATGGATGGCTGGCGTTAAACTTGGAATTCACATGTATTTCATATTTGATTTTGGTAACAAAGTCAAGTATAAACCGTTACTTAACCACATATCATTAAAAAAATTATTAAGGTAACCATAATTTTGAAGAAAAAATCATTCACATAGTGATATGCACCAAAATACGAAAATATATAACCAACATCATTTTTGTTCACTCGTTCAGATTTGGATTCGAACGGATTTCGCACCCACTAATTTAGGTTAAAGTGAATTAAAAGAAAGTCAAATCAAAAAATATAATTTATTAGATTTCACATAGAGAAAAATTAAAAGATGATTTCTATGTACATTGAGGTTCTAATCTTTATATGCACAGATTAACAAACTAATCAGCTCTTAACGAATTTACTAACATCATTTAACTGTACTAACAACTCTCATTTGTAATATCTAATATCTATCCCTCAAGCCAAAAGCTCAAGAAGAGAGATAAAGGCTTGAAAACTGAAAACGGGTCATAACATATTTGAAAACAGATGGATGTACTGGCATAGTGAACAAGTCTGCTAGTTGATGATCTGTGTTGATGTGCATCATATTTAGAAAATCAGCTTTATTAAATACTATGAATGATAAGATAATCCAATTCTATATGTTTTATGCGTTCATGAAACACAGAATTTGGATGCAGTATGAATAGATGCAGTGTTGTCACAATATATATTAGCTGAACTTGATGTCTTGATATTCAACTCAGTTAGGATGTTATCAAGCCAGATCAGTTCTTTAGTGGTATCAGCCATAACACAATACTCTACTTCTGCACTAATTTAAGAAATAGTTTGTAATTTTACTAGACTTGTACTTGTGCATTGCACGAGTTTTTAAATATTAAAATATTACTAAATTATTTATTTATTTATATTAATATAATTTATAAAAATCTAATTATTTTAATCGTTAACTTACTAAATAAATACTAATTTATTTTTAAAAATAAACAATATTATATTTTCAATATTTTTTATAATCATTTTTTTATTGAAAACATTTTATTTTTATGTTATTTTCACTCTCATATAACTAATAGAGTTACACACTTATTTTTAATATATATTAAATTATATTCTCAGATCTATTTTCTTATACTCTATTTTCTTATCAATTATATACTTTTGACTGTTAAAATTTTTTTTAAAAAAATACTTAGTTGAAGTATAAGATTTCTATAATTATGACATAAAATTTACTATATATCTTTTGACACTTAATTTATCGTTAAATTATAATTCTTTTAATAAACTTTCATTATTTGATATTTTTATAAATTTTAATATTCTTAATATAAATTTTAATTAATTTTTTTCATTTAATGTATATTTTCGCAATTAACTGTTGTTTATAAAACTAAAATATTTAAACATAATTTCAAGAATTTGTATTTTATTTTCTTAATTTTTGTACATTTTATTTTCTTTTAATCATTAATTTCATTATTTTGATATTTCTTAATTTTTTTACATTTTATTTTCTTTTTACCATTTTTACAGTAAAAAATGCTAATTTTTTTAAATAAACAATACACTATTTTAAACATTTTTTATAATCATTTTTCATCATTTAAAACACATTATTTTCAAGTTATTTTTGCTCTCATATAACTAATAGAACTACGAACTTATTCTTAACATATATGCAAATTATATTCTCAGTTCTATTTTCTTATACTCTATTTTCTTATCAATTATATATTTTTGATTGTTAAATTTTTTCAAAAGAGATACTTTGTTGAAGTATAAGGTTTCTATGATCATGACATATAAAAATTTGCTTTATATATACTTTGACACTTATTATATCACTAAATTTTGATTCTTCTGATAAATTTTCATCATTTGAATTTTTTTTTAAATTTTAATGTTGTTAATATAAATTTTAATTTATTTTCTCTTATTTTTATGTATATTTCTGCTATTAACTGTTATTTATAAAACTAAATATATTTAACCATAATTTTAAGAATTTTTATTTTTTATAATCTTAGTTTTTAAAATTTTATTTACGTTTATCAATTAATTTCCTTATTTTTATATTTCTTAATTTTTATATTTTATTTTCTTTTTATCATTAATTCTCTTAATGATCATTAACTATAATAATTATTAAAAAATTTCTTTATAGTATAATAAATGTTTCTCAAAAAAATGACATGAATTTTTTTTATTGGATACTAACATGATGATGTGGATAGTTTTATTGGAGAGAAAACTCCCCCATATATGATTTCCAAGATATCAAAAGAGTCATCCAACAAAACACAAAAACCAGTTACAGAAAATCTTGAATCATGATCAGTTCCCCAATCTGAGTCAGTGAAAGCATTAAACCATATCTCTGGATCTGTTGAATATAATAGTCCTTTGTCTGGATCAGTCTTTATGCATCTGGCTATGCGATGAGCATCATCCATATGAATATTAGTTAATGGAAAAAGAAATTAACTCAGTTTATGAACATCAAACATGATGTCTGGTGTAGTGATGGTCATGTATAATAGCTTTCCAACCAAAGCACGCTAAACAGGAACATCCTTAAGTAATTCACCATCTTCTTGACTGAGATTAACTGTGGAATCCATAGGAGTTGAGATAGGTTTGTAACCGAGATAACCTGTATCACTTACAATATCCATAGCATACTTTTGCTGACACACTGTTATGCCTTTGTATGATCGAGCAATTTCAAGACATAAAAAATACCATAATGGTCCAAGGTCCTTGATCTGAAAAGCTTTAGTCAACACTTTTTCAATTGATCCAAACCATGATCATTACTGCTGGCAATAAAATTGTCATCAACGTATACAAGAAAGGGTATGAAAGAAGTATCTATGAACTTTAGAAACATAGTTTCTTCAGCATCACATTGAATAAAACATGCTGTAATAAGAACCTGTGAAAACTTCTTATACCACTGTCAAGAGGCCTATTTTATTCCATTTAATGATTTGAGAAGCTGATAAACAGGATTATGAGGCAAAGAAGTTCCATTAGGTGGAGTATACCCTGGAGGTAAAGTCATATAAATCATCATGAAGAAAAACATTAGTAACATCCATCTAAGTTGATTTCCATCCTTTCTTAGCTGCTAAAACTAACATTAACTTCACTGTAACCAGTTTAACAACAGGTGAACAAGTATAAAAGTAATCAATACCTTCTTGGTGAGTGTAACTTTTAGGAATTAATCTGACCTTATAATGTTCAACTGTTCCATCAGCATTGTACTTCATCTTATAAACCCACTTACATCCAACTGGAACCTTATTTGGAGGAAGGGAAACAACAGTCTGTGCCAGTAGTAACAAGTTTCTCAATCTCAACATTCATTGTCTTTGTCCACTGATCAGATTGAATGGATATGACAAAGTTTTTAGGTTTGTTTTCAATGAAAATGGTAAGGATATAATGTTGAAAATGTGAGTTAAGCTTTGTGTAATCAAAAACTGATGATAATGGGTAAGGATTTGTGTGGTTAGTAATGGTGTTTTAGTGAGGATATGACAGTGATACTCAGACGAGTAAGATGGAGGCTTAGTGATTTTGTGTGGAATATTTGTTGACTAAGAAACTTTAGGAATAACGGAAACAATAGGAACTGCAGTGTTAATATTGGAAGCGTATAGTGAATCAGGAATTAGAAAGGAAGAATGGAAGAAGAGAAATACTCTGAAGAAACAGAATCTGTTTGAGTTATTTGAAAATGAAAAATGTTCATTAAAAAAATATTTTGAGAAATGGAAATTGATTCAAGATCCAGAGTTTTGCATCCTTTGTATCCGGATGAATAACCAATGAACACGCAAGGTCTGACTCTTTGAGTGAATTTGTTTCTGTCTTTTGGATAGATAGAGATATAACAAAGACAACCAAAATTTCATAAATGAGAATAAGATGGTGGTTTATGAGTAAGAAGCTCAAAAGATATCCGATTTTGTAAAAGATGAGATGGAGTTCGATTTATGAGTTACACTATAGTTCTGACACAATCATTCTAGTATGAAATAGGGATATTGGACTGAAAAAAAAAAAGAAGAGCTCAGACTATATATAAGATATGCTTGTGCTTACACTCCACATCAAAGTTTTGTTGTCGAGTATCAA
Organism: Nasturtium officinale; assembly: GCA_963854855.1. Lineage (NCBI taxonomy): Eukaryota > Viridiplantae > Streptophyta > Magnoliopsida > Brassicales > Brassicaceae > Nasturtium > Nasturtium officinale. Next base: position 3,332,699 of record OY978512.1, read on the forward strand.
CACAAGAAAATAATGAAAATGCTCTTACCAGCAAGAAGAGAAGTAAACAGCAACTCATGAGCATTATCAGACCTTATGGCTATAATAATATGGTATCAAAGTGATTATAAATTCTTATTTTCTTCATTTTCTCGGAAAATCTCCAAATTGTTTCCGTAATCTTTGTTCTTCTTTGCCTTGGTTACAATGAGCGTATCTTTTTCTGCACTTCGATTCACATCATTTGCTTCTTAGGATCTTCTTAGGATCTTGAGTTCTTTATCTTCATTCTTACGTTGTTACATTTGATTTTATCTCTCATATAGATTTCACACAGAGAAAATTTTAAAGATTATTCTCATTAACCTAACTCTGCATAATGAGCTTCCGGTCTTCATATACATGCTCTAACTAACAAACTAATCAGCTCTAAAGAAACTTGCTTACATAACTTAACCATATTAATAACTCTCATTAATATGTAACCTCTACTACAATCAATTTTAACAAAGTAATAATTTTAGATTTTTAGTTTAGTAATTTATGGTGACAAAATGAGTAATTAATTTGCGATTGGATTCAGTTTGGATTTATAATTCATGAATCAATAAGAACTCAAATAAATAAATAATAACTCTTTTTATTAATGAATTAGAAAATTACTCAAAACTAAATCTCTCATAAGTTCTCTCAATTCATAATTCATGAACTCATTAGTTATACAACATTTTTGCATCTCTTTATATAAGAGAAGAATACCTAAAACCAAAACCTAATAGGATTATAAATCTATCTAGATAATTCTTAGATATATATATATTTAGATAACTCCTAAATATTTCTTAATCTTAATCTTCTTTGGATAGTTTATGATTCAAGCTTATCCAACATTCTCTCCCTTAAGCTTGAACTCATTTCTGGCTCAAGTCTTGAACACCAATGAGATATGCTATCTCCTTGTCTTCTCTATGATATCGTCTCTCTCTCAAAAATCTTAATTCAATTTCACAGTTCAACATTGAATTTACAGGGATAACACACATTGTTTCTCCTAATCATAATAGAACTTGAAAATAGTTAGACAACTCCTAAATCTATTTTCACACTTATCATAATCCTAATCGGACTTGTTGAAGCTTTTCCTAACATTCTTTATTGTAAGCTTCAACTTATCTTCAGACTCCCTTTTAACTTCGTCTTTGTCTTCAGACATATCTTACACTCCAATTAAGCTCTTTCTTTCATTGAACTTAATTTGCGCCAATGCCTTCGACTTAATCAATATCACAACTCAACATTGCTATTTATAGGCTTTGCACAACATTGCTATTTATAGGCTTTGCACAACATTGCAAATCATAAATCTATTAGAACTAGATATCTCCTAATTCTATTAAGAAATTGATTTCTTTTAATTAATGTCATAACTCAACATTGATGTTTATAGAGATAGCACAATATTGTTTTTCCTAATCCTATTAGAACTAGAAATCTCCTAATCCTAATACAGTAAAACCTGTATAAATTAATAATGCCGGAACCGGAGAAATTTATTAATTTATAGAGATATTAATTTTTCCATAAATTAATAATTTATTAATTTATAGAGAGTTTTCAGAATTTCAAAAATATTATATAAAATTAGAAAAGTGAAGACAATACTTTGATGTGTTTTGATATATTTATGTATTAGAAAATAGGCATTGTATATATTTTTTTTAAAAAATATTTGATGTAATTTGAGAAAATAATGTCATATATGTTTAATATTTTTTTAAAAAATAGAAATAAATTCCAAAAAATTACATGTTAACTAATAAATAAAAAAACATTATAATAATATTTCACTAATATATATTATATATACAATATATTTATATAATTATTAATTTATGTTATTAATAGAACCATATATTTATATAGAGATTTCAAAAAAATATATTATCTTATTATCTTATCAAAATATATCAATTATTACACCGCCCCAAGTCGGGACCATGATAATTTATTAATTTTGAGAAACTATTAATTTATAGAATGTTATTTTATAAAGGTTATATTGTAGTACAATTTCCTTTTCTCTAATATTTTTATCCTAACTTGATAAGGTTATGTTTAATAATCCTTGAAGATTATCCAAACATTCGCCTCTTAATCTTCAAGTTTATCTTTGTGAGGTCTTGAACTCCTATCAAGGCTCTCATCTCCTTAAACTTGATTTTTTCTAGGAGTTTTGTCAACATGTCTGTCATTTGACAAAGAATTATAAAGAATAAATTTCTTTATTAGATTTAGAAAACTTTCTCAAAAACTAAATCACTTTAATATTTGTCTATATGGAAAGACTCCATAAAAAAATTTCGTAGAACAACTCTCCATAAACTCTCTATTTTTTTTATAGAATTAGACATCTTATAATTCTATTAGGATTTAGAAACTCAAACCTATTAAGATAGACAACTCATAATTCTAATCTTCTTTGAGAATCTAATCATGCTAATCTTATTTGTCTTTGGAATTATCTAACATTTTCTCCCTTAATTCCAACTTAAATTCTGATCTCTTAAACTCTAACTTGATTTTTTACTCATCAGAACCATCACCCCTAAAACGGTGTGAGCCTTCTTGACTCCACACTCGTCTGGGTTCAACTTGATCTTAGCATGATGCTCTGATACCAATTCTAGAATTTATAAATTAATAATAACTCAAATAAATAAAGAATAACTTTCTTTATTAATGCTTTGGAAAATCACTCAAAACTAAAGCTCTCAGAAGTTCTCTCAACTCATAATTCATGAACTCATTAGTTATGCAGCATCTCAGCATCTCTTTATATAAGAGAAAAATAACTAAAAGCAAAACCTAATAAGATTATAAATCTATCTAGATAACTCCTAAATATATATATATTTAGATAAATCCTAAATATTTTCTAATCCTAATCTTCTTTAAATAGTTTATGACTCAAGCTTATCCAACACTGGAGTTAGAAAGTTTGCCAAATGTAATAATTTTTATTGTTAAGGGCCAAAAGAAAATCAATCCCGTGTTTTAGAAAAATAAAATTTACTTCGCACTCAATTTTTCTTGGACATAAATCAACATGAACATTAAAATTATGTGGTAAATAAAAGATAGAAAAAGAAAACAATTATGAAAGATTTCAAAAGTTATCGATTTCAGACATAAAAGAAAACCAATATTTTGCAAAATTTCTAATCAATATCAAGTCTTTGCATGAGATAATGAAATATTGATTAACCATCTTAAAGATCATAAATAGTGTACCAGCTATGCATACAGGGGTGAACAAACTTCATCTGTTATGCCACTCTTGACTCAAGAATTCTTAAAAATATAATAATGAAAAGTATAAGTAAGAAAATATAAAAAACACGAAACGGTTATTTAAGTTATCTTATAAGACCATTTCAAATACTTCAAGAGTCTTTTCTACATACTTGTTTTTTTCATCGATCAATTTTTTAAAATAAATAAATATTTTTTATTTTTTAAAGAATTTCAACCCATTTTATTATCGATGGAACTGGTCTTATATCTTATAAGTGTAACAACTGCTTTTTCAAGAAAAAACAATCTAGCCATTAACACTAAATGTTTAATTAATGACAATTTCAAAAATTTAGGTCTTACTAATTACAGTTAGAATTAGTTCTTGTAATTATTTTAAAAATAATATTTAAGGTGGGAGATTAAAGCATACAAAACTTCCTTTTGGTTATAGTTATAATTGTGAAGGAGTCTTTTTAAAAAAAGTGTTTGAAGTTATTGAAATTTTCTTAATCTGAAAATACAAAATTTTAACAAGTTGGTTCAGACCTAAAATACGCCCACTAAAACAAAATGCTAACAACTCCAAACCTACAATTAAGTCTTTGCACGAATCAAATATACATGAGTTTTAATGTCTGGATATGAATTCTTCAAATATCTACACATATATAGATCCACCAAAAATAAATAAAAATTATTAAAATAATAATATAGTTAAAAATCAGAAAATAATTAAAATATCATAAAATTATTTACACTAATTTTAAAAATATACTAAAACAAAATATGTAAATTTAAAAAAAAACAAAAATCATGTAAAATTTATTCTTTAAGTAAATTTCTATTTATTAAATAATATATATTTAATTATTATATATATATTTTAAATTAAATTATACATAAACGAATCAAAATAACCAGAATCAAAATAAAATATAAGAATTCAAAACCGAATATCTCATATTAGATCAGAACATATCGTATATTCTGCAATAAAAATTACAATATATTATATTTAGAGATAAATACAAACAGAATATCTATTATTTTCATGGTATATGAATCTGGATCCGAATTTGTCTAATTCGAAAAAATAAATATCTATTTTGAATTTATCAAATATCTATGGATATATAGATCTAATTCGGATCTAAAAAAATAAATAAAATTCTTAAAATAATAATATAAAATTATTTTAAACTAATTAAAAAATAAAAATTAATTTAAAAATCATAAAAATAATTGAAATTTATTTAGGCCAGCCCTAGCTGCGGCATTTTTTGAATAGAATTTACATCGGCTCGACGTGGCACCGACAATATACTTGCCCACTTTAGTTAGTGAATAATTCTACAAAATACTACAACCTCTTTCTCTTTAACAACTGGCGAACTGCCTAATTTTGTCCACGATAAGCAATGACCAAAAAGATTAATAATATCGTTTATTTAATCGTCTTCCGCCGAAATTAAATATGAATCGAGTCTTCAAGCTATTTCGTAAACCCTTTTCTGTATTTCATTGATCATCTTAAAATTGCCTGAAAATTTAATGTTATATATCAAAAACAAAGTTAAAATTTCTTGCTAGAATTATTACGTATAGTACACCCAAAGTAGTAACGATGTGGGAAGTCTTTATTTCAAAATATTTTCTTTTTGCTACTTCCTCCAGACTACATAAAAGGCACGGACTCGATCGACGTATCACCAAAATATACACGACTAAACAAAAACCCTTAAAACACACAATGCCAGCACAACTTTTGCCATTACATTAAAGACCATACACATTCCAACAAGGCCGTGTCCGCTCCACGAGACCACGCCTTAAGCATTCACAACAGCTCCTCCTTCACAAATAAAAACACCAAGAAAATGTTCAAACCACTTTCCTAACATTGAACAATCATAAAAAGAAATGTAAATCGGTGAACATGATTACCATTGGGGTGAAGAACTTGACCAGTGAAGTAAGAAGAGCAATGGTTACAAGCCAAGAAAACATAGGAAGGTGCAACTTCAATTGGCTGACCCGCTCGTTTCATTGGAACTTCAGAACCAAAACTCTTAATCTTCTCTTCATTAAACGAAGCTGGTATAAGTGGAGTCCATATAGGACCAGGCGCGACACCATTAACACGTATCCCTTTCTCAGCTAGCTGAAGTGCAAGCCCTCGAGTAAACGCCACAATTGCTCCTTTTGTAGCTGTGTAATCAAGAAGCGATGCGTTTCCTTTATAAGCGTTAACTGATGTTGTGTTGATAATACTACTTCCTTCCTTCATATGCTTCAACGCATGCCTACAAAAATAATAAAAAAACTATAGTTATGAAACCATAACACTTAAGTGTGACATTCATTTACACGTGTTATCACCTTGTGAGGAAGAAGTAAGAGAAGATATTTGTACGAAAGACTCGTTCGAGTCTAGGTTCATCAATCTCTTCGATCGTGCTACTCTCATACTGCTCTGCTGCGTTATTGATCAAAACATCAATGCGTCCAAATGCATTAACGACTTCATCAACGACCCTTTTGCAATTCTCATCGAATCCTAAATCCGTTGGAATCGCAATTGGTTCTTTTGCATCTGAGCCTTTTGCCTCTCTCAACATTTGTAAGGTCTCTTTTGCGTCTTTATCTTCTTGACCCTTTACGTAAGTGAAAGCCACCGTAGCGCCTTCAAGTGCAAAGCAATAACTCACGGCTCGACCAATCCCGGAGTCTCCACCCGTTATCAACGCCACTTTTCCCTGATGTAACATTCGTTTCTTACATGAATTAAGATCACATATTTAAAACCTTTAAATTAAAAATTATATAGCTATTGAATATTAGATTCGAATGGAATCATATATTGCGGTATGCCAAATATGACATACTTAAAAAATGAACACACCACTGACTCTGCCAGCGGAGTATTTTCATTACGTAAAACTATAGGTTATTTTTACCCAAAAAAAACTATAGGTTATACATATAATTCAAAGAAATCTAGCTATACAACGTAAATAATCGAGCAGAAAAATTAAAATAACATGATGTATAGCTTCATATTAAGATACACACATATGTTAACTCCAAAAATGAATATGTAATTTTTTTAATCTCAAACTATGGGTTATGAAATGAATAATTACACGAAGCTTGTTGGAAGGTTTGTAGTCAGGGCTAGAGAATTGAGGAGTGTGATCCATGACGTGTTCTTTGCCAGGTTGTGCATGTTGTTTCTCTCTTTCAGAAGCCATAGTTCTTACGCTCACAAGCTGAGGTAATAATATTCTCTGACAGGAAAACTCAGGTATTAAAGCTCTCTTGGTTTTGTTTTGAAGTTTAAAAAACGAAAGCGTAACGTTTGATGATGATAAGACTCGTGACGAATTGACCAGTCGGCACAACCCGTTCATGGCAATATATACAACACGTTAACATGGGAAGTAGTATATATCTCAATATAAAGATATGACACGTGGCGGATTAAGAGCCTGGTGTGGCTAGAGGGATGTACACGTGTTGTTGAATGGGCCAGATTTGTGGTGATCCATGTGACATGGAAGAAACAGTAAACAAATTTCTTAAGCGTTTATTTTTTTCTTTTTCTGTAATCGTATTTGTTGTTATGCATGTCTAACACGTGTTGACAATGTCCTTTAGTACACGTCGTCTTTTGGCAAAACAAAGCTTACTTTTTGCCAAGTGTTTGCGACTTAGCAAATCTTATCAAGAAAGTGTAATTCAAAACAAATTAAAATAGTACAGCCTAGCAAAATATCCTCTTTGCCTTCGCCTGATCTTGAACTTTGCTTCAATAACCAGAAAAAGGAGAAAAAAGTATAGGAGAATCAAATTGTGTGAAGAGGAATGATGTTTGGTACCAAGATGTCCATCTCCTTCTACATAATCCATCTTCTCATCTTCTCCTTGATTTGTATTTGTGTTCTCTGCAACCGTACGTAAACATTCTCTAGTTTTTAGTGTAATTACATTATGCATACAAACTCATACTTGATATGAATACTTAATATGCAGTTGTAAGTATTATTTCATATATTTAGATATAACATATGCCTTCACCTATCAAAAGATATTGGCTAGTTCTTGAGGATTTTGTGATATGAAGAAATAAACATTTGAATAATGTTTTTTTATATTAGGTATCCATTCATGTTTATTTAAATGTATAACCATGATCGTTTTGTCTGTGTTTGTGTTATTGTAGAGGCGGAGGATAATCTTCTTCAAGGTCTAAACAGCTACCGAACTACTCAAAGAGTTCCACCTTTTGCAAAGAACGACAAGGCTAATTGTGTTGCCGATGAAATAGCAGACAAGCTTGAAGATCAGCCATGCACAAACCAAACCGCAGCCAGCACAGTTACTCCTGGTTCTGTCCCTCCTCGTTTATCTAACTACCAAGAGATTCTTTCTGATTGCAAAGTCGACCCAAACACTACTCGTGACGGATTGATCTTACCGGTTTGTATCCCTAACCGGATTCCTACCCTAGCTCTAACTAATTACACTCAAACCGGTTATGCTCGATATCTAAATGATTCGAGGTATGTTGGGGCTGGTGTTGGGTCGGAGAAAGAGTGGATGGTGGTTGTGTTGACTACGAGTACTCCTGGTGGAAGCTTTGCGGCTGGCGAAGCAACATCTGTGAGAGACATGGCTGGGTTAGGACTAATGGGGTTGTTAGTTTGCTGCCTTGTGCTTTTGTAAGCTGATGCTGTTTGTATTTTGTGTAAATTAAGACTCGTTTATTTCTTTTTTTTTTATCTTGTATCCGTGTTTTCCACAGGACATGTACCAGAAAGGCATAACAAAAAAAATAACCCATCGTAATAAACAATTTTAAAAGCATAATAAACAAATCGAGCGTGGGTTGTAAAAACCGGTGTAACTTAGGTGGACTTGAATGTATTTTAAATTTAAGATACGTATTTTTTTTTTGAATTAATAAACTGTTATTATGTATTTGTAAATACATTAAAACAACTATAATTTCAACACTAATTTGATTTAATTGACTTGGACGAAAATGTATTTTTGTTTTTATTTTATTTATCAGTCTCTCAAATTAATATATATATATATATAATTAAAGTATTTTAAAATATAATTAAATGTAAGTATTCATTAATAAACTATAATTAAATGTAAGTATTCATTAATAAAATATAATTAAAGCATTTTAAAATATAATTAAATGTAAGCATTTTTAAATTTGTGGTAAGTATTCATTAATAAAAAATTAATAAATAGTTTCCTTATGTACTAAACTCTTTATATTATTTCTGTATATTTTGATGATGTTTTTCCTTTTTAAAATTTTGGTAGATATTGATTTTTTTTTAATTTTGGTATGTATTCATTAATAAGAAGTTAATGTATAGTTTTCTTATATACTAAACTTGTTATCTGTATAATTTATATTATTTTGATGATGTTTTCTCTTTTTAGATTTTAGCATATGTTAATTTTCTTTTTTAATTTTTGGTAGGAATTCATTAATAAGAATTTAATGCATAGTTTCCTTATCATTATGAGTGTCTATATCGACACACTGTAATCACAATACATATTCATATTTCAACATAGTGTTTTTAATTAATTGTTATTTAAATATACTAACAAACATTATGGATTGAAACTGGTATAAATATATTAGTAAAGGATAGCGGATGTGAATCAGTTATGTTTATCTTTAGATTTTTGGTAAAGGATAGCGGATGTGAATCAGTTATGGTATAAATATCTTTCGAATATAATGATTTTTGGAGGAGAAACAATGCGTTTTTGGGATCTGCATGCTCCTGATTCTAGTAGCGCAATTTTCCGCTCCACACCAAGCACCTTCCATATTCCTGATAACCCGGAATTTCCATGAGATGCACCATCCATTTTAAGCTTAAACCAGCCGTGCTCCCAGGAGGTATCCACACTATCATTCTTTCTTCTCTCAAAACCGGAGCAGCATGAGTTCCACATATTGAATGACCAACAATAACCTATGCCGGTATCTTATTAATATATCTCAATAATTGGATTTTAAAATTAAAATTCTAGTCGCGTAATTCCCAGCTCCCATACAATATAAAGACCAAAGTAAACTCCCCATAATTCCGTAAGCGGTGCAGAGCATATCCCTATACTCACACCAAAACCTCTACACCAAGCACCTTTCCCATCCCTGAGAACCCACCTGAAGTTGTCAATCCCGGATTCCCATGAGATGCACCATCCGTGTTAAACTTAAACCAGCCGCTCCCAGGAGGTATCATCGCTATCACCCTCTCTTCTTTCAAAATCGGAGCACCTCGAATTCCACATATTGAATGAGCAACAATAACCTCTGTCGTTATCTTATTAATATATCTCACTAATTGAGACTTCTCAGTTCATCAAAGTCCACTAATTGGATTTTAAGATCACTGTAACTTTAGTCAATTAAAATAATGTAAAAGCTGAATCCAATAACAGCCCCTAAGTTCTAATCGCGTGATTCCCCGTTCCCAGGCAATGTAAAGACCATAATAAACTCTCCATAATTTTGCAAGTGGTGCATAACATATCCCTATATTCACACAAAAAACCTCCACACTAAACACCTTCCCCATCCCTGAGAATTCCACCTGCAGTCGCCAACCCCGGATTCCCATAAAATGCACCATCCGTATTGGGTGATGAAGCTATTCCTTCAGTGACAATCTTCCACAGCCCTCTAGACTTCAAGATTGCTTTTATTTTTATAACCCATAAGCTAAACCCCTTCCCATAAAACACTGGAACAACCTGTATGTTCTGCATTTAGACTCAATTTCTGGTTAAGTTTACCTGTTTACTTTTAGCTTCTTCTTCCTTCTTGTTGACTTCTTGTGCTTGAATGATGCTTGTTTGAATTGCAGGTTTACCAGAATTCTTGTAGCTCTGATACCATGTTCGAATAAGCTCTAAGATCTAGTTTCTACTTTTAGTAAGTTTTTGTTTTACCTCACCAATTCACCTTATCTCTTCTTAACGTCTTTTACACCACAATATAGATACTTATACTAATAACATTAGGTTTCTATAATATCTCTTAACCCTCTTTGGGTCTTAACCGAATCCATTAATATAAGGCTTTTTTAAAAACAGAAAACATTAAACCTAATAAACCCAACTCAATTTATTTTTCTTCTTTCCCTCCTCGTGATGCTTTACTTCTCTTCTTCCTGGTTTCCCCTTGCAGCTCCACCACCGCCTCCTTGATTCTTTTATTCTCCAATCATTCAGCCGGTGAAGCAAATTCCATCAAGGACCTGGAAGCTTGAAAGAGATAGTGAAGTTCTCCCCTAAGTTCTGTGACATCTTGAAGACCTGGTTGTGTTTGCAGACGGTCTTCTCCCCTGTTGTTCTTATTCCTTTTATCAGAATATTACCGTCTGCATCTATCACGCAGCTAAAGTCATCTGTCATAATAAGCAAAGCAAAAGATACAAGGTTAGAACATATATGATCCAATAATATTGACATTCTAACCTCTTCACCACTAAGACGTTAGTTCACTCATTCTCTCTTTACTCTCTCTTGTATTTGTTTAGTATATTGTTTTCTGAATAAGATCACTAATGCTTAGAGAAGAGAGACAAAATTTGAAAATACATTGATAATATTGGATCCAATAGATACAAACTTCATTACAACACACACACACACACATACTTATACTAACTTATACTACTTGTCTTACACTTGCACTTAGACTTAAGACCATGCTTCTAGACATCATTACACTACACCATACTTCGAGTTCTAGGTTCTCTTATACAAGCCACACTAAGATAACTTGTTGTAGAGTTTAACTACTCCCTTAGCGACTCTAACAACTCTTGTTATCTTTTCTTTTTCTTTATTGTACATTTGATTAAAGGCTCAACCTCCAACACTCCCTCTTGAGTCCTTTGATCAAATTCTCCTAATTCCAATATAGGGATTTGAATCCATCGCTTTTTCTTCTTATTTTAGCTTCTAAACCACTTGGATCCTCAACTTCAACAAACATCTCCAAGTTTCACTTAGACTTTTCAAAAATGAATAGAACTCTCCTCCAAAATCTTGTCTCCACACCGTTGGCTTCATTGCTTCTTCTAAAGAATCTCTCTGTCTCATTGGATGCACATGAAGTCCGCCTTATCTTGAGGTATGGCTGTGAAAGCGTTTGTGAAGGTTAAAAGTGCTTTCTCTAGTCACCATCCTTTTTCCTTCTCTTCTTGTTCGAGTTAGTCTCAGCTTTGCTCTTCTTTCTTTTTCGTCTAGCATTACACTTTATTTTGTTTATGCAGGCTCCTTCTCTTCATCTCCCTCAGCAACCGTGTCCATAGACTCTTCCATTTTTGTGGCTGCAAGGTCTTTGTTTGGAGGTTCTTCTTCTCTTCCTTTTCTTTTTCTTCATTCATGGCCTCTTTGCCGCTTCACTTGTTTTCTTCTTCTCTTCGGCCTCACCTTTCTTCTTTGTGCAGACTGTCTCTATCTCTTCTATCTTGAACAGGTCCAAGATAATGTAGCTCTGATATCATGTTGACATTATAACCTCTTCACCACTAAGAGATTAGTTTACTCATTCTATCTTTACTCTCTTGTATTTGTTTAGTATATTGTTTTATGAACAAGATCACTAATGCTTAGAGAAGAGAGACAAAATTTAAGACTAAATTGATAATATTGGATCCAATGGATACAAACTTCATTACAAGACACACACATAATTATACTAACTTATATTACTTGTCTTACACTTGCACTTAAACCTAAGACCATGGTTCTATACATCATTACACTACACCATACTTCTAATTCTAGGTTCTCTTACACAAGCCACACTAAGATAACTTATTGTAGAGTTTAACTACTCATTTAGTAACTCTAACAACTCTTGTTATCTTTTCTTTTTCTTTATTGTACATTTGATTAAAGGCTCAACCTCCAACAAATAATTGAGTAAACGTAATCATAGTCAAAGAATCAAACTTCTCAAAAGTTCATATTCTGAAAGAGCAAATATCAATTGGATATTCGACAAATAGATGGAAAGGTTTTGAGACTTGCTTTCATCACTTGAAACACAAGGAAGGGAAACACTAAAATAGTATGAGTCTTCAGATTCAACGATATCACCAAACCAATCGTAGGTCCAATATTTCCCATCGCTGCACTTCCCGTGTTTTCATTTGAGTGATAAGGTTAGAAGTCTCTGAAGTTGATTCAGAAGGCAAAAATATCACTGCTGGTGATCCTTTCTCTGTCTTCTCATTTGTCATGTTACCCGACATGGATGTATGACCAGTTAATGAACTGTTCAATGGAGCTACTTCAAGAACTTTTCGGTCCTTGGTAAACCGTTCTGAGCTGCATTGTACACTTTGTGAGCTAGTAATGTTTGTGTGTGTATTTTTTAAGATTTATAAGATAATTTCCTATATAAACATAAATTAGTTCATCATCTTCTAATGAACCAAATCGATCTTAATGTTTTCATTTCTCTTGCTTTTTATTCATCTTAGTTCATATTTCACGATATTTTATTATTTTCAATCTTTTCAGATTTTTTTTTGTTTTTTACTTTAGAATTAATTTATTAGACTGTATTTATGAAGTTATACATTTGGTAATTTTATTATTGATTCATTTTATTTATTTAGTATTAGCTCACTAACTAACTCATTTATCTTACCAGATATAAGTTCGAACTTATATTTTATAAACTCATAATAAATGAGTGAATCCGAACTATCTTATAAAATATGTGAATTCATTATGAGCCGAGCCGAGCATCTAGCTCATCGTGACACCCCTAAAATTTCTCCTTTTTCAGATCAAATTCCTGAAACTGCAATCACCATCATCGGTAAAGCAGATATTGAAACAAGGCTTTTATTGTATCTGATCAGTCTCCAACACCACTGATCACACCACCGTCTCTCATGTCCCACCATCAACACCACATACAACTCACTGTCACGTCCACAACACACACACACCATCACGTCACCAACACCACACCATCATGTCACTGAGACACACCGTCAATGACTCACAACATAACTGGACGCGGTCCATATCATCACGTGTCTCGATCTCCCAATGTTACCACTGAACATGATCTCCGTCACCACCAGCCAATCTCCGACAACATCACCAACAAGACAAGCACCCAAAAAAAAAACCTTAACGTGACAAGAGATAAGAAAAGGACGTCCGGACGATGACTAGGGGCTCTCGAGGATCCAGTTTCCCTTCTTGCTTCGGAAGGAAAATGAAAGAGGGTTCATAAAGCTTAGACTATCTTATTATATATCTTACTCACTTTGGCCTTGCCTTAGATTTTTTTTTTACCATTTGTTAGGTTTTTATTTGGGCAAAGTATTGTCATTTGTTGGGTATACATTACTTTTATGTGTATGTTGTTCTCCTTCAAAGGAGTTTGAGACTTGATAAGTAAATAGGTTTGAATCCGCAGGACAATTGTTTTAATATAAATTTATATTTTATAATGTTTATAGATCTTTTTGTATTATTTAACTTGTTTTTGTTTATAATAAATATTAAATTTCTATAATATATATTTGTATTATTTTTGTTTTTATAGTATATAATATATGTAACTGAGTTTTAACATCAGATTGTATTGTTTTCATGTAACAATAACAAGTTTAATTTTTTTTGCTTCAAATCGATTAGTTTTGATTTTTATTATAATTTAAACAATTTACACCAAATCTTATTGAAAGATATATAAAATTAGTCCTGATAAGAAAATACTAACTAAATAAAAAAAGTTATCGATAATAGAAATATGCTAAATAGCCAAAACATGTCTTTATTTATATTTGTCAAAATTATAACTTCTAAGTAAATACAAATTAATAATTAACAGAAGTATACTAAATACCCAAAATATGAATTTATTTATATTGTTCAAATTTATACAATTTCTACTACATTTTACCAAAATTTAACTAACTGTATTATAAATAAACCAGTTTTTATTTAAATTGAACAATTTTTTTAATTTTTTTAACCCAAAAACTAAATGGTTACGATCTGAACATGCACTTATCCAAATCGAATAATTATAAAATTCGAACATGTACTAATCTTTTTTATACAAATTATCCGAATACAAACAACCCTAAACCTAATCTGATCTGAATCCCGAATAATATGTTCTATGTCCGTTTTTGAAAATTTAATTAATCACAACATATGCAGAAAAATTCTAATTTTTATTAATTATATGTATATGTAATTCAAAATAACAAAAATTAGATCAAATAAAGTTGGAAGGGGATTCACAATATACTGTTATTTTATATTATTAATATATATGTCAGTGTATTGGATGTAGATATTAGATAAAGAGTATTTGGACACAAAGTTTTTTATTTTTTATTTCAATTATAATAGTGTATGGATGTTAGTGTTTATATGTATGAATTAGATAAATAGTGTTTAGATACAAAGTTTTAATTTTTTAGTAGATATGAAAGTTTGACCAGAAAAGAGGTAAAATATATGGTGAGTTAAATTCAAAATTCCGGCCATTCTTTACCCTTACTATATCTCAGATTGGATAAAAAAACACTCAAACGTAAAATAATGATTAATTGTTACCTAATTGCAGTTGAGTTGCTGAGTACATTAAAACTTTTTGAATATGATTTATAATATGAGATTTGTTTTTCTTATGATGGTGTATGTAAAAGAACATTGATGGTGTGTGAGTGAGATTCATGTTTTTATAGGAAAAAGACATAAAAGACGGTCGATCTATCTTTATAATTTAGGTTAATTCTTAAAATTGACCCTCTAAAAAATAATTTCCTCTAAAAAATAATTTATGAAAAATGTATTCATACTGTGTCAAATTTGAACATGAGTGGTTCATGTTCGCCGATAAAATGTCAAAAATATTATTTTCTATAAATTTTCCCTTATAATCTTCATATAAAATAAATTTCATTAACCAATCGTCGATCATATTTTTGAACTTTTATTTTCACTTATCTAACTTGTTTACATCCAAAAATAAAAACATTCGCTTAGAATATGGTGTACTTTTCATACAATACAAAAATACACCAAAAATACTGTCTGGAAATTGTTTTAGTATTAGGCAAAATATCAAATTCATGGATGATTTTTTGAAGACTCATAAACTAATCAAGAATCTTTCTAATGGCATCATATAACTCTTTGTAAGAACTAATGGCGTTGCTGTTTAGTTTCCTTGTACTCTTGTAAGCTATTGATGTTTTTATATCTTACGTTGAAGTTCCAAGGTGAGAACCTTCTATTCTTCTTGGGATAGACTATATATAGAGACTGTAAACTTTAGATATTTATCAATTTAAACACACACACAAATACCTCTATGCTCTTCCACCAGTTTTCATAAGCTCTGGACGTTTCTTGTTGTACAGATTCGTTTGCTTCAATGAGCTTTTAGCATTGTCTTCACTGGAAACAAATACAACAATATCTATTTGACCACACACAAATCTAATGTACTAGGATCGCCAAGACTCAAATAGATAGAGAGGAAACATTACGTTCAAGATTCTACTGAATCCATTTTGGACTTTTTGGAATATGACTACACTACCACCACGAGTACAATCTGGCTGCGACAGATTGGCCATAATAGTAGCTGAAGAAGCTCAAAGAACAAGTTGGGACCTAATTCGAGCTTGCCAAAGTCAACTGCTAGATCCTTTTGATTCCCCTAGTAGTGTTCTAGAAACAAAGTGTTTCAAAACTGAAACTATGCGACCATAACCTTATAAACATGTTAATAGTCGTAGTAGTCAGATTTAAATTGCTTCAATGCATAATCAAGAATTGAGAGAAAAGGGGGAAAAGCCTATCGTTTTGTTAATAATAATCTATGTTTATACGAAGACTCATAAACTAATCAACAATATGTTTCAAAGGATTGAACTGGATATGGAACAGTTCCAATCAGATTACATTAAAAAGGAAAATCTACATAACTTGCATGGTTTCTAGCTTACTTTGAAGAATCACAACAAATCTATTCTCCATATGTTGTTTATGTTCAGTCTTCATAGTAAAGCTTCTTAACCACACCTTCAAGAACACCATCAGACCCGAAATTACCATTGAATTCTTCATTGCTCACAGGACCTGGCAGCTGGAAAGACATAGTGAAGTTGCCTGGAGGGCATAAGTTCTGTGACAGCATTTTGAAGACCTGATTGTGTTTGCACACAGTCCTCTCCCCTGTTGTTGTTATTCCCTTTATCAGAATCTTACCGTCTGGTTCTATCTCGCAGCTGAAGTCCTCTGTCAGATACAAAGGTTAGAACGCATAAGAGCCTTGTGCAAAGGAAACAATTGAGTAAACATACTTTATTTAAAGATTCAACCTTCTCAAAAAACCTACTTATTGGAAATATGCCAACAAGTTTTGTTCTGAATGAGCAAATATGAATTGGAAACTTAACAAATAACAATATGGGAGTGTTTTGAGTCTTACTTTCGTCTCTTGAAACACCAGGAAGTGAAACACGGAAATAGTAAGAGTCATCAGATTCAGCAATATCTATCAAACCAATTGTTGGTCCAATCTTTCCCATTGCTGCACTTCCTGTGAGGGCAACTCCAGTTTTCATTTGACTGATTAGGTTAGAAGTCTCTGAAGTTGATTCAGAAGGCAGAAATATCATTGCTGGTGCTCCTTTCTCTGCATTCTCAATCGTTCTGTTACCCGACATTGATGTATGGCCAGTTAATGGACTGATGTAAGGCATGCTGTTCAATGGAGCTACTTCTAGAGCTTGTGAATTCCTTGGAAAACTGTTGTTTTCTCTCACCCCGTTTTGAAAACTTGAAGACCTGAAAGCACAACAAGTCTTTTTATCACCCACTCAGATTTGCTACAAAACAACACAAAACTAAAATGATTCTTTTCAAACGTTAATGGCCGAATCCTTAAACGTTTAACTGCTATTAAACCGAACAAAATCTAGCTAGAATCAGTAAGAGAGTAACATATAGAGCTATACAGGTCAATAAGAAGTGAAACAATGACAAGCTAAATAAATAAATAGGCAAGCAAACTCTTAATCCATAACCAAGCAATGTAAATAGGATTTGACCCACTTTTGTAAACAAGGATTTAGCCAAGAAACAGAATAAAAGGTTGAATCTTTAAAACATTATGATACTATTGAACCGAACAAGAGATAGCTAGAATCAGTAAAACAGCAACATACTGAATTATAAAGGCCAATAAGAATTAAAAACAATGGCAATGGTTATATCAAATAGTCAAGCTAAGCCTTGATCCATAACCAAATGTTAAAATACATAATGAGAATAACTATCAAAAACAATGTCTTAAGATCATACATGACTTTGACCTAATTCAGTAAACAAGGGTTTAGCCAAGAAACTGAATAAAAGGTTGAGTCTTTAAACATTACAAGGCTACTGAACAAAAATCACAATCACTAAACAGATCAACCAGAATTGAAAACAACGGCAATGGTTAGGTCACAATCACTAACGATTACGAGTATACATAAAAAATGAAAAAATTTCACACAAATTAGAACAGAGAAGAGCCCATTGCAGATCAGACAAGAAATTGAGTAAATTTCATACTTGTAAAAGTAAATTTCATAATTTCAAATCCGATTAAGTTTGGTGAAATTCCAATTTTAAGGCTTTTAGCGATAAATCAATTCAAGCTAAGACTTATGATGATTACTAAATCAGAGAATACGTGAAACTACCTCATCGGAGACGGAGACGGAGACGGAATCAATGAATAAAGCTAAATTGTTTTGGGAAGAGCCACCAGTTAAAATACCTAATTCAATATAAGAATGTCAATATATATATATATTATGTTGAACCTAAGCTAATGAAATATTTTAAGCACTATCTTATTCTTACCCTATTTTATTTTATTTTTAATATAATTTATTAATTCTTCTCAAATGGGTTTTACTTTTAGTCCATATTATAAAAATCTTCGGCTAGCTCCGACTACACCCTGTCTAGTCGTTAGACTCACCCTCACTGGCTCGATTAATGACTAATCCCTCGAAAAATTCAGTCAACCGATTACTTCCCGCCTAATCCGATTAATCTCCGCCTAATCCGATTAATCCCCGCCTAATCCGATTATTTTCCGCATAATTATCTATAATCTAATTATTTTTAAATTTTCAAGTATAAAAAAAATCTGTTTTGTTATTCGAACATTTATATTGAGAGTTTGTGATGTTTTATAATAAATTATGTTAAAATTATAAAATAAATTATTAATACTATATTTTCATGTATTTACTATAATTTTAAAAATAATATTATTTAAAAGTTTAATATAATTGATAAATATATTTTTAAAATATTAAAATAACCTAAAACTAATCCCCGATTAATCCTCGTTTATTCTCCGATTAATTCCCTAGGCCTAGCGCCTCACCGCCCGACTAACGCCTAGCAAGTTTTAAAACATGGATTTTAGCTATTGGGTCTCTCATATATAAAACAGTTATAAAATAGCTCAATCTAAATCGAAGAATCCAAGTTAGTAAATCAGAGATAGGGAGTCATAGGACCTTACCTACCATATCCGACGCTAATAAAAGAAACTTTTTTTTTTGTAGCAAAGAACACGACCTCAATCTTCAGACCGGAGTTAGGGTTTCCCGCCATAAAACAAAGACTACCGCCATCAAAACCCAAACAAATTTCTCGGAACATGCCAGTATAAGACTCTCCTACATATCAAGAAGAAAGACCTCGAACTGAACCCACATCTTCAGCCACTCTCGCCAATCCTTATTGTTAAACGTTTAAGGATTCAGCCATTAACGTTTGCAAATAATCATTTTCTTTTTGTGTTGTTTTTGTATCAAATCTGAGTGTGTGATGAAAAGACTTGTTGTGCTTTCAGGTCTTCAAGTGTTCAAAAACGGGGTGAGAGAAAAACAACAATTTTCCAAGGAATTCACAAGTTCTTGAAGTAGCTCCATTGAGCAGTATGCCTTACATTAGTCCATTAACTGGCCATACATCAATGTCGGGTAACAGATCGAATGAGAATGCAGAGAAAGGAGCACCAGCAATGATATTTCTGCCTTCTGAATCAACTTCAGAGACTTCTAACCTTATCAGTCAAATGAAAACTGGAGTTGCCCTCACAGGAAGTGCAGCAATGAGAAAGATTGGACCAACAATTAGTTTAATAGATATTGCTGAATCCGATGACTCTTACTATTTCCGTGTTTCACTTCCTGGTATTACAAGAGATGGAAGCAATTAACAGTCCTTGGTCCAACAAACCGGCACCATCTAGATCCATGGCAAACTATCTTGGATCGGAAGGGTCCACGATAAATCTCATTCACGTGTGGTGAAACCCACAGCTCAGGAGCTCAAATTCCTCTGCAAATCGGAGCTTCCACCAAGAGCTGCCAAGCCAGGAAGCAGCCACTCCTAGCTCCCGCAGGTTTTCTCAAGTCAAAGACAGAATAGCAACTACTGAAAATGTCACAGGAAAAATTACCATCCACCTCGAGATGGGGAGCCACCAAATCTCATCACTAGGCCTCGGCAGGGACAAGATATCCAAAATTTTCTGGATATCCAAATCCGAAGAATTAAATATCCGATTTGGATCTGTCAAATATTTTTGAATATCCGGATTTGATCTGAATCCCCTAGAAATAAATAAAATTCTTAATATAATAATAGAAATTATTAAAAAAATAAATAAGAAAATAAAATTAATTGAAAATATATTATAAAAATAATTTAAATTAATTTTAAAATATGTTTTAAAATATATTTACTTTGAAAAGTTTAAAAATACACAAAATTTTCATGTATAATTTTTTTTTATTATATTCTAAATGATTTTATATCTATTAAATAATATATATCTAAGTATTATACATATTCTTTAAACAAAAATATACATAAAACGGATCCTGATCGAATCCGGATATCTGGAGTCTTAAAATAAAATATCCGGATCTAGATCCGGACACCTCGGATACCTATTTTCGGATTGGATCGGAGCAGATCTCAGATCGGATCTCGGATATTTTGCCGAGGCTTACTCATCACTGCTGGAAAAGGGAAGATGTGGACTTCTGCTCCAATGAAGAACCCAACACTTAAGTTAAGACCAGACAGAAGATTTTTAAAAAGATGAGGAAGAAAAAAAAATTTGCCGACTGAGAGAGAAGGGAGAGATTTCGGGAACGATTGACCGCTATGGTGCTCCCTGTTATGTACATTATAAAAAAACTTTTAGATAATTGAGAATCTCAATGACCAATCACCATCTAGATTTGTTTTTATTTTTTATCTTCATTTATCTTACTTGCACACTATTGTTTAAGTACTTCGTGGACCAATAAGCATCCACACGATGATAATAAAAAATTGAGAAAGATGATGATAATTCATAATAACGATGACAAAATATTTACTATAAAATTGTTAAAAAAGAATCATACTAATCAATTATCATTCAAATTTTAATTATCAAGACAAAAATAGAATCTCGTAGAAGTTATTTATATGTAAAGACATGTTAAACTAAGACAATATAGAACTTATGATATATTTGGGCCTGAGTAAATGGGATTTTAATAAAGTAATTGTCGGTTTTTGTTGAGTTGTTTAGATATTAATGTCTTAGAGTTTTAACCCTATTTAAACTACTGCAAGTGCATAACAAATATTATAGGTATATAGGGATCAAATCCTCATAGAACAAGGTTACACTATATTCTTTAAGAATGAAATTAAGCTTAGACAGAAATAAAATATTTGTTTGAGATATAAACAAAATAACTAAATAATGAATTAACTTATGAATTAAAAAGCGCTAGATCAAGGGAAATTCGTAGGAAATCAGAGATTACGAACCATACAACTATTCATGGATTAATAGGAATCATCTAGAACTCAAACATAAATGTATAACCAATCCACTTCATGGTATCAATTACTTTATATAGCAACCTACGTATCCAAACTGTTGTTTGAACCTAGAATTGTAAACAAGCATTAACGAGCATGTTCAATATGTTCACGGATTGTCTTAACATCAGATTTTGTTGGCTAAGAACAATATACCCATCTATGTTCTATCCGGCAATCTATAACATTTTTGGTGAATAGATTAAACCCTAGATCAAGAACTAGTTAGCTAATCTAATTCAGGCAATGAGATCAACAATAGATGAAGAATCCTTATATAATTCCATATCTCTGTGTGATTCAATAATTCTCAGTTTTCTTTGAAATCCTAAACCTAATTAAGAAACTACTCAGACATGGATCCAAAAAAACATGAAATAGATAAAAAAATAAAACATGATTAAACTAAAAAAATAAAAAGAAAGGGTTTAAAAATCTTCAATAATTGTCAAGAGGATGAATTCATTTAGTCACCAAGTTACATACAAAAAAAAGAATAATCTTTAGAACTAAGAATATCTAGAATATCTTTAAAAAGTCTAGTCTAGTATTTTTAAATAATTATGAGACGAATTGAGTCAGACCCAAAGTGATTCAGATCAAAATTGTGCCTTAAATCTATGTCTGTAGATAGATAGTTGATCCCAATATTGGAAAGATCGATCTGACTTTCCCACGAACAAAGTCTTTGACTGCTTCAACTGCTCGTCATATGGACATGTTTTAGTAAAACAGGAATAACTTTCTAACCGTTCATCTGATGACCTCAAACCAGTGTCATATTAAAGCTAATTCCTGTGGCTATCTTGTGTCCAAATTTAATCAAATTCTTTTCATGGGAAGATGTTTAACGGATGACAAAAATATAATAGTTCAGCATGATCTTTCAACTCCAATTGCTCATTTTCTTATATCCCCACTCCTATTGTGTAAACTTCAATCCAATCATGTATTCACCAAAAAAAAAACTCTAAAAACAATAGAAAAGAATCTAAAAACTATAATTAATAATCATCAAATATGGCATATATCAGTTATGTCACTTTAATTTTCATTGGATACTTTTGTGAAATATAAAACAAAAACTAAGCAGAAAACATTATATGAAAAGAATGATTAATTGTAAATTAGTTTAACTGCACCTGATTTGCAAGTAAATAAAAATTACATGAATATAATTTATAATACAAAATATGTTATTTTCTTATAGTGGTGGCTGTACATATATGATGATGGTATGGTTAAGATAATCAAGTGTATGTATACAATAATTATTTAATAGATGGTTCATTCATATTTATTTTAAAAATTATACAGACAAAAAGAAATTCTCAATAATTAACTGCTATTAAGGTTTTTTCTTAAGAACCTTGGATATCTTATTTTCGGATCGGATCAGAGTGGATATTGGATTCTTGATAATTTGCCCATGCCTACTCATCACTGCTGGAAAATGGAAGCTGTGAACTCCTGCTCCAACGAAGAACCCAACACTCAAGTTAAGACCAGAAAGACGATTTCAAAAAAAGATGAGGAAGAAACAAATTTCGCCGAATCAGAGAGAATGGAGAAATTTTGGGAACAGTTGACCGCTATGATGTTCCTTGTAATGTACATTATAAAAAAAACTTTTAAATAATTGAGAATCTCAATGACCAATCACCATCTAGATTTTTTATATATTTTATCTTCATTTATCTTACTTGCACACTATTGTTTAAATACCTCGGGGACCAATAAACATCCACACGATGATAATCAAAAAATGAGAAAGATGATGATAGTGCTTAATAAAGTTGAAAAATATTTATTATAAAATAGTTAAAAAAATATAACCTTACTAATGAGTTATCATTCAAATTTTAATCATCAAGACAAAAATAGAATCTCATAGAAGTTATTTATATGCAAAGACATGTTAAACTAAGACAATATAGAACTTATGATGTATTTGGGCCTGAGTAAATGGGATTTTAATAAAGTAATTGTCAGTTTCTTGTTGAGTTGTTTAGATATGTCACTTTAATTTTCATTGGATACTTTTGTGAAATATAAAATAAAAACTAAGCGGAAAACATTATACGAAAAGAATGATTAATTGTCAGTTAGTTTAATTGCACCTGATTTGCAAGTAAATAAAAATTGCATGAATGCAATTTATAATACAAAATATATTATTTTCTTATAGTGGTATCTGTAAATATATGATGATGGTATATGAAAGATAATCATATATATATAAGATAATTTTTAATAGTTGAACCATTAATATTTATTTTAAAAATCGTACAGACAAAAGAAAATCTCAATAATCAATTGCTATTAAGGTTTTTTCTTAAGAAAATTATCTAAACTTGTTTTGTTTGTACAAGCTTATGTTCATTATAGTATTATTATCACATAGTTTAATACATATAAATATTGTAAATTTGATAAGAGAAAACAAAAGTGAGGAGGACGATAAAAAAATATTTTTATTATTCTATTTTTAGATAATTTATAGTGATAGATTAAGATATATTTTATATAATTTTCCTCAGTTTCCATTATACATACATGTTTAACTTGTTACTATCTGCGGTTTGGATGAAAAATATCAAAATTGTTGCTCATTAAAATTAAAAATTGCATGAAAGTTTTATTTTGACCAAATGTATGAATTTGCTAAGTTAAGAGATTCATGGCAGTATTATTTAATTGGGCCAGATGAAATGTGTTTTATTAATGTATTTCTCGTCTTCAACTGTAGTTTGAATATGGTAAGAAAACTATTTAGATTTAAATTATATATCAATTTGAGTCTATATTATTTAAATTAGTTTTTAAATAGTTAAAAATCCAAAATTAAATCCAATATAATTAAATTTAATTCATCAAATTTTGCTCTCCAACAATGCTAGTTTTATCATTTTTTTTTCTAAATCTGTTAGTTTTTCTTGTTATACTATTTAGATTTTAATTTAAGTTTTGCTTTTTATGTTATAAGACTTATTCTTTTAGGATTTAAATTATATCTAGGTTAACTATGGTCTCAAAATTTATGATCCTAACTTAAAGCTAAACTAGAACTTAAAAAAAACCATTTGACCCAATATCTGTATGGATATAATTTGGTACAATATTTTACAATGCAAAAAGTTCCATAGCAAACCATAAAGTAAGAACTTGACCCAAAATTTTGATTGGTCATCCATAACTTTTGGTGTTAAAATTCTAAGTTGGTTAAATAGCATATGTGTCATAAATGATAACATAAAATATTCATATATATGCACATATATATAAATATATATTGTAAATAAAACAAAAATGGAATAAGCTAAATAAATAGAGGAGAAGATGTGCATAAAGAAAAGATACAAGAGTTTAGACAAATGATATCTTTGAAACTCTTAGAGTATGACTATCCGTAGAGATTCTTAAAATCTCATCATTATAAATATTATTATTTTCTATATAATTTAATTATTTAATATAATATAAATAATAAAATTTCTGCAAATAATAATATGAGATGTGTGTGAAAGTGTTTTAGTGGATTCTCAATGTTTTTATCTGAAAATCATTCTCCTTTATTTCTCTTCTCTCTCTCTCAGTTATTTATTTATTTTTAAATTTTAATAGTTGGAGACTCCATTAAAATCTAGTGAGTCTATCTATATTCGTTATAATTTTACAAAACTTTTTTAACACTCCACATAATATTCTCTATCTTCCACATCATAAACATATATATATAACTTTTAACATCTACAATAATTTTGTTAAATAAAATTATAAAACCATACCCCAACATTTTTATTTTTATTTTGTTTTTATTTTCTGTTTATATTTTATATTATTAATCACAATTAATATCAAACAAAAAGAAAATAAGTAAAAATTATTGAATAAATTTATAAAATAATTTTTATTTTTGTTTTATTTTGATATGTTATTAAAAATTGCAAAAGAAAAAAAATAGAAGTAGTCATTGCTAAAAGACAAAAAGTGATGAGAAATAAAAAATAGTGATTGTAATTCATGATGTACATGAGAATCACACAACTCGTATCTAGTATGTATATGATTTTCAAATACAGATATCACTTTGTTATAGAATGGTAGTTGTGTACTAGACCCACTTGCCTCTCATTGATCATAATCAGTCCAATATTGAGCATATGTTTCTCTTTCATTCTCAACCATCATATTATGTAATATAATACATGACCTCATGATTATAGCCAAATCGGCTATTTTCTACAGGCAAGCTGGTTAACGAATGATCAGAAAAATCAGTTGATCCAACATTCGAATCAGTTTCATTACCCGTTGGAGCCGAAGAATGAAAGGGTGGTTGAGATGAATTTTACATCATTGATCCATAATATGGACGATAGTTTGGAATAGCTGACGGCATGAAGAAATTTGGTGGAGAACCATAATTTGGAATATTATGGGGTTGATTGGGAGATTGATTTTGTGTAGTGAAAAGGGTAATTAGAAGAATATTAGATGTTAAAAAGACTATTATTTGGATTCATTTAAATAAAACAAGATAGGATTTACTGGAGACAAAGAGAAAAATTATAGTAAAAAGATAGGATTTTTTCTGTGCCCAAATCAAATGAAGAAATATCTATTTATAAAGAATGAAATTATAAATTTTGATATGAAATTTGATATATATATATATATATTATGAAATAATTGAAGTCCACTCCATATACTATCACATAATTTTGTTTGTCTTAGTTAAAAGATGACACATGTCAAGAAGAACCCTACCAATAATTTTTTTGGTGTTATTAAAGTTAAACAAAATTGCCATCTTATTTCATTTAGTGTTTTTAGTCTAGTGGCGAAAGTAACATTCATTATGAGTTCCCAACATGTGTTCGAGCAATCCATCATGCAATCTTAAATAATTTTTTTTTTAAAATAAACCAAATCAACCTTTTTATTTTATTATGCTTAGGGCCATAAACGAAGAAATCAAACTTAGAAAAAAGGTTTGAGAATAAAGAAACAAATATCATCATCAGAATACTACAATCACATTCACCATTGTAAAGCCACTAAAATTCTTACTTGAAAAGATCTAGACCACCATGTAGTTCATCGCTAGCATTCACAACATTCCTGATTCAACCCACAATTTCACAACATGGTCCAACAACCCTTCATCGTTGGGGCTCAATGCTAAGGACCTTCTAAACTCATTCCTGTACATCACAAAAACAAACCAGTCATACTACAAATTGATATTCTCTCTCTCCCCCCAAACTTATTATTTTCTCATTTATTATTTTATTTTCTTTGTTTTTTTGTTTTTTATATAACTCAAAGCTGCAGGTGAATAATAACATCACGGAAAAAATTTCTAGCCTCACTTCCAGACTTTGCGTGATCATTGCAATCTTGAGTAAAATAATGTGATCATTGGAAATTTTCCTACCTTTTTACTCAATTTAGAATCATCTCATCTTTATGCATTTATTATTTAAAAATAAGGAAAGGAGTACCATTAATTTAACACATGCTGATCTGGTCAAGTTTAAACTTGGAGTCAAGCCTATAAGACATCAATACTTTGATGATGTAAAAGGAAACAAACAGAAATTAGCTCAGTTTTTTGTGGATTTCTGTTGAAAATATGGGAGCCTCAAGTAAACCGGTCAGCCATTGATTTTTCTATTAGTCTCGGATGCTAGTCAAGATCGAATCAGTGATCACATAAGCTTTTGCAATTGTGATGGTCTGCTTATCTATAATCATGTACATTCAGCTCCATAACTTTACTCAGCATATCATTGATGTGATCAGAGTTTTAACCCAAATAAAATACTGCAAGTGCACAGATAATCACAGTAGTATAGATGAGATCGAATCCACAGATACCAAGGTTACACTATGATTCTTTGAGAATGAAATTAAGCTAAGACATAAATGAGAGGTTTGTTTGTAATGGAATGAAAATAACTAAATAAACAAAGTAACTTATGAATTAAAAAGCGCTAGATCCAGGGAAATTCGCAGAAACTCAGAGATCACGAATCAGACAACTATTCAGAGATTAATAAGAATCGTCTAGAACTCAAACATAAATGTATAACCAATCAAGTGTCATGGTATTAATTACTTTATCTGGCAACCTAAGTATCTAAAATTTCGTTTGAACTTAGAATTCTAAACAAGCATTAAGAAGCATGTTCAATATGTTCATGGATCGCCTTAACATCAGCTTTCGTTGGCTAAGGACAATCCGCCCATCTATGTTCTTTCCTATAACATTTTGGTGAATAGATTAAACCTTAAATCAGAGACTAAGTGATTAATTTAATCTACGCAATAATATCAACCATAGATGAAGAACCCTAAGTTAATTTCCTATCTATGTCTGATTCAACATTATAAAATTCCCTTGAAACCCTAAATCTAACTAAAAATCTACTCAGACATGGATGCAAAGAAACATGAAAGAGATAAAGAATAAATCATAATTAAACTGAAAATAAGGAGAAAGAGTTCAGAAATCTTCTCCAATTGTCAAGAGAATGGATTTCTTAGCCCCCAATCCATACAAAACTCAAGAATGATGTTTAGAGCTAAACATATGCCGCTTCCATCAAAAAGTCGAGTCTAGGGTTTTAAAAACATTAGAGACGAATTGGGTTGGGCCCAGAGCGATTTAGATCGAAATTGGGCCATAAATCCGCATCAGATGGATATGTATTCAGTAAAACAGTCATAACTTTCTAACCGTCAATCGGAATGACCTCAAGCTAGTTCCATATGAAATCTTATTCTCGTGGGGATCTTGTATCCAAATTTCATTCACTTCTGTTCATGGGAAGATGTTCAACGAATGTCAAACTTTTAATGATTCAGCATGATCTTTCATCTCCAATTGCTCATTTGCTTATATCCCCACTCCTCATTCATAAACTTCAATTCAAAAATGTAATCACCTGAAAAGATTCTAAAAACAATAGAAAGACTCTAAAAACTATAATTAATAATAATCAAATATGGCATATATCAGAAAACCACCAGATTATGAAATAGATAGAGGTTGTTATGTTGTATTCATGCTTGACATGACAATAATGAGCTTATTTATCCATGAAATTCCTTTAGATAGTAATCCACTCACACCAATAAGATCCATGTTAATAAATCAATCAACCAAAGGACTGTCACAAACCATACATCTAGATCGAAAAAGTTTGCACCCAGAGCAATGCATGTTATACCAAAAAACCCATGAATTCTAAACAAGAGATAAAAATAACTAAATTTGTAAAAAGGGATGGAAGATTCAGAAAGGACGAGGGGGGGGGGGGTTAGCGACAAAATCGCTTTGTCGCTTACCCTGAGTAGAGACCACCGTGTCTATGTCATCTCTCCTTAACCAGCATCGAGTTTTCACCTTAACTAGCCAAAAGTTCAAGCCAATGATGACAAACCCTTTGCCTCAACAACAGGGGGACCATAATAGTCAACACTAAAATCGAAAAAATTCACAAATCTACCAAAGATAATGAAATAAAAACAAAAAGGAATAAAACAAAAAGATCTGTAGCTATGTAAAAGCTCATGCCTTAAATTTGGCAGCTGGAGAGGATAAAACCAAAATCCCCAAAATTTTCTCTCTAGAGGGATAATGTTTTTACTCTCTGTGTTATCTTCTGAGTCGTTGTATTTTATGCAACTGTTTCATTTATGAAGTTCGGTCACACAGTTTATCTTTGGAAGTGTTTAATATAACATAAGTTTTTCTACATACTCCACTGAAATACCTAAAAAAAATCATGCTTTTTATTTCAAATAACTCCTCTAGAGTTTTGATGATGTTCGAAACATCATATTTAAAAGTTCATTGGGAACTAATTATAGTTTATTTTTCCAAATAACTGCACTAGAGTTTTCAAAGGTCACCACACCTTGACACTTAGAAATTTATAGATGATTTCGATGAGACTGCTTTTAATCAGAAAAATCTCTACGATAAATGCAAGAGACATTTGTGTATCAGATTGCGGAACAACTAAACCTATTATGAGACAGAAGATATACTTCTTTCATTTAAAACCCGAAAATATGATAGAAAATACAATATTAGGTCCTATGGACTTGTTCAAAGAAATTGGAAAGTAAACTTTTTATTACCTAACGGAACAAATGATTCCATAAATAATGTCTTATATTCTCCGAATTATAAGAGGAACTTTTTGAGTTTCAAAGATATATAACTTCAAGGATATGACACCCACACTGAGGATGGAAAGAGATATATATACATATATATAACTTCTAATAAATCTAGGAAATGATATATATTGGAAAAATTCCCAAAACTCCCTTCTGGTTTGCATCATACTTATATAGATACAAAAGAAAAATTCAGAAGAATTTTCAATATGGGATGATTGCCTTGGTCACCGATGCACTACAATAATGCAAAAAATCATAGAGAGCTCACATGGTCATTCAGTAAAAATCCAAGAGATATATCAAGGGAATAAAATGGCATGTGCTATTTCTTCTCTTGGAAAATTGATCATAAGGCTATCGCCAACTAAAATTGATAAATAATCACTAAAATTCTTGAAAACATTCAAGGTGATATTTCTGGACCAATATATCCACTATGGTATTAGTTGACACATCCAACAGATGATCAAATGTATGTATATTATCATATCGAAATATGGCATTTGCGAGATTCTCGGACACATAAAGTATCGTATTTGTTTGCAAATTAAGCATTCTCAAAAGGGCTTATTTATATATTAATCCACATATACCAAAAATAGGGGCGGAAGTATGTTTCGAATGGGAGGGGCAGTTGCCCCTATAAAATCTTAGAAATTAGTGTATTTCATTAAAGAATTTTAATTATGCATATGTTGTTTATGTATTTTGTATGTCATTGTTCAGGGTAAAAATAAGTTCTATATATGGCACTGACCAAAATGGTGATAAAACGTTTTACCATATATAAGGCAACTCCTCCCAGTACTCCAATGGCCGTTTGATCTCTTAAAGATAAAAATGAGCTTTTCAACTAACATAGGAGGATGAAGAGATACTTGGTTCTCAATAATATCTAAGTGCGATTGAAGCATTTATGTGTATCTTGAAAATTGCACTCGGCCTTATATAATAATCATTGATCTTTTGTTAAGATTCAGTTCATCTACTACAAAAAGATATTGGAACGGAATTGAACACAAAGTCGTTAGAACGGAATTAAACATGTTTCAAAGATTATTGATTTATGATTATTTTATCCTAATAACTTAAATAGTCAAATGATTGATTTTGCAGATGGAGGATACTTGTCAGATCCACACAAGGTCTGATCACAAACATGATACATATTAACAGTTAAAGGCATTGCTATATCATGACATTCTTAGAAACAAGCGCTTGTAGCCACTTCTTCAAAGCAAGCTGCAATCATCGCAATCCACGAAGAAAATAGAGAATATGTATGACTAAGATCAATAAGTCAACACATCCAATTAAGTAGTGAGCTCCATGTAAATAAAGATCTAATGATCTTATATGAAAACAATATTGCATGTGTTGCTCAAACAAAGGGAGCATATATCAAAAGTGATAGAAGCGTTATTTTAATACACATAAGAACTTGAAAAAATTAAAGTAATTAAAGTCAAGTATTTTTGATCATACAACAATGTTGTGGATATCTTCATGAAATTATTACCTACTACTATGTTCTAAACATATATCTATAATATTAGAATGTGTCATCAACTAGACTTACAATATCATATATGATAATTCGAAGAAGAGATTGTTATTTGTAATCTTTTACCGTGCTATGATTTTTCTCATTAGGTATTCTTAAAAAGGTTTTTAACGAGCCAAAAATATATTTCATAAAAATCAACAATAACAACATTATATCAACAAAATATGCATTTCAAGAATCAATAAATTATATGTAGAACCTATTATTACTATGTATAATAAGTTATGTTCTTCATCTCTTTTATTATAAAATATAACACAATTATATAATAACATCAAAAAACAAAATTATTTCTCTCTTATTATTCAGATATTTAACTCTTTTCATGGATATAAATTTTTACATTTATTTGTAGTTATCTTCATTCTTTAGAACAAATGGAAAATTTAATTGAGAAAACAGTATTATTGTTTGAGACAATACCATTTTATTTAACTTCTCACCAATGTTGTGTTCTGTTTCGCGAAACAGAGCTTCTTTCTCCACTTGTTTATTTTCAAAATTCCCAATTTGCCCTTTTGTTATAGTCTATCATCGCCTGGTAAGAATAGGACCTATTGCTCATATATATTTATTGGTTTGGACAAAATCTCAATATACTTCTATAATCTATCATACACTTTAATGAATGAATTAACTATTTTAATCTTAATGAAATATTTAAAAAATAAATAAAAATTAAGAAAAGAAATGAAATAGAGACGATGCAAGAGAGAGAATAATTTTGTTTAATTAAAAATTAAATTGTACTATTGAATCTGAGCAATTAAAATGAGACATGTGTAGTCATGTTTTCTCTTTTATCTTTTTTTCTTCACGTAACCAAACGTGACAAAATATTTTATTGAAAAAGATTTTGAAGCTTTGTTATAGGCGAAATTGTTGATGAAATATTTGTTCATTAGTGTTTTTACTGTTATATGGGTGTATAAAATAAGTAGAATTAAAAAAATAATGAGTGTTTAAACTAAATTTTTGTTGATTTTAATAAGAATCTGATTTATTTTGTATGTAAATTGGGTTATTAACTTGTTTTATTGATCAATTTTATTGTTATATTGATAAATTTTGGCAATTTATTGATTATAGTGGTGAAATCACACTGAATTGTATGTTTATAGAAATAAAAATAGTTGTTGAAACGTAAGTTACAGAAAATGATACAAATTGTATAACTAAATAATATTAGTAATATTGGTACAACTACGTTCTAATAAAAATAATGGAAAACAGTTTTTGGTTTAACCTTTTTAATGAGAAAATGAATAATACTTTATATATAATTATACATATGACATAAATTAGATTGGAATGAAAAATAAGATACACTTTCAGTGGTAAAGAATTATCTCAAAGTAGGTATAACATGTATATCTGGTCTTGGTTTAGCAATGTTGAAAATTAATTTCTCTTATTTATTTTTTTCTTTATGTGAATTTATAGTTTGATTATATGTAATTGAAATACTTTTTGTGTTATATTATGTTAGGGTACAACTAAAGTAAACTAATCGGTACAACTATATATAATTTGATTTTGGTTTTGATTATTTTAATTTTGAAACTATTATTATTAATGAATAACATTTACAGGAAAAAAGAAAAAATTAACATATTATTGAAAACAACAAAAATTATGAAATTAGTTACATAATAGTATATTTTATCAATATTTCTCTTATATGATTAATGTTACTGTGAAGCACTTGATATGGCAAAAATATGAAATTGTTTTTTTCACAAATATTTTTATACTAAACTATTGTAAATGAACTTTCTTAACATAATTAACTAAATACAACTTTAGAAAATTATTTTAAGTCTGGTACAAATAACTAAAACTAAAAACCATCAATGTACAGATATGTACAACTTAGAGTACAACTAATATACAAATATGTAATAAAAATTTTCAAATCAGTACACAAATGTTACGATGGTAGCTGTCAATTTACCCACTTTTGTCGAATCCTATGTAGTTTTTTTTATCCCAGAATTGATTTGACCGGTACAAACTATATTTCTTATAGTTTGTCTTTCAAATTAACTAAAATTAATTTATAAAATCTTATTTAAAATTAAATAACAAATAACTAAAATTAAAATTTTCTAATTAACATTAACATTAATATTTAAAATTAACATTAAAATTAATGATGAAAATTAATATTTAACAATTAATATTAAAACTAATAATTATCATTAAAATTTAACAAATAATACTAAAATTTAACCTTTACTACTAAATTTAACAATTAAAACTAAAATTTAACAATTATTGTTAAAATTAACAATGAATATGAAATTTTAAAATAAAAATTAACATTTAACCTTAAAAATTAATATTAAATTACCAATTAAATTTAATATTTAAAATTTAACATTTAAAAATAAAAATTAACATTTTAAAAATAAAAATAAAAATTAACAATTAAAATTTTAAATTAACTATTAACTTTAAATTAAAATTAAAATAACAAATTATTTTTTTAAAATTGAAAACTAACATTTTAAAAATAAAATTAACAATAAAAATTGAAAATTAATAATTAGCATTAAAATTAATAAATAAATTTTAAATTAAAAATCACCTTTTAGAATTTATAATTAACATATAACCTTAACAATACCATTAAATTTTAATAATTAAGATTAATATTAATATTAGTTTATGTTTAATTATTATAATTAATTAAAAATTAATTACTATTTAGGTATTAAGTTATATTTTTATGGTTAGACGTTTATAAGGATGATTGTTTGATGAACACTAAGAAGGATGAACGAAGACGTTGGAGTAAGGTGAATAACAACAACGAAGGAAGAATAGGGAGTAAGCTGAATAAGAACAACGAAGGAAGAAGAATAAATCAGGAAGAAGAAAATCAGAGTTTTTGGTTTCTGGGATTGGAGAATTCTATATGAAGAAAAATAAGGTTAAATTCAATTTTCTATGAAGAATCAAGAATAAAGAACAAAGAAAAAAGAAGAAAGAGTGATATGAATAAATACAAATGAGTGAACATGGAGGAAGAAATTTGGAAAAAATTAGAACATGTTTTAGGGTTTAGTAAATTTGTTCCTGAGAAAAAAACAAAAAATGAGGTTAGATCCAAAATTGTAACTAAAAATTAAATTTTGTTAATTTTTTTTTTGTTTTTGGGCTGAATTCTAGATTTTTTGTGTCATTAATTTGATTTTGGCCCTTCTTATGGATTCATGTCTGGAAGAGTTAATTACCTCTAAATTCAAATAGTTTTTTTTTTCGTAATTTTGCTATATTTTTTAAAAATAAATGTTAAAGAAATTGATTATTAAATAGGATGTTTACTAGAATAGTTTTGAAGGGACGAATTTATTAGAAATTGGTCGGTAAGAGTATGCGAAACAACAGACAAATTCACTACCGGTAGAACCCTAAATTAGACTTCTGGTAAGTTATCTATTTATCTTTGATTTCCATTTTACTTATTTATTTGCTATCCTGATTCTGTCGTTACAAAAAGGTATAAATTTTCATGATTCTTCACCCCATTTTGATACGAAAACTTTTATAATTTCGTCCAAATTGGTTATAAATTCTTGTTGCATGTCCAAGATTTTTCAATTATTCAATCAAAGTTTCGATCTTTTTGTATATTAACTCATAAAGATTCAACTTTTGATTTTGGGTTTTAAGGATATGAGTGATCCAATGCGTGAAATCGTTTCCGCTTTAGCAGCTGAGAACTCTAAACAACAAGAACAAGAAAGTGTCTTAATTTC
Organism: Nasturtium officinale; assembly: GCA_963854855.1. NCBI lineage: Eukaryota > Viridiplantae > Streptophyta > Magnoliopsida > Brassicales > Brassicaceae > Nasturtium > Nasturtium officinale. Next base: position 3,367,517 of record OY978512.1, read on the forward strand.
ACTAGACATTGAAGATGACAAGTTGTTTTTATTACATTTCATCGTGGGAACTTACTTCGGACCAGATTTAAGAAAACATCATCAATCAAAGCAATCAGCTTTTCAGATTCAAGCAATGAAGAATCATCTCAGATCAGATGAGTTAAGTAACTCACTTATGAAGAGAGCTGAGATTGAACGTGTGTATCATCACATTCTGAGTAATGCTGATCCATCTTTAACTGCAAAGACAAGATTGTTACGTCCATATTTCAATGAAGAACGTAATGATTCCAATAGAGATTTGCCGCTTTTCGCGGATCTTTATCCGCGAAAACTGCACCCTGAATCTCGTGTTGGGAATCGGTATAAGCTTATTAAGAGTATTGTGTTTATTAATGATCCTGATGTTTCTTGTATGAGTGAAGATTGTGTTGCTCGGTTTAAGCGGCTTACGGGTTTGGATAGCTTTGTTTTGAGCCTTAGTGTTGATGTTACTGAAACTGATAGTGTTATTGTGACTAATGAGGTTAAGGATGAGATTGGTGAGAGCTTGGAACCGGTTAAAGAGGAAACTTGTTTGGAAATGCTGATTCCGTGTGGCAGTAATGATAATGTTGGTCCTTGTATAAGTGGTGAAGAAAGCAATGTTACTGCAAAACCCGAGTTAATATCTAGAGATGAGGATAGAACAACAATGTTGGGACTGATGGACATTGGTGAATGCGCTGATGCTTATATCTTTCGTGTATCACTTCCTGGTGTGAGAAGAGATGAAAGTGAGTGACTTTTCTATTTACTGTGTTCTTTCTGTAAACCAGTTTCTTGACTCGATGCGTCTGTATCTAATTGCAGGAGATTTTAGTTGTGAAGTAGAAGACAATGGGAAGGTACTAATTAGAGGAGTAACTACAACAGGGGAAAAGCAAGTTCAGCGCCATACCCATTTGTTTGAAATGCAGACGCAGAATCTCAGCCCGCCTGGTCACTTTTCTGTCTTGTTTCGCCTCCCTGGTCCTGTCTATCCGCAAGAGTTTTCAGGCAACTTTGGAACTGATGGGATTCTTGAAGGAATCGTGATGAAAAAGTTGCAGAACCAATCTGTGTAACCATAGTAGTTGTAGTAGGTATTGAACATTATAATTGTTAGTAGCTGTCCGAATAGTCGCTTTTTGGTTTGGTTATGGGCAAGTATGTCTGGCCAGGTTACTATGTTTCTGTATTTTTTTACTCTAATGCTCCTAAACCCAAAAGAACCGCAGTCCAAAACATGTTTGGTAGTTTCTGGTTTATACCCATCGTTGTGTTCTTGTTTTGGTTATGGGTAACTATGAGCTTGTTAGTTTACAATATCTTTGTATGTTTGGCTTCATGGTCTAAACCCATAAGAACCGCAGTGAGGAACATATTATTCGATTTAGTTCACAAGAAAATGGAATGGACTGTTTAGTAGTTTTTGGATTTACCATCCATTTATCTAACTGTTAAATAGTCTGCATAGAGATTAACAGGATAAACCAAACCAAATAGAAATATATCCATAAGACATAAAACATAAATTCTTGTACTACATCGAACTCTTACGCCTGATAGTTTCTTATTAACAGTCTTCTTCTTGAGTAGATCTATCCATCGAGATACGTTCATCGAACCAGAAGGCTCTTCAGGAAACAAACAACAAGAGTGAAATCAATTTTTGTTAAACAAACAAGAGTGAAATCAATTTTTGTTTCACTAAAACTTAAAAAGGATAAGCACTTGAACTTACAGTTTAGCTAATTCTCAGGATCTTGCTGCTCAGGTCCTTGTTGTTGCCACATTGGTTGACCCATGTACGGGTTAGGTGGATATGCACCTGGATTACCCATAACCATTCCCGGGTTTCCAACTGTTCCAGGAGGCAAGTATCCATACGGGTAACCCGCTGCTGCAGCAGATTCAGCACCAACCGTGCCCAAGACTTCATCACGAAGATCCTCCCGAGGAACAATATCCACAAGGAAATCAAAGATATCAGTTCTTGTTACAGCAGCTGCGATATCATTCTTCTGCAACGTCCGCCTCTTGTTCTCTTCAGTGTGGTTCCACGACCTCAGTGTAAGCTCCAAAATGAACATCTCGCAGGCCCTAGCGAACACAACAGGTGCCTCGGCTGAGATCATACGCACATCTTCATCGGCTTTCATGATCTTCTTGATTCTTGCAAGTGGGAGGCTATGGTTCTTGAAATCAGTGGTTTTCTCAATCTCTTTGAATTGAGTCTCCCAGAAAGATTGAAGCTGTTGAGTGAGCTGTTGTTGTTGTTGCTGATGCATCTGGTGGTATGCTGGATGGTCTGAACCGGCTGGTGCAGTAGTCATTGGATTGGTTTGGTATGGGTTAGAGCCATAGTTCATAGCTGATGAGTGTCCTTGTTGATCCATTCTCTAACAAATATAATAATCAAAAAACAAATTAGAGACTATGAAAGTTTGAGTTTAATTCTCACATCGAAGTAATAACACTAAAACAATAAACAGAACCTAACATTTAAACAGTAATTTACCTATAACAAATTTGCTAACTTCTCCATTAAACAAGATAAACAACAATCATTAGTTATTTTAGTGTTCATCCTCTAGCAAAGAATCACTAAAAATACAAATCTGAAACTATAAAACCGCTTCAGACAGCTAATTTCATTTAACAAGATGAACATATCATAAGTCAAAATGTTTAAACAGCAACTTTTCACTAAAAAGAAAAAACTCTGACAATATTAAAATAAAGTCTAGAATCAGAACATAGAAAAACACGCGATTTCATTACAAAACCTATAAAACATAGCTTCAGACAACTAACCTAATTTTTACTAGAAATGAAAATAACAGCTTCATATATTAAAAAAATGAAACAAACAAAAAAAGCCCAAAAAAAATCGGCAGATGTAGGAGAAATGGGTTTACCATTAAGATTCAGGAGAGAATCTAAGCGAAATTGAGAAAAAGAGTTAGATTTAGTGATGAGAGATATTTTAAGATCTGGAATCTGGGATTTATCGCCTGCGTTGGATTAATAAGGGTTTTTGATTTATTTACTTTTTTTCTGAAAACTGAAACTTTTTAATAATGAGGAGTTAGAAGACAGATGTCTTCTGTAGGCTTATAGAAGGTTGGTAAAGCTTACTTTCTATTTTCGAATATTATTATTAAATATTCATTTCGGTATACGTCACTCTATACGTAACGTAACACATTATTATTTTCCTGTTTTTTTCACAGTAACGTTACTCATTATTTTTTTTACATCTAGATTATATTATTAAAACATGAAAGACTATTTCTGCGATAGAATTACAAATGAAGGTAGAATAACTAGATATCCCAAAAACATCGCTTAAAAGGAGGGAAACAAAACCTCAAGTTACAAAAGAAACTAAATTTAAAATCATAAAGGGTGGAGATGGCATATATCCATAAATAATTAAATAATTAAATATGTATGAGAGATGATTAAATATTTAGTTATATGTATTAGGGCACTAAAACAAAGAGAGTACTGTTCCTAATTCAAATCTTCAACTAATTAAACAAAATATGTACCATTTAATGTACTCTAAAACAAAATCACTATTTATCAAATAAAGCAAATACCATATTCTACCAAAATGTACAAAGTGCATTATAAATAAGCGGTAACAATTCATGTAACTAAATATTGAAATACTAATCTAAATAAACAAAACTTGGATATATCCCTACATTGAAGTAACAAAACATTTATGTTTACCAAAAAATTATTGCCTTAAAATCTTATAAAAACAAATTTAGATCAAAGGCCACACTATTTAAACTAAAAAATTGATCACTTAGCAAAAACTGACCAACAAGACTATTGGAATACATTATATATTATCTGCTACATTTCTAAGTAAGAGGGTACTGACTACTCAGATAAAGGTATACTTAACAAAATTTGGATAAATTATTACATTGCAATGACACAACATTTGTCCTACTAACAAAAAACTGCCTTCAAATTCACTCGAACCCCAATTTATATCAACTACCCCACTACTTAAAATAAATAGCTGATCATTAACCCAAAACCAATCAACCAAAATTAATTGGATAATTTAAATATTATCCGCTACAATTCTAATTACCTCAATTTTTACTTGCTCAGGTCCAATATTACACTATATTTGTCGTGGTAAATTAATTATCATAATGATATTGTCCTCATGGTTGCTCATAAACAGGGGAGGATAGACAAGTGATTTGTTACACCATACTACTACAAGTTGATAAATTAATGGTGACCATGGCAGAAATAATATATCCGGTAACATGATACCCTAACATGGTGCTAGTATTTACCAGTTACATAACTTACATTCACAACTCTTTAAGATAGAAAATAGTTAACTGAATAATCTTCTGTCCCGATACAAAACTTAGGTTACAATATACATTTTTGTTATTGTGTTCAGGGGCGGATCCAGAGAAAAATTTCACCAGGTACACCACATATTTAAATTAATATAATATTTAATTGTATTTAATATAATATGATGGGTGGTGCACAATTTTTAATTTCACCAAGTGCACAATCTTAATTTATAAAGAAATTACATTATAATTTCTTAAAACTATGAGTGCATGTGCACTCTTTCATTTCACAATAGGTCCGCCCCTGATTGTGTTAGATTATTTATCATATAATAATATCAAATGCCACAACAGTTAATACTATGCAAGTAATAAAATGATTTGTAATTGTTGCTACTCAAGCAGCAAAAAAAAGAGATTAAATAGGAATGTATTCCCTAAAAACTAATCCAAAACCCCAAAAAAATGTGTCCCAGGTTTTTAAAAGTACGACAGTTCAAGCAAGAATAGCCCAAAAATGAAAATGGTCCTGCAATCCTGCCATCTGCAATGAACACAAAGCAAAGGTAAAGTTACCTAACTAATTATAGTATTGTTTTAAAAAAACAAAACAAAGAAATGCTTTTTTCTTATTTCTCCAACTAGCGTCGATGAGTTATTAATCGACAAACAATGTCATAAACACATAACGGCTACATACATTACTGGGATCATGTCTTCGCTAAAAGGGGTAAACTGTTTACTGTGTTAAGGTCACTTTGGCATTTCCAACAACGACTCAGTGATCCACTTTAGTGTTTCGTCTTTTAAAACACCCAGAATACGGATCAAAGTCAGCATTTTTGGTAGGCAGTTACCTTCTCACCCATTGGGTCGTAGCCCGCCGCAATCAATCGGCCAGTTAAGTTCAGCCCAACCATCTGTAAAATCTACCGAATCAAACGTTTTGTCACCACCAAAAGAAAATATCATCCGCAACTAATTTAAAATAAAATAAAATATTCAAAATCCCTACTACAGTATATTTACAATTACAAAAATTAGATAAACTCTTATCTAGGTAACTTTTCAAGTAGTTAGATACCCCAATATCACAGTAACACTATTAAATCCCGTAACGATAACCAATATTAAGGTTCATCCGCTATCTTACAACATATCTGCGCCAAAATTTAGGATTATTATCCAGTAATTTTAACATCGCACCCAGCACAATTTCACCGTGGTAAACATAAAAATTCTAATGGGAAACAAAAAAACTTTTGACCACAATCGGAACTCCAAAAATACCAGATATCGAGCTTACCAACCTTAAATCGGCGCTGCCTCCAAATAAGTACACTAACTTCAGATCTTTCATCTAATATATTATTACAACTCAAAAATCAGGGTAACAAACATAACCCATAATAGATAAATGTGACCCCACTGTTCAAAGTGAAGAGAAGCCATCAGAACAGTGTCTCGCCTCAAAACATTTCCACGGCAACCTTTCAAAGCCTCCGATACCCAATTCAGAAAGTACGTTACGGAGACACCATTGTCAACGTTTAATCTCCTAACACCCTTTAGAACTCCGGTCAAAACTGTACCCAATGAATTATTGTAACCCCAACCTCACAGTCATGCAAGCAAATAAGACTACGGGTAACACAAAAAGTCCAATTTCTCCCCATCTACTACAAACTCGCAACTCGTATACCTTCAAATCTATCAGTACACACTCGTGGAAGAAAGGAATTACGAACAACCCTGATAAACACGGTAATTAGGAGATGTCATATCCTCTACAATTTTTTTTGAGAATACTCTGCCCTCTTGGATTTAAATATCTCACTTCCTTCTCGAAAATTACTTTCCCAAAATACAAACTAAAATTTTTGGCAGTTACCTAGGAAAGTACCATACACAACCTAAAATCGCCTAATCCCATCTATACATGTCCTGTAAACTATAAGGGTAAATTGGTAAAAAAATAGTGAACAGTCTAAATTAGAACAATTATTATGTGTCAGTTAAATAATGATTAGTCTATGATCATATTGTATAAATTCTCAATTATAAATCATAAATGCAAAACAAAAAATAAAAGACTATAAAAATGACCTCTAAAATCACATATATCCCAAGTTTTTAATAAAGTATCTTATTATTTAAAATAATAAAAAAATATGACAAGGTTGAGAAATGTCTTGAGAAACGCCTAATTTTCACTCAAGATCTGATCAATGTCTTCTATGCACCGCCGAATGCCTAATTGCCAAATAAATTGATAACTTAAATCACCATAAATTCGGCCAACTCATAAGCTTGCATGCAAAAATAGCAAACATGAAGACGGCACAAATCAAGACTAGATATTGATGTAAGGACAAGCAAAACTCGAAAGAAAGGATCAGAGACAACCAAAAAAGCTGTTGAGAACCACCATCTTATAACTCTAAACAGATCTGATGCATACCTTCGTCCTCTAGTGTCGGCGACTCCATCGATGGAATCACCCTCTCCTGCATGTGCCTAACAAGATCAGGTACACAACATAAACTCCTCCATGACGAGAAAGAAGAAAATCAAAGAAGTAATCTAAGAAAACCGATGCTGGTGCGGGAGACGCCACCAGTGCGAGTCATATTTGGAAAAGGAAGGGGCGGGGCTCTAGGATTTCCCACAAGTGGCGAGAGTAGAATATCTTTTTTCAAAACACATTTACTATAAGAAAGCTATAAAAAAACTGACGGATATTTATGATGGATTCTGATCCATCGAAATTTCCGATGGGTTCCAAGGGAAAAATATCGTTACCCATCGGAAATCCATCAGAAATTTTTGATGGATAAGTTAATTAGAAATTTCCAGATGATTCCTGATGGATAACTGACGGATTAGATATCCATTAATTTCTGATGGATTTTTGACAACTCATCAAAATCTGTCTGAAAATACAAATGTTAATGTATCTGTTTACATAGCCGTTGGGATTCAAACAAATCAATGGAAATCCGATGGATTACCGATGGATTACCGATGGTAATCGATATTATATATATGTTTCCATACTCCTCTTTACAACCTTAAAACAAAAAATAGAAACTAGATGTCTTATTTTCGATCATGGATGGGCCAAGAAATGAAGGATCCAGAGTCTATCTTATTGAACGATGAATATGCATGATGTATATGTGAGTTCATGGTGTTAGCTGGAAATCAAACACAAACCAAAAAAGTGGTAAGTTGAAATGTCCTTTCTCAATTTGCCAGAATTCTAATAATTTTAAGGTAGAGATAGTTTGAAATAATTTTTATACCAATGGTTTTATATCAGGTTATAAGATTTGATATTTATATGGAGAACAAAATTATGATTATGGTAGTACTAGTGAACTATATAGTTTAGGATATCAAAGGAAAAATATATATATCATTTAGAAGATCACACATAAGTAGATGTAACCGTCGATACTGTTGAGATGGTGAATTATGCATTTAGAGATAATAGTATTCGGATGGGGAAGATAGAAATAAGATTGAAGAACCAAATTTAGAAGGTAGAAGGTTTTTTGTTATTAGATACAGTGAAGCAGCTGGTATACAACAGTTGTAGAGATGGTCTTTCACCGTTATCATTTACTAGTAGAATGATGACCATTAGGACGGATTATAATTTGGCGAAGAAATGTGTCGATGCGGTAGCAGATTTTGTTAAAAATATTTTGCCTGAATAAAATCTTTCACCCGGATCATACTACAAGATAAAAAAACTTGTATATGGCTTGGTTTGCCGTATCAGATGATCACACATCGACAATTGTATGATTTTTTGTAGATAAGATGAGAACCGAAAAATATTGATTCTGCAGTAAACCATAATATCAAGATATAAATGGTAGAGGTCCAATTCCATTTGAAAAGATATGGTATTTACTGTTATCAGAGAGGTTCAAGAGGTTATATCACTCTCATCGTGTGGCAGATGCAATGAGATGGCATAGAGAACATGTCAAGAAGAATGAGAGATTATGCATCCTTCAGGTGCTAAGGCTTTAAAACATTTCAATCAGTTTATCCGGATCTTGCATATGAGCGAAGAAATGTATACCTCGGGTTATGTACTTATGGTTTCAACCCATCTGGAAAACATGGAAGACAATATTCGTTGTGACCCATAATCGTAACACCTAACTTTATGCATGCGTAATAGTTTTAGTTCCTCTCCAGTCTTGTTCCTAGCCTTGAGCATCCGAGTAGACCACTTGATGTATTCCTTCAGCCATTGTTTGATGAGTTACAAATGCTATCTAGTCAAGGTGTCAAAGTGTATGATGTTTCAAGGCAAGAGAATTTTAATATGCGTGCAGTTTTTATGTGGACCAAGTGATTTTCGAGCATATGGTATGTTATCTGGATGGAAAGATCATAGAATATATTATGCATGTATGTCAGGACAACACTGATGTTTTCCTATTAAAACATGGAAGAAATACATGATGGAAATCTGTCACAAACAATGAAAGCTTTCCAAAGCTAGAACATACCACATTATCTAGATCTGGGCATAAAATCCGGTATCCAAACAATGATCCATACCGATTCAAAAAAAACTGAAATTGATTCGAACCATATACCTCATAATGTCTGCTCGGTTTTGATTCTATTTTTTTTGGTTTCTGTTTTGACCCGAATCCGATCCGATATCCAATTGGGTATTCGACATATATCACTTATATATAATATATAGTTATATATATATATATATATATTCTTAAATATATAAAGTAGATATTAGCTATCAATATTCATAATTATATGATATATTCGAGAAAATTTCCTTATGCTTTTCGTTTCACATTCTATTTTCCGATTAAGATTCTTCTTGATCTTTTGAAAAAATTATCATTTTCCGATTTTTTCGGGGTTTTATGATTTTCGGTTAAATTGTGTCATTCAGATTCATTAACCATATTCGAAATATTTTTGGTTTTTATTGGTTTATATATAAAATATGTGATTTGATCCGAATCTGACAAATCTAAACCAAATCAAACTGAAAATACAATTGGATAGTATTCGGATTGAAAAATCTTATATCCGAATAATCCAAACCAGATTCAATCTAACCTGAAACTGATCCGAATATTCCCAGGCCTAACGTTATCCATCAAAAATCCATTAAAAGCAGTGATTTATGATGGAATTTTCTCCGACAGATTTTTTTCCGTCTGTTTCTGGCTATTTCCTTGAAGTGGTTAGTGAGTTAAGTAGGAAAATATACATAGATATCGATCAAATTAATAATATGAGAGTTGCTATTTTATACAGGAATTTTGACAACCAAGTTTTTTTTAATTACAGCTTAACCTTGACATCAGCTCATGTAATATTTAAAACTAACATTTATGTTTTATGATACACCGATAAATATGATCTATAAACAATTAGAAAAGAAGTTATACACCAAAAATATTATCTTAGAAATAATTTATAGAGAAAACGTACATTTTAAAAGACAAAATAACTGTTTTGTAAAGATATAACAAAATATTTATTTTATGCAAGATATAAGTGTCAATTATTATCATAAAATATATTTTAAAACCATACCTAGTATTATTTGAACAAAAACAACACAATAACTAATTTTTAAATTCTAGAGTTTTCAAAAAATTTCATTAAAGATGTGCATATATTTTGGAAATAAAACCAATGAAAATTAAAATGGTTATGAAAATATCGCTAAAATCTCTTGAGATTCATAAAAATCAAACCGTTTAAATTTAAGGTTAATAACTGGAGACTAATTAATATATAAAATCAGTTAACAATATTTCTCTTAAATTAAAATACATTAATATTTATGTCAAATTTCTTATTTGATTTACTAAAAATATAAATTTTAATTCAAATAAAAAATGAAAATCATATATTGAAGAAGTTAGTTTTTTCAAAGAAAAATAGTTGTACTTTTCAAATTACAAAAGATAAATTGGTATTTTTAAAAAATGTCCTTATTTATTAGTTGAAGCTAAGACAAAAAAAACTCCAGTGAAAATGTTGATCATAAATTTGGTAGAGAACATTTTATTTCAGCAACAATGATTATTGTTTTTTGTTAAAATTTCTGGTTGTATTACTTAGAAAAGGAAATTGTTACATATAGAAAAGAGAAAAAAAAAACTAAAATAAAATAGCCAACAACAAAGGACTCTGATAAATTTACCCCTAGAGTTTTGATGTTTAAAACAAAAAACAATCACAAGTTCCATGGGACCATTCATAGAAATAGCCTTGAAACCATGGGTGGTCTTTACGCGCAAAGCAAGCATTACTAATGTCTCGATCTATTGATTTGAAGAGTTGATGAGCTGGGACTTTCTTGTTGTTGAAGATACGATTCTTACGCTCCAACCATAGAACATAAAGAGTGATTTGAGCCACCAATAATCTGAGTGTTTCCGAAGGAGTATTTAGCCTCCGACATTTGAGCCAAGATAAGAAGTTCTCCCATGTTTCAAATCCCAGAAAGTGAGAACCAAATTTGGAGGTGCATAACATCCAGATATCTTGAGCATATGGGCAACTTAGGAATAGATGATCCCTTATCTCCACAAAGATTTCGCAAAGGTCACATGTGTTATCCTCAGTCGTATTCCAGTTTGCTAGTCTTGCTTTTGTTGGGAGACGGTTGAGGAAAGCAAGCCACATTGTGAAAGCGTGTTTTGGAGTAGCTCCAGTGAACAAGACCTGATTGTACTAAGAAACATTAGGCTTTTGCAATCTGATGAGCGGCCAAGTGTATGAGAAAATAAACCTGTTCTTATGCCCAGATTTAGATTTCCATAGAAAATTATCTTTCACAGCTTGGGGTTGCATAAGACACTAGTCATGTGACAGTAAAGTACCTCTACCTTGTTATTTTGGGCACTTGAAAGATTCCACCCATCACTTGTAGCCACTTGGGAGACTTTAGAGTCGAGAGGAATACCTAGCATGTGTGGCCCATCGGTTCCCAAAAAATCAATTAGCTTGGCAAAAGGAATCCAAACATCGAACCAGAATGAACACTCAGTCCCATTTCCAATATTGCAGGTAATCAGGCCTGATTCCGAAGGGCGAAGTTTCAGCATTTGCTTCCACATAGAGGTTTCTTGACTGTTGTCCTATTAGCAACCAAAAGGAGCCTTGCAACAAAGAATAATGATTGTATCAAAAACTTTTAGTATAAATGGTTATTTGTTTATTTACCATGCTATATATTGTTATACATCTATAAGATATTAAAACATACTAAATGGTAGTTAATCAAGTAAATAGTCTTGTAATATATAATATAAAGAAAAATATTTATCTTAAATAAAAATACACTAATAATTATTATTATTATGTCGAATTGTTCTTTTTGAATTATTAAAAAAATATAACAGTTATTTCAAATAATAAATTGAAAATCATATATTAAATAAGTTAGATTTTCATAGAAAATAAAATAAAGGAAAAGTTTGTTTTTCAAATTACAAAACATAAATAGAGTATTATGTCCCTTATTTTATAATTGAAGCTAAGTGATAGAAAATTTAAGTGAAGATGTTGGTCATAAATCTGGTAAAGAACAATAAATTTCAACAACAATGGATAATGAATTTATCAAAATAAAACTAGTATAAATGGTTATTTATTTACTTACCTTCCTATGTATTATTATATATCTGTAATATTTTAAAACATACGGAATGATGTTAAAATACATTGTTTTGTTATTAAATTTTCTGGAATCTCACTTAAATTCATGTGATTTGACTTTTGTATTTAACTAAGAAATTTCCTAAAATTCAGCTGAAATTAATAATTCAAATTCTAATATTGTTTTCAATAATAGTGGATTTAAATAAATATTTAAAATTATTGATTCAATAACATTGGTTTTAAAGGATATTTTAAAATTCATGTTTCAATAACAATTGATTTTTTATTTTAAAATTTTAAAAATCAAATCTCACAAAATACTCAATCCAATACATCACTAGTTCTGGTGAATACTTTGTGAAAGGATTTGATGACAAATGATATTGGATTAGACAACAATGAATAACAAGTAACAAATATATAAAGAATAATCGTTTTAGTTTGGCCGTGTTTAAAAGCAAATTCATCGCTCACTGAATTTTATTTTAAACTTCAAATTCATACTTTACGGATGTACTTGAAAAACGAATTAAAGCACTAGAAAAAACAAAATAGGTTCAAAAAGACATCATGGTCTACCCGAACCAATAGGGTTCAACATGTCTTTCTCCTCAAGGACAGCTTTCTTAATATCGGCCTCGGTAACCTGAAGCATTGCTTTATACTTTTTTTTGATAAAATGTGAATACTATTGCCAAATATAGAACGATTGTTTATGTACATAAGCTAGAAGCTAAGGAGTTTGGGGTGCCGAAAAAGAAGAAAAAACCCCCTTACAAGCTAGAAATTCTCTGAAAGAGATTACACATAAGTGAACCAGATAGACAGAAGATCTCTCTCAAGCCTTTTTTATATCAGGCTAGGAGCGTGTCTCTTATCTTGCGGTTGATGAGTTGAAACAGAGTTGTGGCTGGGGAAGAGATTCTGTTGTGAAGACGGTTATTCCTTTCCCTCCAGATATAATAGATTGTCAAGTGGCACACCAATCGATTCAGCATTCTAGATGTGCCAAAGGGTTTGCTTGACAGCCAGTTGGTGAATATAGACCAATCATGGAAGGAGAAAACAGCGATCCCAAGCTTTGAAGAATGAGAGACCAAACTTCTGCCGAGTATTCGCAATGGAGAAAAATATGGTCACCAGTTTCCATCTCAAGAGTGCACAGACAGCAGCTCGAAGGGACAGTCATTCCCCACTGGATAAGTCGAGCACAACAGGTAGGCGATCTAGATGAGGTGTCCAAAAGTTGAATGCCATTTTTTGGAACAGCCCCTTTGAACCAAACAACATTAGCCCATGGTTTTTTGGAGTCACTTGGTCTGATAGAATTCCAAGTTTTACTGGTTGAAAATTTAAACCCTTTTACTTGATCAGTATCCCAAAAGAATTCATCCAGTTCTCTCTGCTCGTGAGGTGGCTGTTCTGCTAGAAGAGTATTTCTTATGAGAAGAAGAATCCTGTTTCTTGACCTGTTAGATGGTAATTTCCAGCCAGTAGGTGTTGCTGCTTGAGTTGCTGTTGCACTGATCGGGATGCCAAGAGCAATAGTGCCTACCTCACCAACCGGATCAATTAGTGGTCCACAACTAGCCTAATAATCACACCAGAAGCTTGCTAGTTCTCCATTCCCCAGGCTACACAATGAATGGTTTTACCATAGTTCTCAAAGATAGTAGCTCCCGCCAAATCCAAGAAGTTGAGTTATGATATTTTGCTGCCCCGAAGTTTGTATTTTTCAGCCGTTTCTCAATATTCCAAGCAGCCGAAAGAGAGTTTCTGCTTGTGAACAATAACTAAATGAATCTCATATTTAGAACCTTATTCCAGATACTGAAATTTCTAAGTCCTAGCCCTCCTTCATCCTTAGGTAAACAAATCTGAGACCAAGAAACTTTTGCACCATTCAGTTTAGATATATATCCTGACCATAAAAATCTGCCACACAGCTTCTCAATGAGTTTCAGACAACCTTTAGGCAATGAGAAAGCCATCATCCAGAAATTGATAAGACTGTATATGGTTAAAGTAATCAACTGTTATCGGCCCGAGAAAGACATAGTCTTAGTCGCCCAATGCTTGAATTTTGATTCAATCTTATCCAAGAGTGGCAAGTAATATGATATTTAAAGCTTACAATGAAGGAGTGGTAGCCCCAGGTATCGAATAGATAGTGAACCACGGTGAAAGCCAAGCGATGTAGTGTGAGTTTTCCTCAGAGCTCCCTCCCGCTAAAAAAATCTCTGTTTTTTTCCTTATTCATTTCTAGTCCAGAAACCAATTCAAAAGCGGTACGGGCTAAAACAATACCTTTTGTTGATGTTGATTTTCCATCAAAGAATACCATTACGTCGCCAGCAAAGCAAAGGTGAGTATCTCTTGGATTTATAGCCAGGGGATGAACACCAATATCTTGATTTTCAAAGTGAGATTCCAGGATCCTTGAGAAGAGTTCAATTGCCATAACAAACAGAAAGGGAGAGTGCGGGTCTCCCTGTATTAGCCCATTCTTCCTGACAAAATAACCACAAAGATTCCCATTGATATTAATAGAGAAGGAGGTAGTTGTGATGCACTGTCTAATCCAGTTGATAAAAACATGGGGAAAGCTAGCAGCCTGAAGAATCTGCAAGATAAACTCCCATCTGACTAGTCAAAAGCTTTCTTCAAATAACCTTTTAACATACCTCGAGAGCCGATATTTTTCCGGTTGAAATCTTGGACTAACTAATTCTGTCGCTAGAAGCACATTCTCGATAAGCAGTCTTCCTTTTATGAAAGTCGATTGGGTGTTAGAAATCATTCCTGGTAGAACCAACATGAGTCTTTTCGAGAGAATCTTAGAGATAACCTTATACACTGCATTACAGAGAGAAATAAGTCTGAAATCAGTTATATATATTCTGTGGACCTCTTCTTGGGAGTCAGTGTTATAGCAGTAGCATTCCATTGTCTCAGGATCTGCCTGAATAGAAGAATTCTTTAACAGCTGCAGTAACATCATCTCCAACACTATCCCAGGTGCTTCTAAAAAAATCTCCTGTGAAACCATTAGGCCCCAGAGATTTGTTAGTCGGGAGGGAGAATATTTCATGCTTTAAATCCTCAGAAGAAACCTGCTTCACCAAAGCTTCCTTAATTGAAGCAGGGCAAGAGAACTTTGTGTACCTATTTATGGTCTCGGCTTCAGCCTGGGGAAGGGGCTGAGACTCTGCCCCAAGGTGATCCTTACAAAATTCCACCCCAGGAGATTGAATGTCCTGGTGAGATTCTATCTTGTTTCCAGCTGAGTCATAGAGATAATGGATCTGATTTATCAATTTTTCGTTCAGCCAACATTCTGTGAAAGTAAACAGTATTTGAGTCACCCTCCTCAATATATCTTACTCGTGATCTCTGCTTGAAGAATGACTCCCCTGCCTCTGCAAGTAAAGACCATTTTCTGTGAGCCTCTTTCTCTAGAGAAGCCAGCCTTGGAGATGGGTCCACTAGAATTTTCTCTTGGAAATTAACTATAGATGGGCTTCTTTGACCCTTTTTCCAGATCAGAATAATTTTCTCTGCTCAAGTTCTTTAAAACCAGCTTTAATGACTTTGATTTCTTTGAGAGAACAAACATGGCAGTGTTATCAGCTTTAACCGATTTCCAGTGGTGGAAGACTAAGGGAAGGAAATCCTTGTGGTTAATGAGAAAATGAGAGAACATGAGTGGTTTCCTAGAAGCCTCTTGAATGCTGAACACCAAACATGATGGTGAGTGATCAGATAAATCTGGAACATCAAAATAGGCGTAAGATATTGGAAAATCCATCTGCCATGAGTCATTAACCAATACTCTATCAAGCTTCTTAGCAATATGATTTTCTTCTTGATTATTCCACCACATGAAGTCTAACCCCCTGTGAGAAAGACCAAATAGGCCAGCAGTTGATAAGCAATCTCTGAAATCTGACATACCTCTGGTGCTACTCGAGGAGTCTTCTACTGGACTTAGAGTTTGATTAAAATCCCCAAGCAAAGACCACGGTCTACCAACCACCTCTGAATATCTGGCTAAGTTTATCAAGTCACTCCATAATTGTCGTCTCTCATATTTACAGTTGGAGGCGTAAATAAAAGAGAAAACAAGCTCTTCTTGAATATGTGGAATCTTGACTTTACAACATATCATCTGGCTTGATTTGAAGAGCACCGTAAGAGAGATTGTCGAATCCCAAAGAACCCAGATCCTGCCCAATTCTGCAAATTCATAATTATCTTGACAACTCCAACCAACAAAAGTAGACTGAATCAAGCTCTGAACCATATGAGCCTTGACTTTTGTCTCAATTATACTACCAAAATGTGGCCGCTTACTATGTAACCACTTCCGAAAGCTCATTTGCTTATTACTATTATTAAAACTGCAAACGTTCTAACAAAAAGTGTCTACTATCATTAATGATGATTTTTAGACAAGGGGCTCTTCCCCCTGGATTTGCGCTCATAGCATCTCTGACTTTTAGAGATAACTGGGGTGAATAACTCTTTATGCTTGTCTATTGAGTCTTCCTCCGAACTGGTTGGATCATTTGCATCAGAGGGATAAGAATCTGACCCCCATGGAGAAGCAGATTCATTAGAAGTTGCAGTTGCATCCGCTTTAGCTTTTCCTTTTCCTCCCACTCCCACTTCTTTGGCCGGAGCTGGTTTACGGAGATTGTTAAGACCAATATCAATTACAGAGAACCCCCTGCCTTCTACTTGTTGAGACCATTGCCTTATACTTGCATCCATCGCTTTCTTAAATGGATTGAACTAGGTGTAAAATAAATAAATTATAAAGATTTGTTGGAAAGACTTAGGAATCTCATTGCATTTGCATAATCAAATTAGCTTTGTGATCACAAAATCCAAAGCAAAGTTAAAATTCCAGGTTTTTTTGGGGGTATTTCTATCCCAATATTCTGATGTACCGTACTCATTGTTGAACTTGACAGAGATAGAGAGAGGTGATGTGATCTTACTTCTAGTTTTACCTTTCTGGGTTTGGAGTTCTGAGCTGGGGGACCCTGCTGTGACCTCTCAAAACTAAAGAATTTCCTCTTCTTGTTTAGGTCACTTCCTTCTCCGAGCTCAACACAAAGGGGGAGGCGCCGCATCAGAACTCGCAGGAGCCAGAGTTGATTTCATGGATGAAGAGCCAGAGAGCTCACGTTACCAGGAGCTTTTCCCTGACTTGTGCAGCCAGAGTCCTTTCTTGAGTGCACCATGTTCACTTTCTCCTCCACTACTTTGGACATCCTGTGTTTTAACAACCTCTCTTTTTCTCTTGTTGTTTCTTCTCTTCCTTTTATTTAAGTCTAGACATGGTTGAGGATGAGGAAGGAGGATCAACATGACTAATGGGTGGAAAATGAGTGAAATAGCAAATTTGAACTCCAGCTTCAACAATTCTCTGGCGAGAAAAAGAGGCCCATGAAGTATGATCACCTTGGAGAGCGAGGAACAAATTGGTAAACTCCTCGGTGATTTGTCTTCTTTTATTTGTCCTGAAAGCAAATGTAAAGTGCAATTAGAAATTTGAGTAAGCAGAATAAAAGCTAGGAAATAAAGAAAACAAATCACTAATTACTTACCAGCCTCCTCTGCCCATGACGAGACAGTGAGATGTACTAAACGACCAAAAGTAGACTCATTTATTGGGAAGAAGAAGTATGACTCATACCAACCTTGATATTTATTTGGAAGATCCTTGATGAGGGAAAATCTTGCTCATTTCTCCAAAGAAAAAAATCCCATTGGTTTGACCTTTCTTTACAAAAAAAACGCACAAGAACTTGGATCCCAACCTTCTTTCCACTCTCTTCAGCTAGGGTTTGAACGCACAGAACTGCATGAATAAAGTTGGGGCAGAACTGCGGTAGAGAAAGTTTTGGCTTGAAATCGAATTGCGCCAGGAGTTCGGGAAGGGGAAAATAGAGCCCACAATCAGTGAAAAAGCCATGTGAGCGCAACAATAGCCAGGTCTAACTAGTTCATGAGATTCATTTCCCTCAGGAAGTGCCAATTTAATATCAGTATGTGCACCCTTTAGTATATTAATCAAATATAGAGAGTCTCATTTAAGTTAGATTTTGGGCGAGAACCAAATTTCTTGGAAAATGAGGACATAATAAGGTTCCAAGGGACGATGTAAGAACAAAAACCAAGAGGGTAACAGACAGTCTGAGGTTAAGAAGATATTCCGGAAAACGTGGAAGTTTATCTACCAATAAACTTATTTAGGCAACAAAATCTAACGGAAAAAGAAAAACTAATAACATATAATTTTGAGCAAGATTTTAGTTCATGTACTTTTCTTATTTTCCAAATCCATTAAATCCACTAACCAATAACTTGCATTGGTTTTAAGTCAAAAAACAAATCTTGAGTTATCCAGGAAAAACATTTCTTATAAAGTTTTCACCGGATAGAGTTCATATGCGCAGCCTCATAAATTTGTATATATATATATATATCATTTTGAATGTATTTATGATCTGTGATTGTTTATTAACAAATAGTTTTATGTGTGATTTTTTTTTCACTCACTTTTCAACTCTTCAAACTCCAAAAATGTTTTGGAAGAACACTTTTATCAAGAGTTCTCATATGATTTTTTTATCTCACATGATTTTCTAAGATAAAAATAAGAAAATAACATGAGAGAGAGGGGGAGAGAGAGAGATTCTTATATAATTTTTTCAATCTACAAATGGTTCAATTCTTTTTCGAAACCTAAATTATTTGCATTGATAAATTATTATAATATTATTATTATATTATGTTGTTAAAGCTTCTCTAAAGGTGGTATGGTGGAGGATATCTTAAGAATAAAATATTAAAATGTAATAAAACAGTACATATATGAAGATAAATATCTACTTCTATATACTTTATAACCTGTTTTTAGTAACTTTCTACTGGTGTCCTATTTTGATTGGTCAATCTTTTATTATTATTAAAAATATTAAATATGTTAATTCAAGAAACTCAGAAGGGTGCTCTTCAGAACCTCTTTTTAAGAAACTCAATGGATAGAGAATATATTAGAAGCCAATACTGAACGTGATCCTAATACAATTTGGCTGCCAAAAGTTTTGTAAATTTTGTAAGTTTAAATTGGAAAGCACTGTATCTGCTTTAAGATCTATACATTAATATAAAGGATGGGAAAGATTGACTTAACCACTCTACAACAACTTTTCTCAAATTAATTCCTTTACATTATTAATAAAGTTTTCTAAACTATCTATTGTGATCATGTTAATGTTCCTATTTCGAAAAGTATTGTAAATATTTAGAATATGAAATTTTCTATATCTCTAGCCTAAATTTTAGGAAATAGTCAATATCTCTTTCAGCTTGAGTCTTTGTATTCATGTGAATAAAGTAAGCAAGTTTTGATAATCTAATTCTACATGGTATGAGAGCATAGATACATAGAAATGTGCTAAATCATTATTTCTTTTGATCGAGAGTTCTTTGTTTCTTTAATCGTGTTTTTTCTCTTTAGTTGAGAGACTGTGTTATGTGTTGGTGTGTTTCTTTCTCTTTGGCTAAGAGTTCATGTTCGAAATTGTAGCACGAGAAATCGTGCCCCATAAGCAGTCTTGCTGTATGCCTTAGCGAGCTCTGATAACCCAGGTGCGATGATTTCCGACGTGTTATTAATGGGTGATAATTACAATTAGTGGTATGTTGAGATTCTGAATGCAATCCAAGAAAAACGTAAACATGTTTCATAAGTAGAAAGCTTCTGCAACCCCCAAGCGACAGCCTCGATGTCGAGAATTAGGCTATGAATTATATGATTGTAAGTTGGATTCATGTGTTGATTGAGCCTAAACTGAGGTCGACAGTGACATTTATCTTTGATGTGTGTCAGCTATGGAAGAGTTTATCACCTTAAGAGCCAACTCGTGTCGTGTAATGACAACATGGTATTTTACCTATTTCAGCTATTTTTTCTTATGTTTTATTAAGAGTTTAGTTTGATTTCAAGGCTAAATATTGGAATATCTAGTATGTTGAGTTAAAAAGGTTTTACAGGTTTTTAGAAAAAATGGAGAAAAATAGGAGAGAAAGTGGTTGGGACGCCAAAAAAAATGGTTGCATGGAGAGAAAGTATCAAAATATTCTTAATGTGGCATGTGGTTTGTTGTTTCAACCTAATACGGATACAACTTTAGGGAGAAACGGTGTTAACATCGGCTTACTTGATAAATCATAATCCTTCGTCAATCCATCAGAAAAAGTCACCTCCATGGGATAGAACCGGATTAAAATTAGTTACATGTCTTTGGCTCTGCATGTTATTCAAACTGTGTTACAAGAAGTAAGGATACATTTGAAGAAAGAAGTTGCTTATGCATTTTTGTGGGATATCCTTTTGGTAAGAAGGGCTGGAAGGTGTTTGATATTGAGATAAATGAGTTTGTGGTATCTCAAGATGTTGTGTTTCGTGAAGATATATTTCCGTATAGAGATAGGTCTTCTTCTCATGTGATGGTTCAATCCTCTCCCACCGTAGGTGAGGATTGGCTTCCTCTTGTAGAACAGTCATGGGAGCTGGATTTACAAGACAGGGGGAGTGTCGTTCCTTCTCCAATTATCACTGTCAAAGAAGTTGTGAAGGTTCCGCCAGAAGAATCTGTCGTTGTGAATATCTCCTCCTCAGACCCACATCCTCTGGGGACTGCTCCAGCTTCTTTTTCAAACACAGAACAGTTCCTAGTGGAAGAAGCAGCTCATGTTGATCTAGCTCCGGTTTCCAAACCAAAACTTGGGAAAGATCAAATGGAAAAGTTACTCTCCGGGTTACTCCAAGATTTTTTTATTTTTCTTATAATATGCCAAAGACTTCAGAATAGTGCTTTTTCATGGTGATTTTGAAGACGAATTCTATATGAAGCTTCCTCCAAGGTTCCAACATAAGTTTCTCAGTAAAGTGTGTCATCTAAAGAAGTTGTTGTATGGCCTCAAACAACCGCCGAAGTGTTGGTTTAAGAATTTTTCAGATGCCTTATTACGGTTTGGCTTTGTACAAGCTTATGATGACTAATTTTTGTTCTCTTACACACGTAATGGTGTAGAGATACAAATGTTTATTTATGTAGATAATCTTCTCATTTCTGGAAACCATTAGTTAAAATGTCTGACCTAATTCTTTATTATTATTTCCATAAATATTAAAATCCCTAATGGGGTAACATAATTAAATTAAATCAACCAAAATAATTTAAAAATAACTCATAAAATCACACAACAATAACTAAGAGCCTAATTGTTCATTACAACTAAACAACACTGAGATATTCGAGATAGATATATAAACAAATTTTTTAGTACGTCATCTATCGAGCAGCGGCAATCCCACAAGTTTCACCTAAAAATTATTTTATTTTTTATTACATGCAGAATTATAAAAAGACATAATTATTATTTAACAAATATAGAGAAGACGGTCAAATCATATATTCTGGGCCGGTTTAACCATTTGAAAAGTCTTAAGCAAAATTAAAAAAATTTCCGACACAATAAGTCAATAACCACTTAAAAACCATATATTCCAAACCGATATAAACTCATAAACAAAAAACAAGTATCAATAATAAGTTAAACAAAATATAAAACTAAATATTTAGCTATAAAATTATAAATTAATAAATATTCTTAGAAAATTAATAACTCATTTCTACTCCAAAAATAAAATTAAGTAATTTTAGCAAATCAATAATCAACTAAAAATGTTTTATCGGAAAAATAAATAAAAATCAACAAATCAAAATTTTAATTATTATAATAACTTCAACAATTTGTCTGAAATTTAATAGCAGCTCAAACACTAAATTTTTAATAAAACACACAACCAATCGATTCAACATTTATTTTATAAAACATGGATGCTAATAGTCATATGCTACATCGGTTCAAAGAGTACTTGGGAAGATGTTTCTCTATGTAGGATTTGGGAAAATTGAAATATTTCCTTGGTATTGATGTTTGTCTCAACGAAAGTATGAATTGAATATTATCTCGGAAACAGAAAATATTTGGTCAAGACCATCTGTGACCCCATTAGATAAAATCACAAACTTGCTCCTTTTCTTGCTGATGTATTTCGGTATAGACAGCTAGTGGGTAATCTAATATATCTAACTCACACACCTCTCTGGAGTTGAGTTACTTGGTTCATGTCTTGTCCCAATTCATGTAAAATCATAGAGAAGAATATTGGCAAGCAGCTCTTCATGTTGTATATATGCTACTAAAAGATAACTGGGTCAAGGTTTACTTATTCAAGCTTCATCAGATCTTACTTTCTCAATTTATCGTCATTCTGATTGGTCCTCTTGTGTTTTAACTCGTTGATCTCTGAATGATTTATTGTGTTAAATGGTGGTTCACAAATCTCCTGGAAAACTAAGAGGCAGAAGAGAGTGTCTCATTCATTCGCTGAAGTGGAGTATTTTGCCATGGCAGCTGCTCCACGAGAAATCAAGTGGTTACGAAGTTGTTAAAAGAATTAGATATCGAGCAGACTATACCAGCTTAGATGTTTTGTGATAACAAGACTGATATACATAATGTTTCTAATCCCATTTTCCATGAGCAAACTAAACATATTGAGAATGATTGTCATGATGTTCGGGATGATATTATCACCACAACTCATGTTCTATGGATCAACACATCGCCGATATATTGATAAAGTCTCTTGGCCGAGTTCAGTTTAATTATTTGATGTCTAAGTTGGGACTTCAAAATCTTGTTTCTCCAAGTATTATTACATGTATAGTGATAATGTTAATGTTCCTATTTCGATAAGTATTGTTACTCTTTAGAAAAGGAAGTTTTATATATCTTTAGCCAAAATTTTAGGAAATAGTCCATATCTTTGAGGTTGAGTTTTTGTATAAATAAGTTGGATGTGTATATAAATAAAGCAAGCAAGTTTTGATAGCTTATAATTCTTCACTATCTGCTTTATGGGTTTAGCACAGGGTCATGACATATCTTGTAGGGTCGGACAAAATATTCGTTAGATTCGACTCGATTCGGTAATCGCTTAGATTCGAATCGAAAAATCCGAATATTAATAAAATTTCGAAGCAAATCAAATGTCAAAATATAGTATTTATAAAAAATAAGCAAATAACAAATATCATTTTTAAAAATATCGAATATTCGCTTCGATTCGGATATATATATATAATATACATATTATATATAATTATAAATAGATATTATATTATTAATAAATTTTGTATATATAGTATTATTGAAAGATTTTAAAAATTTGTAATAGTATCTTATTTTATTTTTATTTAAATATATTTTGTTTGTAGATTTGAGATTGCGACAATAAAAAAATTGATTTTATCGTTATTACTATATTTATTTTTGTAAATAAATTATTTTCACCATATGATATAACTATCATATTTAGTTTTAGAAATTAAATTGATTTTTTTAAATATATATTATTTTATTATTATTTAACGAATCGAAACGAATCGAATAATTCGCGAATACCAGCAAAATTTCTGAATATTCGTATTTCCGAATATTAGGAATTTTCCAAATCGAAGTGAAATCTCTAAATTAAATATCCGGTCGAAGCGAAATGAATCTCAAATACTGCAAATTTTCCGAATATTCGCTTATTGCGCAGTCCCAATTATACATCTCAAAAGCTATATGGACTATGAATAAGTGACTCATCGGTAATTAAAAACATTAATATAAACTTCACAAAGATAAATGGATTTATTTATCTATAAACATACACAATACTAGCGAGAATTAAACTTTAAATAAAAGATTGTCAATGCATAATATGATCAAAGGACAAGCTTTCTCTACGACTGGGAAACCGAGAAGAATCACAACTTTGGTTGAAAGCTTTTACAAGAGGAATGAGTGAGTGAACAACATCTGTCATCAATGGTCTGTAACTTGCTTCTGATTGTACACATACTGCTGCTATGGCTGCTACCTGTTTCATAACATCCATCACAACTCTTGCGCATATAGATAAAACACAATATTCTTTGCTGTAACGTAAATTTTGCTCTGTCACCCAAATATTAGTAGTTCAATGGGCAAGAAAAATAAGTAACTAGCATGTCTTAATTTATATCTGAGTTGCAATCTTTAGTTTACACCATGTTATAGATAAAAGCTAATAGATCGGACTTGTACAACTAATATTTAAGAGACCCCCTATGTTCTTTTTCCCTATATAAATGTACCAATGAAAAGCATGATACTCAACACTAACAAAAGTGTTATTTAAAATTAAACTGAAATTGATGGGATACTATTAGAATGAGTAGAGGAATGCCAGTGGACAAAGGCATCGTAAAATAAGATTTAGAAGATTCTCAAGATTTCATTTTTCTTATTGTATAGGGTTTTTCGAAGGCCTATAAATATTTTTTTTTTCGTAAGTTTTGTTTATTTGCTTGAATTTACAAAGAAAAAAAAAAGAAAAAAAGGTTATAAAATCACACCTGAATAAGATCTTTTTGTGAGTATTGACCTTTAATGGCTGGATCCACCATTTCACTAATTTTCTCTCTGTTGGTTAGTCTTGGAAGAGCCTGAAAATAAATGCAACATTTTCAAAAGCTAAATACTCTAAGTACTTCAAACAAATTTAGACAAACCTACATGTGTTATTGAGAATAAGTAATGGTATACTTACCCAAGAGACAAGGACATCTTGTCCCCGCGGACGCTTCGAATCTATCGGTGTACGACCCGTTAGTAGTTGTAGTAACACTATACCATAACTGTAAACATCTGATTTTGTGGTAAGCTTTCCAGTAGAAGCATACCTATCTCAACCCAATAAAAAATTTAATATAGTTATGGTTTTTAAGAACAGTTAGATTTATACTGCACTCACTATAGATAGAGAACAACCACTACCATAGTCCATATTTTTTTTTTGTGACATATAACACGATAACATTCAGATTTTGTTTTTAATTCTTGCAAAAATATAACAATAATGTGAAGTATTACTTACTCTGGAGCAAGATATCCAGTGGTTCCAAGCACCCTTGTTGAAATCTCACCGTTTAGTTTATCAGATCCAGTTTTCGCTAATCCGAAATCCGAAACCTTAGCTCGATATTTTTGATCCAACAAAATGTTGGTACATTTGAAGTTGCGGTGAATAACAGTAGATACTGTATTTTCGTGTAGAAACTCTAGGGCTCTGGCGCAATCAAGGGCGATCCTAAGCCGAGTTCCCCAATCCAATGGTAGAGATTGATCCTTTATACTCTTACTACTATGATCATGGAGATGATGTTCTAGTGTACCATTGGACATATATTCAAATATCAGGATCCTATGGTCTTGATCAGCACAGTATCCAAGTAATTCCACCAAATATGGGCATTGTAATCGACTAAGTAGATCAACCTGCACATTAATATTCTATTATGTATTTATTGGTATTACTACAAATTATCGACTTTTTAGCTACTAATAATAATAAAGATGTTAAGTTGTTTACTAACTTTACTTGGCTATTGTATAGCTATAGAATATAATAAATCAAACTTTGGTACTTTCTTTTCCTATAATAAAAATATAGAAACACGGACCAAAATGTATATCAAGTGATGTTATACTAATATAAATCCTAGCACATGGATGCCAAAATACGACAAAAAGATCCCAGCACATACTGAAAGGGGCATGTCAATCAGAAAATTCCAATTCCATATATCTAATTTCATTATTAAAAAATTAGTCTCCTGACTTATAAAATTACTGCGTATAAATAATTTTTTTATATAAAAATTATGAAATTGTATATTTTCTTAGAACTTTACCTATGTTAAATGGAGCTAATTTGAAGAAATTTTTCAAACCTTGTTATCTATTATAAAGCACTTAGTTTAATATATTCTGAATAGTAAAAAAACATTTTGTGAAAACATTGTATTCCATTAAGGGTGGGATATATTAGTGGTTTATCACTTGGAGTTTGTTGCATTTTACTCCAACTTTATTACTCTTTGGGAAGAGGGTAGTTCCCAAAAGATATGCATTAAAGATTGAGTCAGAATTCACAAAAATAGAGTTTAGTCCTGAACATCGAAGTTATAAAAAACAGTATATCCCACTTTAGTTAATTCTTGTAGAAATCTAAATCGTAAATGTTATAACTCTTGCATGATAAAGAGATATTGGTTAGCATATGTGTTGTATAAATCCAATAAAGGATGAATTTATTTCAACCTACAACTTTTAGAAATATTTTTAATATTTAGAAAATTAAAAACTATTTTCATTATTTAAAAATACAAACTCTATCGTCTATTAAAAAAATACCAGAGTTGTAATTAACTGTAGAGGTGTTCATGATACGGTGTCTCGTGAGTCACCTACTTGGAGTAATGGTACATGTCAAAGTTTCAAAATTTTCTATGCAACGGTATTTTATTCAAATTCTCAATATAGATCTTGTATATAATAATTGTAACATGGAAACAATAAATAAGTACAAAAAGAGTAGATGAGAAAATGACAATAAATGAAGTGGGCACTACTAACCTCAATCCTAAAGGACCGCTCTTCATGCTTTTGGTTACTAGCATTATCATTAAGCATATGAAGCTTTTTAATGGCCACAACAGTTCCATCACTCAGTACTCCTTTATACACATCTCCATGTACACCACTTCCAACCTTCTTCTCTTCGTTGAAATTATCAGTTGCAATCTCTAATTCCTTGTATGTAAACACTTCTACTCCTTCTGCTCGGCTTCTCCTACAACTCTTTGTCTGTGGAGGCAATTGTCTGAATGATGTTGCGCTTCTTGAGTATAGACAATCTCTCTTGATGTCATCTAACCAAAAAAACAAACAAATTGCGCATTTTCATTTATTTTCTTAAATCTTGGAATGTTCATCTGGTCATTCCTAGAACCATATATTAATAATACTATGTTAAATTATCCATTCCAATAATATATGAACTAGTGACTGTAAATACTCTCAAAAACTAGTAAACCACCAATTTATTTGGTAATATTTCTAAACCCTTTTACAAAAAAAAATATTGGATATTTCTATTGCTAAATTAAAGTATGTGTTTTACCAGGGCTAGAAGTGTAGCTATAGTTAGTGGAAAGTCCACCATTGTTGATGCTGCAACTTTCTTTGCAAGCTAAGTGATCTGATTTGTCTCTTGCGGATTTAAGTCTATGAAGTAAAAGGATGATTAGAAGAATAGCAAAGATTATAAAGATGGAGATGATGGAGATGACAATGATTATCATGGCATTCATTGAAATTAGGCCATGCTGGTGGTCATCTTGGCTGCTAATAGATTTGGGATGAAATAATGATGATGGATGATGGTAATGGTTGCTAAGATTTTTGTTTTCCATTTTTACAATAGCTTTGTTCATTCTGTGAGAAAGGAGAGGGAGAGAGAAGGAGAGTTTAGGTAATGATAACGAATTGATGTACATTTGTCTCTCTATGTATATATACACACATTTGTGCCAGATATGCATTAAATGAAGTAAAAAATTTACAATTAAAATTCAAAAGAATATGTAAGAAATAAAGATAATAGTGGAAGTAATAGAAATATGGAATAATAGGAAATTAAAATTACTAGCTACATGTTTTTAGTTTTCATATCATTTGTGTAGATAAATAAGGGGTAGCTAAGTACAGAATAGAAATAGACTTACGTGTTGAAGGATTACCGTATTTCTCTGTACTATATAATCATATATAGGTAGAATGCTAGCATTAGTAGAATTTTGTGTAAACAAATAAAAATTTAATTAATTCTACGTTGAAGTAGAAGATACTGCAGAATTTAACTAATTAACTTAGTTACCACATATTTGTTTAACTTAATGGCAGATTTATTCCAGTTGCAGAGTTATTTTCTACTATCCCGGATTTATGTGACTAACTTAGTTACCACATATTCATTTAATGTAATAACAGACTTCATTTCACTTGCAGGTTATTTTTCATTACTACATATTAAGTGACTAACCTTGCTACCCATGGGCAGATCTAAGTGAGAGAAGAGGGGGGCAGTTGCCCCTGGTAAATTTCAAAAATTTCATCTAAATTGTTCATATTTTGAATATTGCCTATGTTGGTATTTGCATTTCTAGTCCTAAAGTTTTATAAAAAAAATTATTTGTGCCCCCCATACAATATATGTCTGGATCCGCCCCTGTTACTACCCCATATTTGTGAAAGTCATTGCAGACTTATTTCCATTTGTACAGTTATTTTCCGTTACCACACATTTATGTGACTAATATTACCGCAGATTTATTAACATCATCGCAGACTTATTTCTGATTTATAGAATTATTTTTCACCATTGTAGATTTATTTAACTAATTTCGTTACCATATTTTTGTTAACATTCTGGTAGACTTATTTCCAGGTATAGGGTTATTTTTATCACTGCATATTTACTTGAATAACTTTGTTACCGCATATTTGTTATCATCATGACAGACGTGAAAAGATTATTTCTCCTTCCGCAGAGTTATGTCACTAACCCTGTTACCGCATAACTTTAATGTCATGCAAACTTATTTCAACTTACCGAGTTCTTTTATTAGACTTATTTATTGCAAATTTATTAGAGTAATGTAGTTATCGCTTTTTCATAGACGTTATCGCGGACTTATCGTATAATCCCTGTCGCAGACTTATTTTTAAATCTAAGAATTATAACTCTAGGCCACAAGATTTAGGAAAAATATTATTGCTGATGATCTTTTAGACGAAGTTTTTATAGTAAATTATTGAGAAAATAGAATAAATCATAATAAGAGGAAAAACGTTGTTTATTTTGAAAATTTGAAATTGATTTATTTCATAAGTTTTTTCTTAATTATAACAGAATTTTAATTATTTGTTAAAAAATCAGAATTTAAATCGATATATTTAGTAAACTGTTTTGTAGTTTTTAGTTGTAATGACATTTTTGTTATTTTATTAATTTATTTTAAAAATTTAAATAGATAAATTTCATATTTTTGATATTTTAAAACTATATATATTAACTATAATGAAATGTCATTTAATAATAAGAATTTTTTATATATACAAATATGTTGAGAATTAAAAACATATAAGGATCTATTTTTTTAAGTAAGAAGTTTAAATCTCGTAATTTGCTATGGTTAATCAATGCAGTTGAGATTTCAAAATTTTAAGATTTAAAATTTAAGATATATATATATATATATATTCCCATATAAAAATGTTTTAAAGGACTTACAAAATTTAAAGTATATAACTAAAATTTTTTTGTAAAACAACTATGATTGTTGTAGTCCACCGCCTAATTAACGTCTGATTGTAGTTGAGGTATGGGGTTCGAGCAAAACCCCAAATTAGGATCTAAAATATTTCAAGTATATAGTTATTATTTATTTTATAATTATGATGTTTGTAATTCACCGGTTAATGCAGGTTTGTCAGTACTCGAGATCCCAATTTCAATCTTGGGAGAAACCAAATTTTTTTTATTATTGTCTCTAACGGTTGACTAACTTCCATTAACGTTGACTCTAATTTTGACATTATTTTATAAGTTTGGATCAAAATTTGAATTTTACACAGTTTTAGTTTAAATTGACACTAATCAATTCTGCACATAGAAATAGACACTTTCAAGATTGTTCAGGTTAAAATCAAATATTTTCCCCTTCAAGATAAAGTCATTTTTGTAATATCAACCCAAATGTATGTCAATCTATGCAAATTACATCAAATTGAATCAATGAAAGAAAAAACATAAATGAACTATTATAAATAAAATCATAGATTCTCCAGTAGGTGATAATAATGCTTAAGAAACTTAAGGAATCTATTAAGTTACGTTACTAAATTTTAAAAATATGATATTATATATGATTTTTATATGGGAGGATTACTAATATAACACAACTTAATACCTTTATTGCTAGAATGATACAACATATTCTAATTATTAGTTTTTTGGATTTTTAAAAGCCAAAAGTAGCCCTTGAAAGCTTTGGAAAGAAAAATGGTTATTCGTCCTATATTACTGCAGAGTGATTTATTTTACTGATTTAGTTTTCGTGACCACATAATTTTGTGAATTTACTCTATATAGAAAAGTTATTTATGTGTCCGCATACTTAATTTTACATGAATAGTAATTGTCCATTATTGTGGAGTTGTACGAAAATCCTCTTTACTGCAGATATATTACAGTGGCTTTCGAGTTATTTAGTGTCATATAGTTATTCTCAATTTCCGTAGAGTTTTGTGAATTACCCAGTTACTTCAGAGTTATGTGAATTAGTTTACTACCGCAATCTTGTCAACACGATGGCCGATATTTTTAATATGCAGAGTTATTTACTTTAACTGCAGATTTATGTGAATTTTGTAGTTATCACAAACTTGTTAATGTTATGGTTGATTTATTTTCATCCACACAGCTATTTTCTTTGACCACAAAATTATATATATATATATTGAAGTTACCTCATATTTGTATCAGAGTAGTTGTAACAAATTTATTTTCAAAAAATTACCGCAAACTTATTGTAAAATCTCAAATCCATAAATCAGGACCAGATGATGTAGGGATTCTTATTCTATGAGAAGGTCCAGCCCCCCCCATTTCTGGGAGCTTCATCTTGATCTTCATTTTTTGTTTTTCCCTCATCTTTTTGTTCCTCTTCCCTTCTCTTTCAGTTTCGTCCTAACTCTCTCACCTCGACCTTCTCCTTTGATTTTCATCAGTCATGTTCTTCTTCTCCTTCGTTTCTCCTTTTTTATGGACCAGCACAGAAGTTTGAGAGCAAGAGATGACTATGTTTTGTTGATGCTAAATTAGGATCTCGAGTTCTATCAGCTGAGAGTAGTACCAGTTATGAGAATCTCATTGCAATCATTTCTGAGGATTATGAGTTGCCAAAAAAATTTATGATGTATCATGAACTCTATTGTATCATTTTTCACTATTCATCATTATCATTTAATGTAAATAAGTCTGTGACACTGGCTTAAACAAAACAAAACAAAATAAGTTTACGATTATTGCTTGAACAAAACAAAATAAGTCTGCTTAATTTCTTGAACAAAATAAAATAAGTCTGCGACAATAGCTTAAACAAAACAAAATAAATTTGTGGTAATAACTAAAATAACATAACAAGTCTGTGACAATAGTTTAACCGATAGTAGTCTACACTTAAGTCTAAACATATACACAAGAACCTCATATCTAGATAGAGTTATTTTAATCAAACAGATAATCAAACTTAGATAGAGTTACCATTATGATGAGGTACTTTGAACTGTAGAGGACAAGATAATGGGTTAGTCAAAGCATCTAAACCTATATACTTCTTCAATACAACTTTAGCAGCAGAAAATTGTGGTTAATGCTATGTTATTGAAGATGAAATATTTTTGTTTTGTTTTTAAGCCTAGGAGGGTAAGATGCTGCCATATATGTGCAATCAATTATAAAACAAGGAATCAGTCTTAAATTAAAATAACAATGCGGCAACAGAAAACAATGTCTGTGAAAACATTCAATAACTTTGCAGTCACAAAGATGAAATATTTCTGCAGTCAAATGACATTTAATGTTGAGAAAACATATCAAAAACCCAGAAATCAAACATCTAATGTCGTAAATGTAGCAAACCCCAAAAATCTAACATCTAATGCCAAGAAAATATATGAAATCAGAAATCTAACCATCTACGGAGAAGACTCTCAAGTCTATGTGGGACATTGTATTTCAGACATGAAAACTATTCTTTTGGTATCATTTGCAAAATATTATTTTTTGGTAGGATAATAAATATTGTAAAACATAGAAAGAAGAATTATTTTTATTTTATTTTGGATTTGGTAGACCCCATTAACGAAGGCCATAACATTCTATTGGAAGCGTCGGACTCGAGGATGAGAAAAGACAGCCACATATTTATTATACGATGGAACGATAAAAGTGGAAACTAAACTAAATAAAGTCAAAGGTGAACTGGAGCTGAATTATTTGCAGTTTGGTAGATTATCTTTTAGTGCAGCGGAATCATGTGTAGAGTGCATAATGAAAATGACTTTTCTTAAGAAAATACAAAAGAAAAGACAATATTTACAGAAGCAACAACATGACAATTTGTTTTCCTCCAGAGAGAAATTATAGAAAGATAAGTCTTATTTATGGCCATACACATAATGCTAAGGGAAAATTCCCCATTGGATTTTCTTGTATTTTCCAACAATTATTACAAAAGAGACTAGAATTTATGTTCTAATTCATTAAAAGAAAAAGAATTCCCAAACTAATCAAAAACTATATGATATTTTTTCTTTCTAACTATGTTTCTGGTTAAGAACCAACTGGGCTTGTTTGGATTATGTTTTGATTTGTTTATTGATATATTATGAGTTTGTCATCTTTTGAAGTATAATTTCATTGTTTATAACAAGCATTTGCATTGGATATATATAGTTTTAGGGTATGATTTGCATAGTTTCTTATTTTATAAGGTACAAGAGTGGGGTATGGAACTTTTGGAGGCATTTAGATGGTGGTTTGAATAAATTTTTTTTTTTTTTGTGAAGAACAATGCTTGTAGCGGTCAAGTGTAGCAGCACGGAGAGCTTGGAGCAACCCAGCGGCCAGCCTCAGCGGAATGGTCAAGCCGCGGAAGTTCAGCGGCTTCATCAAGCGGTTTGTCGTGGCCATGGGAGATAAACAACTAGACTTGGGAGATTGCAGGACATGATGCAGCGGCATGGGCATGTCGATGGACTCTAGCGGTCCTCCAGCAGGATAGCGAGGTCAGTGCATTCATCTTATGTTTATGATTATGCAAAACTCAAGTTATTTGCTATGAGTTTTCATTACCATAAGTAAATAGTCTCTTTTATGGTCTGTGCGATGTTAGATCTAGGTTGGTTAGTCTTAGGTTACTTGAGTTAGACTTGTAATTTGATAGATCCATGTTTGTTTGGTTGGTTTAATACTAGATTAGCAAAAAATTGTCAATTTAGATCATAAGCATTTCTCAGACTTACAAAATGTTCGATGAAATGCTTGATCTAAATCTATTAAGCACTAATCGATTCTACCTAATGATGATTGATTTCTAGGATGTTTAGAGAATATAAATACTTGAACTTAATATTTAATGATCATTTAATGTTTAATTAGAGTTAAGAATATTTAAGTGATTAACATGATGGAGTTAGTCAAATTTAGTGTCTTAAGTTCAATAAATTAGCTTTAAGAAGTAGATTAAAACTACACTAGTTTAATATTGATTATGGTAGATCATTCATAACATTCCAAATATATATTTTCTTATATCATTTCAAAACAGATTTTATTATTTTGTCTCCATCAATCGATAACGTTTGTATTACAACGATAGAAGAGTGTTTGGTAAGAAAGTGATATGATTTATATTTTTATATAAAAAAGGATAGAAATAAACGATAAAAATCATATATATATATATATATATCTTCTTTTCTTTTCGGAAGCACCAAGTGAAAATAAACATTTTCTCCACTACAACAAGAAGAAATTTTATTTTATCGGAGAAGATATTATCACATAACAGTTTAAAATTGTATATCACTTCATCGTCAACCATTAGGAATACTATCAAGGACAATGTTCTCATTAATATCTGCAGTTGGACGGATTGTTTCACGGCAATATATTTTGTGGTAATGACACGAAATTACATTCAATATTCATATGAATTGGTTAAGTTAGCTATTTTCAGTTTTTTTTTTATATGTCGCAGACTCATGTATATCCGCCTATTTGTATTAAGAGTTTTATTTTAATCATTTGTAAACTTTATCTAATCAATCAAAGACGCTAAAAAGCTAGAATAATTTATAGTGTTAAAATAATAATTTAAACTGATGTAATAATATTGCTTGTTTGATTTCATCTGTTTTGTTTTGTAAGAAAATCATAAATTTTAAACCATATGGAGAAAGGAGATAGAAAACCACGTGTTAAAATTTGAGAGATACTTATCAAAATATCCACTTTAGAGATATTTTTAGGTCTTTTATATCTTATTGAATAAACATTGGTTGCTGTCACCGGAAGCTAACAAATATTCATCTAGTCTCACAAAGATTATTTTTCTATATTTTAGAATAATTATAATAGTTATTAATTGAAAGTGTTTTAATTTTTAAAATATTATTGGTTCATAGATATTGGAATTTTTTAAAAATGTATTTATTAGTTGTTATTAATTATTTCTTAATTTGTGTGAATTACTCAGAAAATCAATATTTCTGAAACAGATGGAATATCAAAATTATAGTTAAAAATCATTCCTTAATCAAAAAGGAAAACCAATAATATATATATATATATAAGTTTCAGTTTCCATTTTTAATACATGTTTATCTTATATTTTCATAAATTGTATAGTAATTTTGATTAAGTGTTAAATAAATCGTATAGTAATTTTGTTGTATAAACTATAAAAGTCGAATTTAATTGTGCTAATCAACACCATAAAATCAATTAAACTTCATTTATCAAATAGTTGAGGAGAAAATGTCAAAAAATCGTAGACTTGCAAAATATGGACGATTATAGCATCAATTAACTGAACTGTCTCACGGTGTTACATCCTATTACCAACTTCGTTAAAACAAAACGACACCATTTCATATTTTTCTTACAAATGATTGAATTCCCAAATCAATTTCACTTCAAAAAAACCCCAAATCGAAATCAATTTGAGAACATCTATGCAGCGTTTCAGCTCTTGTACGAGATGACTAGGTGCGGGTTTGATCATGATTCACACACCTACTCGTATTCTAGGGCTTTGCAAAATAAAGAGGACAGATTTGGCATTGAAGGTTTTTGAGATGATGGTTGAGAAGAAGAGAATGCCGAATGAGACACCATATGCGATAATTGCAGAAGTAATAGCTCATGATGATGAATTGGAGCTGGCAAAACAAGTTCTTGAAGAGCTGAGATCACGTAAGCTAGTTGGAAAAAATGCAAATCAAGTTCTATAGAATCAAATGATGCTCAATATTTATATGAAACAGACAATTAACAATACAGAACTACAAATGATATAAATTTTAAATATTAGGAGAGATCAAGATTGTGAGATTTGAAACTCAATTGGAATAGGAGAATTGAATTAGAAAAGAAGAAAATCATTTTCAATCGATTTGGGGATTTTTGAAATGTGAAATCAATTTGGGAATATATTGGCTTGCTGGCTTTAAACGACCTCGTTTTAAGACAAACCGAAATGATGTCGTTTTGTTTTAACGAAGTTAGTAATAGAATTTAACACCGTGAGACGATTATGTTAGTTGATTTAATGGCATGCTCATATCTACGAAGTCAACAGAAGTTTGTTAATAATCTTAAAAATCAACTTGAAGTTCATGATTTAAATGATATTTTGATAATTAATGGTTTAATTGTCCATCTTTTTAAATTTTATGCTTTTAAACATTTTCCCCAATAGTTAAGTAGATCTGATAAATTTATCATAATAAAATAATGAAAATTTAGTAATTACATGAAATTTAACAAATTGTAGAAACAGAAAATTTTAAATTATAGTTAAGAAGATCATTACACATGTTGGTTGATTGATTAGATTATAATATGTGTAAAAAGTAAAACAGATAAAAAGGGAAAATTAAATAATAAAATAGATAAGTTTTAATTTTAATTTTTAATATTTTAATCAAAATATTGCAATAAATTTATACTTTCCGTTTCAAATTTAGATGAGGATGAATGGAAATCCAAAGACCACAAAGAATGGAAGCAACAAAATAAAGTAAGAGATATAACTAAAAATCCAAGAATTAGTGACACAAATTTGAGTTAGCGGATGTTGTCGGAAAATATTAGCAGATAAAAATGGGAAAAGACTTCGGCTGAGAATCAATGTAATATTTTATCCAAAAGATAGTAGAGGGACAATACCTCATATACTGATAAAAATAATAATATGAAATCAAAACCTATTGAATGTCATCTAAATTTTAATATGATAATAATAAAATTGTAATAGAAATTTAAATTAAGTTATTTATGTAAAAAATAAACTTATGAAAATAACTATCTTCTCTAAATAAATATATATTTTTCCTAAAACAAGTTTAGATCATATTTAACAAACAAATATTAATTTAATATTTTGACTTACATATAATTTATTTTAAAACCGAAAATCTGTGTATGGCACGGTTCCTAACCTAGTTATATATATATATATATATGAGATTTTTGATAAAAATAAATGACGTAAATTTTACATGTGCATAACATAAACTTGAGCCTAATTTCATTTAAATGTCAAATGCAGTTTCAATTTAAAACCAGCATATGTGCGTATATATAGTATACTATCTCCTAATAGCCAGAAGCGTTTTGGGTTTAAGACAAATGAGTTTAAACTTTGACACATATAAAAGAGGTTAGACTTGTTTGTAGGTGAACATGTGAACTTATATAAACCATGTGAACTCCAATCATTAGAATATCAGATTATTATCTTCTTTACTGCTTCTCTTCTTTGGCATCATTAGAATATCAGATTATTATCTTCTTTACTGCTAAGTTCGGGTTTTGTTACTACTACCAAGTAAACCAACCTGCTTACCAGACGATGATACTTCTCTGGTTCAGGAAAAAAAATTACCGTTATCGAGAGCTAACTTGTGATTTTGTTACATCGAGGTGTGAACTGCCAGTGCACCTAAGAGACCTGCTTCAGCAATTATGTCATCCTTGCTTCTAGAAACTGGAAATCCCAAGGAAGTATTCAGAGCACCTAAGTCTTTCATGTGGAAAGTTTGACTTAGATATTCTTTAAAACTGGAAATGAAAGACGAATTGTTACCACCAATGAAGAGGTCATCCACATAGACAATAATGTATAGAACCAAGCCACCAACGACAGAGAGTGAAGAGAGAATAATAATAGGAATAGTTTTGTTTGAAGTCAAAATTCTTTAACGCAGCGGACAATTTGGCAAACCAACAACATGGTGCTTGATGTGCAGATGAGAGACGATGTAAAGACACATAATTAGTAATAGGATAAAGACGCTTACGACTCTGATCTACCTGTGATTGTGATTGGTAGAAGGAAGAGTGTGATTGGTGTCGGGGTCTACCTGTGATGTATAAGTGATACTGATGGGGTTTTCTTTCTTTTCCCTTTGCCTAGTTCTTCATCCATGAAAATTGGAACTCCTTCTGATGAGGATTCAGACTGCACTACTGGTTGTGTATCACGTGGCTTGAGATTAGTATCATGAATATCAAATACAGATAGGTGTGGGAGAGGCGTAGGTCTGCTCCAGCTTGATCTCTAAGAAAATGGGAACTTTGTCTCATGAAACACAACATCCCATGAGACATAAATGTTTCTTTGTCAAGATCAAAAACCTACCAGCCCTTTTTCCCATTGGTTATCCCAGAAATATGCATCTCACAGTTAGCTCTTTAAAATTTTCCATGGCTGGGAGATATGCATCTTGCAAAGCACAGCGAACTGAATGTTCCAAGAGGATCATATGAAAGCACTGTGCAAAGAGTAGTTCTTAATCATAGGGTGTATTATATTTCAATAATGGGCATGGGGTTCTATTTATGAAGTAGGTAACTGTCAAGACATTTTCACCCCAAAAAGGAATAGGAAGTTTTGCCTGAAACAGTAAGGACCTAGCCATATTCAAAAAATTTCTGTGCTTCTTTTCCACACGTCTGTTCTGCTGAAGAGTTTGTATCTGAACACTGCCGGTGTAGTGGGAGACACCATCAGGCTCTTACCTACACCAATTAAAGTCTTTGAAGCATGGTCCTGTATCACAAAACGTTTTAGTGAAAAGTAAAAATTCAGCAACTTCTCGCAACAACTTCACAACAGAGATTAGTGTAAGTAACAAGTTCGATGCATAAAACACAATGTTGAGAATAAGGCATTTTCCAAGACTCAAGGTGCCAAGTTTTGTCACCCACATGACTTGTTTGTTTGGCAACAATACTGGCCATGGAGCGATATTGTGACATTTGTCAGCAAATTAATTTCACCCGTTATGTGATGTGAGGCACCTAAATCAATAATAGTATCATATCCTACTGAGCTTTCCGAAAATATAGAGTTTTTATTTCTTAACAGAATGCTTCTCGGATAAGCAATGTGCCAAAGAGTAGTTCATAATCATAGGGTGTATTGTCTTCCAATAATGGGCATGGGGTTCTATTTATGAAGTAGGTAGTTGTCAAGACATTTTCACCACAAAAATGAATAAGAAGTTTTGCCGGAAACACTAAGGACCTAGCCATATTCAAAATTTGCCTGTGCTTACTTCATCATTTGTAAGACACGCTTGAATTAATAAAAGAAAAAATGTTTTTGCTTCAAAACTTGTGTTTGAGTAAATTCTATTCCTGCGAGTTCATAAGTGTTTTGTAGAATCAATTCACTTAGGTTTTCATGTAGAGGCTTGGATCTCATGAGGAACAGCCCTTGAATCTCTGTCTCTAACCCTCGGTGTTTTGGAATCAACATCAACCCGGTTACTTATCATCTCTATCGCTCCATCTGTGAGAGAACAACTCTCAGTCTGTTCCCACATCTTCCCAGAGAACAGCCCACCGGTTGTTCCTACATCATTAAGCGTACAAAATTGCCTCCATTGTCACTTGGAACAGTTTTAATTTTTGTATTACACTGTCTTTCAACGTAAGAGAAATTTTTTTTCATTACTCTTGGCACTTCAATTTTCCAAGAAATTCTTTTTATCCAAACAGCTCTAGAAAAATCGTCAACGATGGTAAAAAACAATTATTGCGTACCAGTGGAAGATGGTGGTCGATACTGACCCCATAAGTCATAGTGCATTAGAGAAATTTATCATAAATTTTATTAGAACTCTGAGGAAAAGTGATCCAAGCGTGTTTGGCTCTAACGCAAATGTCACAAGAACGCTTAAACTCTGTAAATTTATTGAAAACCCCCAATCATTAGACAAACTATAAAGCATCCTAAAGGAAGGATGACCTAAACAACAATCCTACAAATCCCGTGTTTTTGATCTTCCAACATGACCAGCTTGTATCTGAACACTGCCGGTGTAGTGGTAGACACCATCAGGCTCTTACCCACACCAATCAAAGTCTTTGAAGCATGGTCCTGTATCACACAAAACCTTTTAATGAAAAGTAAAAATTCAGCAATTTCTCGCAGCAACTTCACAACAGAGATTAGTGTAAGCAACAAATTCGGTGTAACACAATGGTGAGAATAAGGCGTTTTCCAAGACTCAAGGTGCCAAGTTTTGTCACCCATGTGACTTGTTCGTTTGGCAATCATACTGGCCATAGAGCGATATTTATGACATTTGCAAGCAAATTAATGTCACCCATCATGTGGTGTGATGCACCTGAATCAATAATAATATCGTATCTACTGAGCTTTACGACAATATAGAGTTTTTCTTTCTTACCAGAATGCTTCTCAGATGACGTTGAGTTTGGTTTTTTGACTCTGATGGAATGATGCTAGAGAGGCTAAATGATCTGGTGTGAAGTTGGCAATGCCTAGCTGTTGTAACTGGATGAGGATGAAGTATCTCCAACCGCAGGGTAAGCGCAGAAACCAGACCCCCAACAACCATGGAACTCTGCTTGATTCATGACCCGAACACATCCCACCATTCCTTGCCCCCCCCCCACCCACCATTCCTCGTCCCCTATCAAGACCCCTTGATTCAATAATGTTCGAAGATAATCATATGAAAGCACTGTGCCAAAGAGTATGTAGTTCATAATCATAGGGTGTATTGTCTTTCAAAAATGGGCATGGGGTTCTATATATGAAATTGGTAGCTGTCAAGATATTTTCACCCCAAAAATAAATAGGAAGTTTTGCCTGAAACAGTAAGGACCTAGCCATATTCAAAATTTGCATGTGCTTCTTTTCCACACGTCTGTTCTGCTGAGGAGTTGCAATGCAAGAGGTCTGATGAATCATTCCTTGTTTGGCAAAAAAGGATCTTAAGCATACAAACTCGGCTCCATTGTCCATTGGAACAATTTTTTTTGTATTAGATTGTCTTTCATCTTAAGAGAAAAATGTTTATTACTCTTGGCACCTCATTTTGCCAAGAAATTATTTTGTCCAAACAGCTCTAGAAAAATCGACAACGATGGTAAAAAATATTATAGCACACCAGTGGAAGATGGTGGTCGATACTGACCCCATAAGTCATAGTCCATTAGAGAATTTTATCATAATTTTTATTAGGAGTCTGAGGAAAAGTGACCCAAGCTTGTTTGGCTCTAACACAAATGTCACAAGAGCGCTTAAACTCTGTAAATTTATTGGAAAAAACCTCAATCATTAGACAAACTAGAAAGCATCTTAAAGGAATAATGACCTAAACGACAATGCTACAAATCCCGTGTTTTTGATCTTCCAACATGACCAGCTTGTATCTGAACACTGCCGATGTAGTGGTAGACACCATCAGGCTCTTATCCACACCAATCAAAGTCTTTGAAGCATGGCCCTGTATAACACAAAACGTTTTAGTAAAAGGTAAAAATTCAGTAACTTCTCGCAACAACTTCGCAATGGAAATTAGTGTAAGCAACAAGTTCGGTGAATAAAACACAATGGTGAGAATAAGGCATTTTCCAAGACTCAAGGTGCCTAGTTTTGTCACCCATGTGACTTGTTCGTTTGGCAACGATACAGGCCATGGAACGATATTTATGACATTTGTAAGCTAATTAATGTCTCCCGTCATTTGGTGTGATGCACCTGAATCAATAATAATATCGTATCTACTGAGCTTTCCGACAATATAGAGTTTTTCTTTCTTACCAGAATGCTTCTTGGATGAGGTTGAGTTTGGTTTTTGACTCTGAAGGAATGATGCTAGCAAGGCTAACTGATCTGGTGTGAAGTTGGGAATGCCTGGCTGTTGTAACTCGGATGAGGATGAAGTATCTCCAACCGCAGCGTAAGCACAGAAACCAGACCCCCCCTCCCCCACTCGCACCCCCAAGAGGGTTTTGTTTTCTCCCCCAGCATTGTGGGTACACTATTAATTGAAAACAATTGGCAGTTTCATGACCCTGTTTTCCAGTATGTGTGTAGTTTGTTTTCGACTTGGTTACCTTCAATCTAGTAGCTCCATGATTAAAAGGTGGTGTAGATGGAGCTTGCATAGCTGATAAGCCAATGAGTGGAACTTTCTTTCTGTTTCCTCACATCACATACAGATGACACTCTTCTTGTATGATCTGCGAATTGACTGGCTCCAATGTCATTGATGTTTGTCTACTCAACAAGTTTGATCTAGCAATTCCAAACCGAGAATTGACCAATCCCATCAAAAATTGATGAACCCGTATCTTCTCCTCAATTGCCTCATACTTCAACATGGATTCACATTCCGCATCCCCACAGCAACAAGAGAAACCCTTATCGAGATCAGCCAAGTCATCCCTAAGTATCTTAAATCTTCCAAAGAAAACTTCCACCGTATATCATTGCAATAATAATTGAATCCAGGTGGGGGAGTTTGATATTGTTGCAAGTGAGAAAGAATGAACATGAAAAATGAATTTGCATCGGCACATCAACTTCCAAAATACATTACAACTATGAATACAATTTAATAGTCTAAGTTTTTAATAACTATGAAAATAGTAGAGAATCTCAACTTTAATTACAAGTTTGAACACTATTTTTTTTTATCAGAACTTGGGACTCCTTAAAACACCAAACAAACAACGCAATAGTATAACTACTTGGATCAAATATAACATGAGTGATTGCGTTGCGTATGACGAACCAGAATTAGACATTAGATAGCTCCTCTGTTAGTCTGAGAATATCAATAAAAGCAACAAATATTCAGTGAAGTTAAAATAACATAAATAGAACAAGAATTACCTAAAATTAACACAAACAAAAGGAATCTTTCATATATATACCTTGGTTTCTTAACATCTTCTTTCTCTCCAGTAACAATGGAGTGAACAACCAAAACAATCCAAATAACAAGCTCATTTATTCAACAAACTTATAATTGATCCCAAAGCAAAGGAACAATAACTCTATATGACAGTTGGATACCATTTTTCTCAGGATTTCAGAACGCAGGAGATATACTTGTTCGGGTAATGATATAAATGGCAGACCTGAGCTTGGAAATGTTTTGACTGATCATTGGAAAGATCCTTGGCTTCAAAGGTAATGAATAACCTAATACCAGCAGGAACATTGGTGTGATAATTAGCTTTGATAACCTTGACAAATTCATATTTATGATCCTGTGGTATACACAATTCATAATTAAGCACATTTTTTTGTACTAGTATGTATGCACACTCATTAAAGATTAGATTCAACATTATCGACATTATTGTATTCTTCAAGAGCTCTCCGAGACAACCTGTCCACTAATTCTCTTGTGGTTTCTGGTTCTCTAACAAAGTCATTGTCATCCAAATCAAACGGTTGGTAGTTAAAAATGCAGCGGAACTCCTTGAAATTCATGTCGAATCCCTATAAAAAAACAATAAACACAAATCAACATTCCCAACATCGATGAATGAAAAAAAAAAAAAAAAAGGACCAAAACCTTAGTCTCCTTGACTTGTTTCGTCATCAAACGTTCCTCTTCTTCTGGTGTGTAGTTAGCTTTTCATCCACACCACGTCTAATATAAGGAACAGGAGCATACGCTGGCTCAGACCCAGCCTCGTATAGCAAACACGTAGGTTCAACCATAGTCGTACAATCTGAGATCAGTAAATCGAATTTAAAAATTTGGATCCGTCCATTAGTACTAAATAATAACCACTAAGTTTGGATTGGTACCTGGTAAATCAGTGCCCATCGCTAATCACGAATCAGATTTTGCCTTTGTTTATGAACAAAACAAGAATTCTGAGAAATGGATACCTCTTGCCAACTGAATCTACAAATTTATATCAACTAGGAGAAGATGAGCGCTACACCGGATTTGTTTTTTTATTATTATTATTAATTGTATTCCTTTGATTTTTAACATCTATAAATTAACATCTATAAATTAATACTCTATCAATTAATAATTTTTCTAAATTAATAAATTATTACATTTTCAAATTAGATTATATAAGTCCTAAATTGGATTGATGTAATAATTAACACAATTTGATAAGATAATAAAATAATATTTTTTTAAAAAATCTTTAGATAAATATATGGTCTGATTAATAATACAAATTAATAACCATATTAATGTATGTGTATATATAATATATTTTAGTGAAATATGATTTTAATGTTATTTATTTATTATTAAATTTGTAATTTTGTTAGATTTTTTAACATCACTCGTTGGGAAAGTCATCTTGAAAGCATCAAAGCTCTACGTTTTAAAGCTCCAGAAATCAGATATGTCTTACTTTACTTTCCAGAAAATAGTGATGATCCACAAGCGAAAAGTGATGCTGAATGACTTGCAACAAGTGAAGCACAAGGAATTGAAGGATTTGAGTTTTTGTTTGGTATGGTTATATGGTATAATATTCTGTTCGTAGTGAAAATGAACAGTCTGAAGATACGGATATTGATGATGACATTGCTCAATTAAAAGGGTTAGTCTCTTTTCCAAAAGTATAGAGAAACATGTTTTCAAGAGGCAAGAGGTGAAGCTTTAAAACTTGCAGTTGATAAGGATATTGAACCTGGTTTCAAAAAAAGAGCAAGCGCCTTATTAGAAGAAAATGTCACTATGAAGAACCAGAAAAAGTGATGGTGTTGAAATCGTTCTAAGCTTGGAGGAGGATTTCAGAAATTAATTATTTCATCAAAATCATGGTTCAAACTCTAGTTTCTTTTTTAAAAAGGTTAGAACAATTTCAAGAATATGCAAATATTTTTGGCTTTTTGTTTAGTTTACGAAAGCTCAACTCAGTAAATGAAACTAGTTTGAAGACAACATGCCTTACACTTGAAGCTTTTCTTAAGCATGGAGATAATTCAGATATTGATGGAAATTAAAGTTTTTAGAGAAGTTCTACCAAAGGATTTGAAGAAGACTGCAGAAGTATTGAAATTCTTGAAGAGATTGAAGGATTGTTATCCAAATATGTGGATTGCTTATAGGATAATGCTCACTATTCCGGGTTTAGTTGGTTCGGCTGAAAGAAGTTTTTCTAACCTGAAGTTTATAAAGTCTTATCTACGGTCCACTAAGTCACAAGAAAGGTAAAACGGATTACCTATGTTATCGATAGAAAAAATCATGCTTAAAATCCACGATTATACAAGTTTGATTAATGATTTCGTAGAGAAAACTGCAAATAGTTGTTTTAAAAAAGTTTTGAAGTGTTGTTATTTACCTTTTAAAAATATTATTGTACGTTTTTTTAA
This sequence comes from Nasturtium officinale, assembly GCA_963854855.1. NCBI lineage: Eukaryota > Viridiplantae > Streptophyta > Magnoliopsida > Brassicales > Brassicaceae > Nasturtium > Nasturtium officinale. The sequence continues at coordinate 3,412,050 of OY978512.1, forward strand.
TTTGAGTTTTGTCGACACTGGTTTTTTTACTCGATTAAGTAATTGAAAAAAATTATGTTATAAAAGCTAAAAGGTAGTTTTTTCGTTTGGGCCCCGAAATTCTTAGAACCGGCTATGTCCCCCATAGTCATACAATCTGAGATCAGTATATCTAATTTAAAAATTTGGATCCGTCCATTAGTACTAGATAATAACCACTAAGTTTGGATTGGTACCTGGTAAATCAGTGCCCAGAAAACTGTGGTCTGTGGTTGAAGAAGGTGTGCCAATCGAACCGGTACAAGAGCAAGAAACCCCTGAAACAAGAAGAGCAAAAACGCTCAGAGAAGAAGCAGTGTCAAATGACACAATGGCTTTGCAAATTTTGCAAACTGCCGTCTCTGATCAAGTTTTCTCACGGATTGCAGCAGCATCAATGTCAAAAGAGGCTTGGGATGCATTAAAGGCAGAATATCAAGGTTCTCCTCAAGTCAGATTGGTTAAACTTCAAACATTACGTAGAGAATATGAAAATTTGAAGATGTATGAAAATTACGACATCAAGACATTCATCGATAAATTAATTGTTTTGGAAAATCAATTAACTTATCATGGTGAAAAGAAAACCGACTACCAACTTATACAGAAGAGATTGATCTCTCTCCCAGCCAAGTTTGATAGTATTGTTAGTGTGTTGGAGCAAAGTCGTGTTGGAGCAAATTGATACCTCTCGCCAACTGAATCTATATATTTATATCACCTGATTTGTTTTCTTTTATTATTTTTGTCTTCTCTCCAACAGGTCTCGATCCCACATGATGAGTGCGTGGTCAATGAGCTTTGTGGCGGCGTAAGCGATCTTATGATGTTTGTCGTAAGCATAGCAGTAGAAGATGCGATCCATGTGTCGTTCCCAGTCTAGATACGCTTTTGAGTCTACTCGTCCAACAAAGGTGGGCACAATAAGTTTAAGTCTTGGGACGTGCGGTTTAGGTTGCGCTTGTCCGGGCCATCCTCATTTGGTCATATCCTTCTTCGGATCAGATCCTTTGGTGATCTGGATTTTTAAAATATTTGTTGGACATGTCGCCCATCTCTGGGACTCGGTGTATGGGAGGTACGGTTAGGTGAACGGTACGGTTTATCTCTCAAAGGAAATATGTGCTGGATCTTTTGGAAGAGACCGGAAAGTTAGGATCAAAGCCGTCCTTTAAGAGTTTCTTGATTTGATCTATTCCATCTTTGTTACTTCCTGTGATGATTAGATCATCGACATAGATCAACACCACCACTATTCCTTCTTCACTTTGCCTTGTGAATAGAGTATGATCAGCTTCATATTTTATGAATTCCTTCTCCAACAGACAAGCGCTTAGCCTTTGGTACCATGCTCTTGGAGATTGTTTTAGCCCATAAATTGCTTTCTTCAATCTACAAACTTTGTTGTCTTCCTTAGGATATCCTTGGGGTGGATCCATATACACTTCCTCTTCCAAATCCCCTTGCAAGAAGGCGTTCTTGACATCTATCTGCCATAGATCCCACTTCAAGTTTACTGCCACCGAGATTAGGATTCTGATGGAGTGGAGCTTAGCAACCGGAGCAAATATCTCGGTATAATCTTCCCCATAGATTTGAGTATACCCTTTTTCTACCAACCTTGCCTTGTATCTTTCTATCCTCCCATCACTTGTGTATTTGATTGTATACACCCATCTACACCCAACTGGCTTCTTATCCCTTGGTAAATCGGTTAAGTACCAAGTATGATTCCTTTCCATGGACTTTATTTCCTCTTCCATGGCTTTTACCCATACTCCACTCTCACACGCTTCTTCATATGAGTTAGGTATGGATTCTTTGCTGATTTTTCCAAGAAAAGCTTTATGCTCCATAGGTAACGATGCCAACGAGCAAAAATGCTCAATGGGATATGTGATAGTGCTAGTTTGAATTTAAGAGTTTAGAGTATTAGAGAGTGTTTAGTATGATTAGAAAAGAGAGAATAGATGTAATAAGACTTTTCTTGTATTCCTTTTTTTTTATTGTAATTACAACAAGAGGTATACATTGGTATTTATAGAGGTTTTACAATGAAGGAGAAGGAGAGAAGAAGAAGTGTATGAGGAGTAGCTCTGGTTAGCTAACTCGAGGTGAGTAACCTGAGTTAGCACACAGAGTTACTCCCTGTTCCTCTGCAGCGCCCATGCTTCTCCATGCTGCACCCATGCTTCTCCATGCTGCGCCCATGCCTCCCTTTGCTTCCTCACTTGGTTTAGTTAGCTTGTCTAGTTGAGTTAGAACAGCTTCCCTTTCTTCTAGTTTTTTCTCAACTAAGACTCCTTCTAGTTCCTTGTCAATTAGTTTTCCTTTTCCTCCTTTTGTTGATTTTGAATTCCTCTCTTCTCCTAAGTGATCACTTACTTCAACAGTACGGTTAGGTGAGCGTGCGGTGGTAGAGGACCCAAGCCGCGTAATGGTTCGTTGGGGCCCTCTTGGTTAGGAAGGGCCTACATCCTGTTGAGGCATTCACCAATATGGCAGATCAGTGCTTGGAGGTCATTGATTAGGGTTCCATTCTTGCGAGCTTTCGGAAGTTCTTCCATGATCTGGTGCACGGTAACTGTACTGGCACGAGTCGGTAAGGATTTTTCGATGCGCAGGTCGTATACTAACGTGAGGCAATAATGATTTACTGATGCACTGGTAACATGCTGAAGCGAGGTAGTAAGTATTTATCGATGTGCGGGTAACGTACTGACGCAAGGAGGTAAGAATTTATAGATTCGTGGTAAATGTATTGATGCAACACGGTAAGGTTTACCAATGCACGGTAATCATATTCATGTGATGCGGTAACGATTTGCCGATATGCGGTAACAGTACTTACATGATGCAGTAAGGATTTTGTTATTCATGGCGGACATACTGATGCGATACAGTAAGCGGTTTTGTCTATAAACTGTAACTGTACTTGCACGAAGCGGTATGGATTTGTCGATGGGTGGTAATCATACAGACAAATTGTAATACCACAGGCTGTCGATCAGCGGTACAACCAGTAAGCTTTGTCTTCTTGCAGTTTTGCGGTATGCGATGGTACGGGTGGTACGAGCGGGTAGAGTTCCTCGCACAGAAAACAACAAATATTTAAGACTGATCAAACGACAACCTTAAAATTCAAATAAAATATCGTAAGACAGCTAAGGTAACACGACAAGATATAGTGTGGACCACTTGGTGCTCACGCTCTAGGTCAAATAGATAACGTCCTTGTTTGGGGCAAAATTACAAGAAAAACGGGACCACTCTAGGCGTGCGCCTAACCAGACACAAGGAATATTCCCCTGGCCTTGGAAATGATGTGTCTTCCCAAGCGTGACTAAAGAACAATGTTAGTTTCCGGAGTTACAGAGCCTTAACACCTGGTCAAGGCTCTATCACTCCGTAACACACACTAAATGTAGCTAAATGATGGTTTTAAGGTTATGGGTTAAATAAAAGCGAGATTCTAATAAGCTAAGAGATAAAGATCAGATTTTTATGGATTTTTCTGAGTTTTAGTTCATGAAAACAAAAAGAAAATGGATCTATACTATGATGCAAGAAAGATAAGGCGATAAGATAGAGAGACACTACAACTTAAAACAGCACAACCTTTGGTGTGTTTATGAGCCTTTAGAGCTCTGGTACCAGTTGAGACACACCAAATGAGTGGTCAAAACCATTATAATGGCAGTACGGTAGGTGGTAAGGTGATGATTCGTGTGTGGGATGATAGAGCCAAACCTTGGGGATTTTCTTGATCTAAAGCCTAACTAAAAAGGGAAACAAGGATAGAGGTTGTGAAGTAAGGTGATAGCCTCACGTTGCAATACCGGAGAGAGAGTTCTGAGCCTTAACTCAGGAAGAGCTCAACGGTGGTTCATTCACTAGCTAGAACTCGACCTATAGGATTGACTCGACCAATAGCTTAGCTAAATAAGTGAAAAGGGGAATAAGGGTTGAATGGTGAAGAATGAGCCTCACAATTCAGCACCGACGAGTGTATTCCAAGGTAGGACTATGAAAGAATCTGGTGGTGGTTTGTTCACAAGATACAACTCGCAAACTAAGAGAAGTGTAAAGAGATAACTTTTATTCAAATACTACAAACTGATTATTACAAGCAAGGTTCAGCCCCTTTAAATAGGCTGCCAAGTAGGGTTCAAGGTTCATAAAAAGACAAGGCCCACTGCTTAAGAAACATGCACAATTTGGGCCATAAGGAAATCGTCTAAAGTGAAAAAGAAAAGGGATAAAGGGAAGGAAAAAGTGTTGATTTTACAGGTTTAGAAAGAGATAAGGATTGAGATGAGAGAATTGGTATAATAAGAAAGAGAGAGATTGCTGAATATTTTCTCTTATTCACACTTTTCTTTACAAGAGATTATATGTATTTATAGAGTTTTACATAGAAGAAGAAGAAGAGGCAAATGAGAGAAGGAGAATGGCGTGAAGAGGAGAAGAGAAATGATTTGGCTGCTCCAATAGTCTTGGTGCACCATGCCCTGTTCTTACGCGCCCATGCTTGCGCCCATACCTCTCATTGCTTCCTCACTTGGTTTAGTTAGATTGTCTAGTTGAGATCCAACAGCTTCCTTTTCTTCTAGTTCCTTCTCAAACTAGTTCTCCTTCTAGTTTCTTCACAACTAGTTCTCCTTTTTTCCCTCCTTCTCTTAAGTTTGAATTCTTCTTCTTGACTATGGGATCACATATTTCAACACTCCCCCTCAAGATTGGTCGGTGAAGATCCTTTAGACCGATCTTGCCATGTATGTGATCCACAATGATAGAGGATCTTGCCTTGGTGAAGATATCCGCTAGCTGTTCCCCACTTGCTACAAATGCGGGTTTGATGATTTCTTCTTGAATCTTTCCTCTCACAAAATGACAATCCACTTTTATATGCTTGGTCCTTTCATGGAATACCGGATTGGATGCTATATGTATTGTAGCTTGATTATCACAATACAACAGCATCTCCTAAGCCTCATGTATTCCAAGATCTTCTAGGAATGCCTTCACCCATATCAATTATTTTGTCACCTCCTTCATAGCCCTATACTCGGCTTCAGCACTTGATAAGGCTATAACTTTCTGCTTCTTACTTCTCCAAGTGACTAGATTACCTCCCACAAAGGTACAAAAACCGGATGTGGACTTTCTATCTTGCTTATCTCCAGCCCAATCCGCATCACAATATCCTTGAACCTTTGTGTTTCCATTAGCCTTCATCCATATGCCTTTTCCAGGGCTGTTTTTAAATATCTTAGCAGCCTCTCAATCATGTTCCAATGCTGTATAGTTGGTTTTTGCATATGTTGACTCACACGGTTCACTGCAAAGCAAATGTCCGGCTTTGTGATAGTGAGGTAAATGAGCTTGCCCACCATCCTTTGATACCTCTTAATATCTTCCAATGGCTCCCCCTCATGATTATCTTGGTAGCCTTCTTCTATTGGAGTTTTAGCCGGCTTGGATCCTAACTTCCCAGTTTCTTCCAAGAGATCCAGCACATATTTCCTTTGGGAGATAAACATCCCATCTTCAAACCATGTCATCTCAATCCCTAGGAAGTATTTAAGCTCTCCCAGATCCTTTATATCAAAAGCGATCTTCAAGAGTTTCTTGATTTGATCTACTCCATCTTTGTCACTTCCTGTGATGATTAGATCATCAACATAGATCAAGACCACCATTACTCCTCCTTCACTTTGCCTTGTGAAGAGAATATGATCAGCTTCAGATCTTATGAACTCCTTCTCCAAAAAACAAGCGCTTAGCCTTTGGTATCATGCTCTTGGAGATTGCTTTAGCCCATAGATTGCTTTCTTCAATCTGCAAACCTTGTTGCCTTCCTTTTGATATCCTTGGGGTGGATCCATATATACCTCTTCTTCCAAATCTCCTTGCAAGAAGGCGTTCTTGACATCCATCTGCCACAGATCCCACTTCAAGTTCACTGCCACCGAGATTAGGATTCTTATGGAGTGGAGCTTAGCAACCGGAGCAAATGTCTCGGTATAATCCTCCCCATAGATTTGAGTGTATCCTTTTGCCACCAGCCTTGCTTTGTACCTCTCTATTTTCCCATCACTTGTATACTTGATTGTGTAAACCCATTTACACCCAACTGATTTCTTATCCTTTGGTAATTCGGTCAAGTACCAAGTGTGGTTCTTTTCCATGGACTTCATTTCCTCTTCCATAGCTTTTACCCATACTCCATTCTCACACGCTTTTTTATATGAGTTAGGTATGGATTCCTTGCTGATTCTTCCAAGAAACGCTTCATGCTCCATAGGTAAGGATGCCAACAAGCAAAAATGCTCAGTAGGATATGTGATAGTACTAGTTTAAGTATTATCTCCCCCTTGTGATAAGAGAGTGCTGTTGCCAATAGGATCGAGATCTAAGCTCACCGTACGCTCAGGACATTCTCTTATCACACAAAGAAGATTACTCGCACTAGACTCCCCATGGAGCATGTGTTGGAATATGTGATCTCAAGAAGAAGAATTCAAACTCAAGAGAAGGAGGGAAAAGGAGAGAACTAGTTGTAAAGGAACTAGAAGGAGAGCTAGTTGATAAGGAACTAGAAGAAAAGGAAGCTGTTGGATATCAACTAGACAAACTAACTAAACCAAGTGAGGAAGCAAAGGAGGCATGGGCGCTACAGGGAGAAAGCATGGGCGCTGCAGGGAGAAAGCATGGGCGCTGCAGGGAGAAGGCATGGGCGCTGCAGGGAGAAGGCATGGGCGCCTAATGGAGAAGGCATGGGCGCCTAATAGAGAAGGACTCACCTCTCTTCCTCTTTGTAACTTCTATATAAACACATGTAAAGCTCTTATAGAAAATATGAATAAAAGGAAAAAAAATCTTATTACATTCATTCTCTCTAAATCTTCTCATCATTCTAAACACTATATAATCATCTAAACTCTTAAAATCGACAAAGTTCTTCAGCATGGCAGAGTTGTTGTAGCCATAGTAAACACGTTGTCGCCTTTGTCTTGTACCTCTTCTTAGGGGTACTGTTGGCTCAGGTTCTCTCTCACCATCATTCGCTTCTTCTTCAACAGAATTCTGATTTTGCCCCGCATGTGCTTCATCTTCTACTCTGGTTTCAGACGATTCGCTCTCTCCTTGTACTTCATTTATTCGAGCGTCATTAACTCGCATCCAATCCATAGGTAATGAAGTCACATCCTCCGGAGCTTCATGGTTCTTGTTTCCATAAAATTCTTCTTCTTCATTGAATCTCACCTCTCTAGATACATAGACCCTCCTTGTCTCCGGATTGTAGACCTTATATCCTTTTTGTGTTGGTGAGTAGCCAATGAACACACACTTCATACTTCGAGGTTCAAGTTTGCTTCTTTGTCCCTCCGGTAGAAACATATAACAAGAACATCCAAAGGTCTTCATATGATTCACGCTTGGCTTACATTTGTGCAGCACTTCAAATAGTGATTTATTATCCAGATTTTTGGTTGGAAGGCGGTTGATCAAGTAACTTGAAGTCATTACTGCATCTCCCCAATGAAACTTAGGTACTTCTTTGGCAATCATGAGGGTTCTTGCTACTTCCATGAGATGCCTATTCTTTCTTTCTGCTACCCCATTCTGTTGTGGAGTGTATGCACACGATGTTTGGTGTATGATACCAAGATTATTGAGTAACTCCTTGAATCGTTTGCTCACAGACTCCCCTCCATTATCACTTCTTAAGATCTTGATTTTGGTCTTGAGTTGGGTAGAGATGTATTTGGTGAAGTTAGTAAACGCTTCATATACTTGATCCTTTGAGTGTAAGAGTGTGATCCATATGTATCTTGAGTAGTCATCAATGAGTGAAACAAAATATTTATATTGAACTCTTGAGTTACTTGGGGCGGTCCATACATCCGAGTGTACAATGCCAAAAGCTTCATCACAAGTTGTAGATGAAGAGGGAAAAACTGTCTACAATGTTTCCCTAGTACACATGCTTCACAAACTTCTTCTTCTTGAACGAGATTGGGTAAGACCATCTTGAGGATAGCTGAACTTGGATGTCCTAGCTTTCCATGCCATAATGAGCTATCTCCAATCTCCTTCTTGTTAAAACCTTCCTTATCCGCCTTTAATCCAAGAGCTTTTAGTTTTTCTTGTTTATTTGTTTCCAATAGATACACTCCATCCTCCATCTTCACTCCTCTGAGTACATGATTTGTTTTAGGGTCCTGAAACTTCACAAAGTCAGTCCCAAACATTGTCACATAATCCAAATCTTTTGTTGCTCTATGAACTGATAAAATGTTGGATGAGAAGCTAGGCATGTATAATGCTTTAGTTTCTTTTGTGAAAAGCTCTAACTCTCCTATCCCTTCAATCGGAACTGAGCTTCCATTGGCTATTTGTACATTTCCATGATTTGGCTCAAGAGTTTTCAGCATGTCTTGATCCTTAATCATGTGATGAGAAGCCCCCAAATCCACAATGATCATATTCTTCTTAATGGAGCTTTCAGAGCTAAATAGGCTCTTACCGGATTCTGTGAGCTTGGCTAGACTCTTGATGAGAGCCTCAAACTCGGATCTTCTGATCATCTCTTCAACAGGTTGCATGACTCCCATGAAGGCTCTAGGTCCACCTCCATTCTCCTTTAGCCGCTTAGGCCTTAAGTGTGGATAAAGAGTCCAACACTTCTCCTTAGTGTGCCCCTTCATCTTACAATGCTCACATTCCAATACCCTCTTTTCGAATGTGAGACTCCTCTTTGCAAGATGTGCGGCCTCACTTGGTGCACTGAATAGGTCTCTTGACCCTTCCTCCCTTTGTATCATGCCACATACTTCAGCTAGACTTGGCAGCTTCTCAAATCTGAGTATGTGCTTGATAAGATCTTTATAGGATGCATTAAGTGCCAAGAGAAGTCCAAACACTTGGTCTTGGTCATGTTTTTCTCCTAACTCCTTGGAGTTGATTGTGTGTGGCCTCAAAATCTCTAACTCGGCCCACAAGCTTCTATACTCCCCCAAACATTTCCTTGAATGGCTTCTCCTCTTTTTGAAGCTCATTCAGCGCCCTCTTCACCTCAAATATTCTTGATATATCTGAGACATTTCCATATACTCCCTTGAGTATATCCCATAGTTCTTTGGCGGAATCAGCATATGAGTAGGCCGCCAAGATGGATGACTCTAGTGAGCTTTAAAGAAGAGAGAGCGTGTATTGTTCTTCTTGTTCCTCCTTAGCTTCTTCTTTTTCATTTCTCACTACAGCTTCCGCTACCTCCTTTGGCTCAACATATTGCCAAAGTCCTCTTCCTCTAAGGATGGTCTTAGTGGTTTTTGCCCAAAGAAGATAGTTGTTTCCTTTGAACATGACTGAGATTGCTACATTATTTGTCTCTATTTTCTAGTGACAATACACAATTCTAGTTCTTTCATAACTTGAAGATCCTATGATTCTAAGGATATTAATCTCGGAGTGAATAGAACTAGGAGAATGTATTGTTATATATTAGAAGATTTGTGGAGTGCTAGAAGAGTTATAAGGTGAGATTTAAGCGGTTGAAGGATAAACCTGCTCTGATACCATGTTGATTTTAGAGGTTTAGAAAGAGATAAGGATGGAGATGAGAGAATTAGCGTAATAAGAAAGAGAGAGATTGATGAATATTTCCTCTTATTCACACTTTTCTTTACAAGAGATTATATGTATTTATAGAGTTTTACATAGAAGAAGAAGAAGAAGAGGCAAAGGAGAGAAGGAGAATGGCGTGAAGAGGAGAAGAGAAATGATTTGGCTGCTCCAATAGTCTTGATGCACCATGCCCTGCTCTTACGCACCCATGCTTGCGCCCATACCTCTCTTTGCTTCCTCACTTGGTTTAGTTGGATTGTCTAGTTGAGATCCAACAGCTTCCTTTTCTTCTAGTTACTTCTCAACTAGTTCTCCTTCTAGTTTCTTCACAACTAGTTCTCATTTTTTCCCTCTTTCTCTTAAGTTTGAATTCTTCTTCTTGACTAAGGGATCACATGTTTCAACAAAAAGAAGGCCGCTTGGTGGTGGTCTTCCTTGAGATAATATCATGGTTCATTTGGGCTAAGTCATATGTTACGTGTTCCCTTTCCCATTACCCATTGGTTTGGAAATGATGCATCAAGTCTCTTTGCTTCGTTCTAAACCCCTCGGTAAATCTCTTTGGGATAAACCCGAGTGGGAAAATAGTGCAATTCTCTTGATGTCTTTGAGGTTGTCATTACCAAGTGATGGTAAGGACACTGAAGATATGTTATTGAGCAACCGAGGTTGGATCATTGTTCCTTGGCCATTTCCCATGTTCCTCCCTATCTACGGCCTCTTGGAGGTAGGAGTTGAAGAGCGTGTTGTACCTCTTGTCTTGGTTCTCTTGATGTTTCCGGCTGGAAGGATCGGTACAGCAAGTTCTTATTCTTCTTTGGTTTGTGGTGTGGGTTTGGGACTGCTGGGACAGAGTGGTACCATACTAGATGGAACCACGGTACGTAGGATCGTATCATGTAGGAACTGCTCACTGGTGCTGACTGAGACCGGCCGGTGATGCACGCCATGAGATTCATGGTATGATGGTTGTGGTCACCAGAGTCGACCCGTACAGCTGCCTGGACATGGTATGAGATCTACCTGGTTTCTACTAGGGTTACCTAGATGGGACAAAGACAAAACATGCTGTGAATGGCTCAGTTTACCATGGTAAAAATAGCAACGGTTGGATAAGGATAGGAACGAAGGTACACGGTAAGGACAGTTTGGTTAGGTAACAAAAGCACAACACACAAGAATAGTACAAGATTTGAACACATTTGGACAAAAGGAACAAACAGACAAAATGGACAAAAGGACAAGTCCTAGGTGATACCAAATCAACCAAACAAAGAGGACAGCGCACAAGCCTCAATTATTGGGAAAAGACTGGTCACACACTGTTTTAGTTAGGTGGCAAGAGAGTCACACGTGTTGACCAGGTATAGTCCCACATGCTTATCTTCAACCTCGACTTTCACTAGGGCATCGATGGTGGATTGGAAAGCAGGTGAACGCTCAGCTTGACTAATGGCTAGCAACAAGACTGAAGCTTTGAAACTTGCTAAATCGATAATAAGTACTCTAGGGAGGCGTTACAGGAAGCGTCAAAACACCAAGATCCTCTTGACCAAACTAAAATAGATAAGGCAATGAAAAATACAACCTGGGGTGGAGCTGTGGCTGTAATACCAGCTGATACACCTTGGGATAGAGCTCCACAAAGGGGTAGTCCAAATTGTCAGATGGGTAGCCAGGAACCAGAACTAGACTGCTTGTTACGAGGTTACAGGTTGGGATGGTGGGAAAAACATACGTGGTAAGCGGTTTGCTCGGGGATGATGCGGTAAGCAGTTGGTGATACGATAAGTGGTAAGGCGATGTGGTAGGAATAAGCGACACAGTGCAGTCGATGGGTTATGCGATATGCGGTCAGAGATGTGGTAAGCTGTAAGCAATGCAGTACATCCGATGGATAATGTGGTAAGTGGTCAACAATATGGTAAGCGGTTAGGCGATGCGGTAAGATATAAGTGATGTGGTATGGTAAAATAGGAATCGAGAGCTAGCCACACGATGGTTGGACAACACTGTGATATGACTGGACCAAAATCCGAGTACAACTTCAAGGATTGCCGACATTTAAACTAAATGAGACTCGAGAGAAAATAATGATATTTTGCTAAGATATTTATTCAAGTCTAGTTTTTCTTGTTTGAGGTTTACATTCTTAAATATGAGGGCTATTAGGGCAACCCAACCTTTACAAAGGAGCAGCATGTCCCTAGGCTTTTAGATGGCTTCGTGAAATGGTAAAACAATGTTCTGAAGTAAAAGTAAAAGGAGGAAGAGATATAGATTAGGGTCGGACAGTTACTCCTCGAACCATGGACTGGTTAGAAAGATTACCGGTTTGAGCCTAATACATTTGGGACATAAAACTCGTTAAAAACCTTGTTGTTAAAACCAATTATGAATTAAAAACCTACAAGAGAAAAGAGTGTTTAGACCAGGATAACTTTAGAGAAGTGTTTCACCGGGTTAGGGTGAAAATTCTAAGGACATGGTCTTTGGTCTTTTTCTCATGAGCAGATCCAGTCCATGCGTCTTTCTTGAGTCCTTGCCTGACAAAGAGGTTGAACCTCATTTGGTAACATCTGGTCTGGTCCTTGTCAATGGCGGATATCAGGATGTTGGGAAAGGAGCTAGGCTGCCAGACTGGTCTGAGTCTGTGTCATCCGAAGAGGTCTCTTTTGGGTCAGAGGAAGCTTGGACCTCACCATCCTCCCTCTTCTAAAGGTTTAGACCTCTAAACCTGTTTTTCCTCTGCAAGAAAAGAAGCTAGGCCAGTGACATTGAACGCGGGAGAAAGCTTATACTTACCTAGCAGCTCCAGGCAGGTGGCATTATCGTCGATCTTCTCGATAATGAGGAACGGTCTGTCTCCTCTTGGTGAAAGCTTATCTTTCCATTACTGCAGAAACCTCTCTGTGCGGAAATCTAGCCAGACCTAATCTCCAACTTTGTAGGATGCTTTCTTCTGATGCTTGTTAGCTTGTCGAAGATACTAATCGGCAGATTTTTGATGGTTTTCCAGACCTTCTTGTGGATTTCCTGGATGAACTTCGCCCTGTTGGTTCCGAGGATACTTTCTTTATCTCTGGGTGGTAGAGGTAAGATATCGGGAGGGTTAAGGGGTTAAACCCGTAGATGACTTGGAATGGTGAGATCTTTGTTGCCGAATGGATGGAATGATTGTAAGCGAACTCTACATATGGTAGGCATTGCAACAAGGAGTGCTTCTTCCAGTTGAGGATGGCTTGCAATGATTCCTAATATTTGGTTTAAGGCTTCCATATGGCCTTTGATAAGAGTATGGCAAGCAGTTGAGTAGAATAGCTTGGTGCCAAACTTAATCCATAAGGACCTTCAAAATTGGGACAATAAGCACATCTCTTAATCGGATACCATGGTCCGAGGAATGCTGTGTAACCTTACTGTATGTGGTCTTTGGTGCATACAGGGTTTTGAAACAGAGAGTGAAATGAGCTATTTTGGAAAACCGGTCAATGACTACCATGATTGAATCCACCCAAAATTTGGTTGGGATATGAAGTGGCATGTATAGATCATGGGGCTGGGCCCGAGATTTGGCAAGCGGCAAGGCTCACATCTTGCAAAGAAACCTTGACCATTTTCTTTAGCCTGGCTAGTAGAAATGGTTCCTTAGCACAACCAGTATCTTGAATACTTCGTAATGACCCATTAAACCTCCTCTATGAGCCTCTTGGACAAGTAGGTCTCGAATAGATCCTTCTGAGTTACACAACCGTCTTCCCTTGAAAATTACCTCTTGTGCAGATAGAATCCTTGTATCCTCTCTTGCCACTGTTGGTGAACTTTTCACTCAGGCTTGGGTCGGATGTGTATTGCGCCTTGATGCTTTTGAAGCCGAGGAACTTGGCTTTTATGGTGGTGATGAGGGTGTATCATTGAGGCAGGGCATCTACCACATTTTCTTTTCTTTTCTTGTACTTGATACTGTAGGGAAAAGTCTATATGAACTCCAACCATTTGGCATGTCACCGTTTGAGGTTGTTCTGTCCTCGTAAGTGCTTGAGCGTCTCTTGGTCGGTATGAATGACAAATTCTTTGGCAAGGAGGTAGTGTTGTCAGGCTTAAGGCTTGGACTAAGGAATTTAACTCCTTATTGTAGGTAAGGTAGTTGAGTGTGGCTCCTCCTAGTTTCTCACTGAAAGAGCAGTTAACCTGCTTGTATTAGGACAACACCAATACTGATGTCAGATGCATCGCATTTTACCTCAAAGGTCTTTTGGAAGTCAGGCGACATGAGAAGTGGGGCTTGGGTCTGGTGGTTCTTCAGTTCTTTAAAGGCTCAATTCTGGTCCTGGCCCCAATGAAATCCTTCCGCCTTCTTTAGATTAAAGTCAAGGGGCGGCTATCAAACTAAAGTCTTTGAATGCATCAGTAGAAGTGGGCAAGCCATAAAAGCTCCAAACTTTTTGGTATTGGTAGGAACGGGCCAATCTTTTATGTCCTTGACCTTCTCTTCATCCACCTTGAGGCCCTGTGAATTGATCACAAAACCTAGGATAACAAGTTTGTTAGCACAGAAGACACACTTTTTTAAGTTGGCATATAAGCTTTCTTGCCGAAGTGTGTTTAAGACAGTTTCCAAATGACCCAATGGTCATCATTGTTTTTACTGTACACCAAGATATCATCAAAGTACACCACAACAAAATTGTTGATGAAAGAACGAAGAGTGTGATTCATTAACCGCATGAAAGTGGATGTGCATTATATAGGCCGAAGGGCATCACAAGCCACTCGTAGAGGCCTTTCTTAGTCTTGAAGGTGGTCTTCCATTTGTCCACTTCCTCCATTCGCACTTGGTGGTATCCGATCTTGAGGTTAATCTTAGAGAAGACCTCTAATCCAATAAGCTTGTCTAACATATCATCGAAGCTGGGTATAGGATGGCGGTACTTGATAGTGATGTTGTTGATGGTGCAGAAGTCAACACACATCCTCCAGGTTCTATCCTTCTTGGGGATGAGTAGGACAGGCACCGCTCAGGGGCTAAGGATTTCTCCTAACATCCTTTGTTTATCATCTCTCCCACTTGTTTCTCTAGTTCCCAAGCTTCTTCCCAGTTTACTCAATAAACTGACTGGTTTGGTAGTGGGCGTCTGGGATGAAGTCAATATGGTACTCTATCCATTTTATTGGAGGAAGGCCGTCGGATATCTCTTCCAAAAAGATGTCCTGGAATCTCTCTAGAAGGCATTTGACCTTATCTAGTATTGACATAGGGAAATATTATCAAGGGATCATTGGAGGAGTTTGGAAGTTTCTGTCTGTACAGGTCCGTGCATAATCTGGGATGTATGGACTGTACTTATCCGTGCAAAATCTAAGTGTACAAAATACGGGAATCTGGGTTTAGGTTCTACGATGACTTGAGAGAAAGTTTGAAGATTGAGGATTGTGCAAAAGTCGTGTTAAAATATAAGATTCCAGATCTTTCTATTTTGACACATGTATTTTGTTTTAATCCCTAATTTTTCTTCTAGTCAATTTAGGGCTTCTCCTTAGCATATAAAAGGGAAGCCAGCATCCTTTGTAAAGTTTAACCTAATGGAAACTCTTTCTTTTCCCTCTTGGCCGCCAATAGCCTCTTTCTCTCTTACTCTCTTGATCTTTCTCATCTCCTAAATCTCTTGAATCTCTTAAATCTCTTATGGTATCAGAGCATGGTTTATGATTCTTTCACTCTTGTTGATGATTATTTCACTCTTAATGGTTTGAAATATCTCTTTGCTTTCTCTATTCTCTAGCAATCTCTCTAGAAATCTCTAACCTAGCTTTTGGCGGCTATAATCTCTCTTTGCTACCTTTATTCTCTTTGAATCTGTCTTGGTTTCCTCTGTTTAAGTGTTAAATCTCTATTTTTGTTGGCTGAAATCTCCAAAGAGCTACCCTCTTTGGCGGCTGAAACCTTTAGGTGTTTGTTCTCTCTGTTTCCTAGGGTTCTTAGTGGTTCATTCTTGGTGGTTTGTTCATCTTGGCGGCTTGGTTTCCTTCTAACTGCTCTGCGATTGCTTGGTTTGCTTCTAGCTGTTCTTGGTGGTTTGTTTCATCTGTTTGAAGGTTGTTCTTGGTGGTTTGTTCTCTTGGTTTCATTCTAACTGTTCTTGGTGGTTTGTTCTCTTGGTTTCCTTTTAGCTGTTCTTGGTGGTTTGTGATAGTGAAGTAGAGCTAGTTTGTGGTAATTTGGTGAACTATTGATAGCTCTAAACCCATTGTGATTCCAGTGATTTTTCAAAGGAGTGAACTCCTTGATGTGGGCTAGAACCACCAGAACAGCTCTTTGTGGTCGTGATCTTTGGAGCCATGTAGAAGGCTATCAAATGCAAAAGGGAACCATAAAGGAGAGTGTGATGAAAGGTAGTAAAGATCTAAGCTCTGAGGATAGCAAATGGTTCTAAGAGGATTAAAGTGTCCTTGGGCTACTTCAAAACTCCCTAGAAGCGCTAATACTTGAAGCTTATTCCTATTGTGAAACAGCTAAGGAATTGTGGGATACTCTCAAGAATGTCTATGGAAATATTTCTAACCTCAGCAGTGTATTTGAAGTGAAGAAAGCTATCCACAATCTCAACCAAGAAGACCTAGAATTCACTGCACACTTTGGAAAGTTGAGATCACTTTGGGCAGAATTGGAGATGCTTAGGACTCTCTCGGTGGTTCCTGTAGTTATCAGGGAAAGAAGTGAAAAGACAAGGTCTTTGACATTCTACTTACCTTGAATCCTGCCTACAACGACCTGATCAAGCATATACTTAAGGCAGAGAAGCTACCAAGCTTGGAGGAAGTGTGTTCTCAAGTGCAACGTGAGCAATGATCAGTTGGGCTCTTTGATGGGAAAGAAGATATGGCATGGCTCACAAGGTAGCATTCAAACATGAAGATAGGAAGACCTTAGTGTGTGATCATTGCAAGAAGAAAGGCCTTATCAACGGCAAGTGTTGGATCCTTCACCCACATCTCAAGCCGGGCAAGTTCAAGACACAAGCTCAAGCACACCTTGCTAAGGAGAAGAGCGATCAGGGACAAGCCGGATCATCTAAGCAAGAAGAGGAAGTTGCTATGGTCACTCATTTAGCCTCTTTACCAAATTTACCTAGTAAAACATTGGTAATTGATTCAGGTGCTTCACATCACATGATTAGTAATCCTAGACTCATTAATAATGTTAGACCAGCCGGTGGAAATGTGATAATTGCAAATGATGATAGAATTCCCGTAAGAGGAATAGGTGATTTAAAATTGTGTGATAAGAACTCTAAAACCTTTTTATGCCTGAATTTACTTCTAATCTTGTATCAGTAAAAAGGCCAACAAATGATTTTAATTTTCATGCTATCTTTGGTCCTAACAGTTTTCATTTTCAGGATATTAAGAGTAGAAAGGTTATTGGAGAAGGAAAGACTAAGGGAGACCTATATATTCTTGAAGATCCTTCACCTAGCAGCTCTCCATCATCTTCTTTCAAATCATGTTTTGCATCTAGTTCCAATACATTATGGCATGCTAGACTAGGACATCCCCACTCACGGACTCTTGAAATAATGTTACCCAATGTTGTCTTTGATAATTCTAGTTGTGAAGCTTGCATTCTAGGCAAACATTGTAAAACCATCTTTCATAAGTCTTCTACTATATATGAACAATGTTTTGACTTAGTGCACTCTGATGTATGGACTTCACCTTGCTTATCTAGGGATAATAACAAGTATTATGTCACATTCATTGATGAGAAATCAAAATATACTTGGATCACACTATTATCATCTAAGGACAAAGTATTTGATGCATTTCTCAACTTCCAATCTTATGTGACTAATCAGTTTAATGCAAGCATTAAGTTACTTAGGTCTAACAATGGTGGAGAATACACAAGTCAAAAGTTCAAAGATCACTTGAAAAAACATGGGATTTTACATCAAACTAGTTGTCCTTACACACCACAATAAAATGGAGTGGCTGAAAGGAAGAATAGACATCTCATGGAGGTAGCAAGATCTATGATATTTTATAGACTTGAATGGAAACTTAGGTACTAGTCATTATAATTTCATATATTCTGCTATTTTCATCTAAGGAGATTCTGGGGTGATGCAGTCATGGCAGCATGTTATCTCATCAATAGGATACCAACAAGGGTTCTTAATGACATATCACCATTTGAGGTACTAAATAAAACTAAACCCTCCCTTAATCACTTACGTGTCTTTGGGTGTGTTTGTTTTATCTTAAGGCCAGGTGAACTAAAGGACAAGCTTGAAGCCAAGAGCATGAGAGGGATATTCCTAGGATATTCCACTACTCAAAAAGGTTACAAATGCTATGACTTCTCAAAGAACCGAACTATTGTGTCAAGAGAAGTCAAGTATATTGAGAACCAAGAGTACTATGAGAAGAAGGATTGGGAGAGCTTGAAAGATTTGGCAAACTCACCAAATGATAGAGCTGCAAGTATGAAATACCTCCTAAGTCACCTTGGAAACACTCCAGAAACTTCTAATACCATGGAAGAAACTGAAACAATTCAGCCAAAACCAAACTCACTTAACAAGGAACAAGACCAAGATCAAGTGGAGGAAGTTGTTACTGAAGAAATGGTTACAGAAAGCCAAGATCATGGGTTAGAACAAGAGAAAGAAAATGTTGTTCCTCTTAGGAGAAGCACAAGGCTAAAGAAAAAAATGGTCCAGGAAAGGCAAGATCATGGGTTGGAACAAGGTGAAGAAACTATTCCTCATGAGTTGGAACAAGAAGAAAAGAATTTTGTCCCTCTTAGGAGAAGTACAAGGCGAAAGCAAACAAGGGTTTACTACAACAATCAAGCTGTGGCACATCCCATTCAAGCTGTGTATTTTTTTGACCTTTTGCCAATAACTCATCAAGCTTTCCTAGGCAAGATTAAAGCTCAATGGATTCCCTAAAGTTATGAAGAAGCCAAATGTAGCAAACAGTGGTTAGATACTGTAAATGATGAAGTTGGAGCTGTGGAGAGGAATCATACATGGGATGAGGCTGATCTTCCTTTGGGAAAAAAGCGGTTAGCTCAAAATGGGTATTTACCATCAAATATCTCAGCAATGGTGATATTGAGAGGTATAAGGCTAGATTAGTAGCAAGAAGATTCACACAAACATATGGAGATGACTACAAGGATACCTTTACCCCGGTAGCCAAACTTCACACACTTCGGGTGGTCCTTTCCTTAGCAACAAATCTAGAGTGGGAGCTATGGCAAATAGATGTGAAGAATGCGTTCCTCCAAGGAGAACTTGAGGAGGAAGTGTACATGACTCCACCACCGGGATTTGAAGACTCCATTGCTCCAGGGAAAGTACTTCGGCTTAGGAAGGCTATCTATGGGCTAAAGCAATCCCCAAGGGCGTGGTATCACAAACTAAGTTCTACCCTTAAGGACATAGGCTTCAAAAGATCGTAGCTGATCACACTCTCTTCACCCTTCAAAGCTCTAAGAGAATTATTGTGGTCTTGGTATATGTGGATGACCTTATCATTTTCGGTAATGATAAGGAAGGTATTCAAAACACTAAAACCTTTCTTAAGACTATCTTTGACATCAAAGATCTTGGAGAACTAAGATATTTCTTAGGGATTGAAATTTGTCGTTCTCCAGAAGGCTTATTTCTTTCACAAAGGAAATATACCCTTGATTTGTTGAGTGAGACAGGAAAGCTTAGAGCAAAACCAGCCAAAACTCCACTTGAAGATGACTACAAGGTCAATCGAAAGGGGGAGAAAACTGAGGGAGAAAAAGAAGAAGACCTATTACACAAGCCTTACGCTGATCCTCTCCAATACCGTTAATTAGTGGCTAAGCTTATCTATTTGACTATCACTTGACCTGACTTGTGCTTTGCTGTGAACCAGGTGAGTCAGCACATGCAAACACCCACGGTATACCATTGGAATATGGTGGATCCGATCTTAAGGTACCTCAAAGGGAGTCCCGGCCAAGGCATATGGATGGGAAAGAATGGGAATGCTGAGCTATTGTGATGCAGACTATGCTGGTGACACAAAGGATAGGAAGTCAACCACAGGTTATTGCACATTCATTGGTGGGAACTTGGTTACATGGAAGTCTAAGAAACAGAAACTAGTGTCATGCTCAAGTGATGAATCAGAATATAAGGCAATGAGGAAGCTCACAACTGAACTGGTTTGGCTTAAGGCACTACTCAAAGATCTAGGCATTGAAACCACAAGCCTTATCATGATGCATTGTGATAACCAGGCGGCCATCCACATAGCTAGTAACTCAGTGTTTCATGAGAGGACAAAACACATAGAGATTGACTGCCATAAAGTTCGAAAGAAGATTGAAGAAGGAGTGACTCTACCATGTTATACAAGAAGTGAAGACCAACTAGCTGATATCTTCACCAAAGCCGCAAGTCTTAAGGTTTGCAACCGCATTTATAGCAAACTAGGTCTTGTAGATCCAACTCACCCTTGATCATATCCCCTACACCCATAAATGTTATGCTCTTTTCCTCATCATAGATTTTTTCCCAAGTGATTTTTCTATGATTAGGTTTTTACCGAGGTAACGCCTATGGGGTATCCAAGCTTAGCCTTTGCTCACCGACGGCTAAGCTTGAGGGGGAGTATTGACATAGGGAAATATCATCAAGGCATCATTGGAAGAGTTTGGAAGTTTCTGTCTGTACATGTCCGTGCATAATCTGGGATGTACGGACTGTACTTATCCATGAAAAATCCGAGTGTACAAAATCCGAGAATCTGGGTTTAGGTTCTTTGATGACTTGGGAGAAAGTTTGAATATTGAGGATCGTGCAAAAGTCGTGTTAAAATATAAGATTCCAGATCTCTCTATTTTGACACATGTATTTTGTTTTAATCCCTAGTTTGTCTTCTAGTCAATTTAGGGCTTCTCCTTAGCATATAAAAGAGGAGTCAGCATCCTTTGTAAAGTTTAACCTAATGGAAACTCTTTCTTTTCTCTCTTGGCCGCCAATAGCCTCTTTCTCTCTTACTCTTTTGATCTTTCTCATCTCCTAGATCTCTTGAATCTCTTAAATCTCTTAGCTAGTACGTGAGCTCCTGAGCTACATGTATTGTTATCATCCTTACTAGTGTTGATGAGAAAATTTGACTTGGCATTAGGATCCTTGGATAGCTTACACTGCAACTCATTAACCTCTACGGGCTTAAGAGGAGTTAGGCTAATCTGCTTATGGTCATGTGTAAATAAATACAGGTTGGTCCGGCCATTATGCTTTGCGTCCTTATCAAACTCCCATTGACGTCCAGTAGGACATGGCTACCTTGCATTGGAACTACATCGCTAAGGACTAGATCTTTATACTGTCAGATACTAAATGGAATGAGCACTTATTCATTTACTTGAATGAGCCACTTATCATTAAGTTATTTAATTTTGTAAGGATGAGAGTGTTTAGTGGTGGAAAGGGTGAGCTTTGCCACCTTTTGAGAACCCATATTGGTGCACGAGCCCCCATCAATGATCAGTCCTTTCCGTTTACCGTGCAAAGGGTGTGTAAATGGTTTCCCATTGGGATTTTTCTGCTGCTGCTGGCGAGATGTTGAGAAATCCTCTGGATGACGAATAGTTCACCTTTGTCAAAGTAGTTTGTGACACCTTTATGTGATTCCTCTGGTTTCTCCTTCTCTTTCTGGGATTCATATTCCCCCTTTGGGGTTATGATCATTATCCTCTGGTTTGGACAGTGTCTAGCGAAGTGACCATGGCCTTAACACTTAAAGCAGATAATTTCATGGGTACGTCTGTTGTTGGCTTCAAGATGAGGATTGGTTGGTGGTTTGTTCTCGGCGGGCTGGGGTTTGAAATGTGAGTCAAGTAGCGTGGCTGGGGGTTTAAAGGTTTTAACGTTAGGTGCCCAGCTGGGTACTCCTTGGGGCCAATGGTTGGCATTGGCGTTCTTCCTCTTAATCTGGTTTCTACCTAAATGGCCAGGGGTAGAAGCTCCTCAAGTCCTCCGTAGCATTGCTTTTTGACCTTTCTTAGGATCCGGTCTTGTAGGGCATCAAGTAATTAGGTCATGAGGGTTTCCTCCTACTCGTCCAGTTGGAGCCGGTTCCTCCGGTCTTGAAATTCTTCATAATACTCATTGGCTGTCTTGCTTCTTTAGGTAAGCTGGTGAAAGTGTTGTTGGAGATATATGTGGAACATGGGAAGGACGTATCTTCGTCTAGTGACAAAATGACTTCCCAGGTTGGGATGGGGCCTTCGCGATTTCGTCTTCTCTTGGACTGGTCTTCGTCCCACCATGTGAGAGCATGGTCTGTAAGCTGAGCAGCGGTGTAGGCGATTTTAAGCTGTTCCCAGTCTAGGTAAGCTTCTGGGTCGACTCATCCCGCAAAGGTAGGAGCAGTGAGCTTAAGGCTTACGATGTGCGGTCTTAGGTTTCGTTCATTTGGGCGGTCCTCATCTGGCACCATCCTCCTTCTAGATCGAACTCTCTGGTGATTTGGATCTTCAAAATCTTCCATCTCAGGGAAGTGATGTGCAAGTGGTACGGATAGGTTACCATGTCGAGGTAAGGGACCTAAACTGTGAAGCGGTTCATTGGGGACCTATGGGTTAAAAAAGGCCTCCATTCTGTTAAGACATTTGCCAATATGTCTAATTTGGGCCTAGAAGTCAGTGAGAAGGGTTCTAATCTCGGAAGCCTCTATGGGTTCCTCTATGGTCAGTCGGATATAAACGGAAAGGGGTTTGGCTGAACAGTGGGTACTGATTGGATGGATTGTGGTTCAGCTGGATGGGTAGTACCTGCCGAACATAACAGGATTTGGCTGGATGGATGGTATCGGTCGAACGGAACGGGATTTATCTGGACAGATGGTATCGGTCGAACGGAATAGGATCTGGCTGGCCAGATGCTACCGGCCAAACAGAACAGGATTTGGCTTGATGGATGGTACTGATCGATTGGAACGGGATTTGGCTGGATGGATGGTATCAAGGTTTAGTGGGCACAGGGTGGTACTGTTGGCTGTTGGTACGTGGTATGATACTAATGCGAGATGGTACTGCTGTTTGGCAGTATCCAGTACGAAGTACTATGGTCTGGCAATAGAAGATATGTCCAGTACATTTACCAGTCTGCAGTTTGGCAGTATGAAATGGCACGGGTAGCTTGAATGGGTAGAGGTACCTCGCACAGAAAACAACAAATGTTTAGGACCAACCAATGCAAAAACCTTAAAAGAAAATATAAAAAATACTGCAAAGCAGCTATGGCAACATGATAAGAGCTTGTATGGACTACTTGATGCTAAGGCTCCGGGTCCACTAGGTAGCAACGTGGTGGTGCACCAAGCTACAAGAAAACTTGGGACCACTCAGGGTGTGGCTAATCCCAGGCATAAGGAATATTCTCTTTGCCGTGGAAACACTACAAGAAAATTACCACAAAACCGATGACATTTCTTACGGACAACCCATCCGTCAGAAAAATCCAATGGATTTTCGACAGAATTCTGATGATTAGACACCATCAGAATTCTGTCAAAAGTTTCCGACAGAAATCCAACATACTGCAAATTTTCTGACAGATATTCGATGGACAGATGAAAATCCATCAGAAATACATCGGGTTAGGTGAGTATTTTTACGAAAATGTTATATATGTTATCATAGCCGTTATTCTTCGTAGAAATACTCATCAAAACCAATAGATTTCTGAAGGATTTTCATCTGTTCGTCAGAAATCCGTAAAAAATTTTGAATGTTAATACAGATGTTTTATTTCGTCATTTCCGATGGAAAACTGAAGGATTTCTGACAGATGTCGATTCTATATATTTGTATATATTTTCCTTCATTTTATCACATTACAACTCAATAGATTACACATAACAAATAAAAGTATCATCTACCAATTATTTTCGTTCTTGGATGGACAAACCACCGAATAATCCGAAATCAAATTTATTGAAACATGAGTATGCACGAGGTATATGCGAGTTAATGGAATTGGCCGCAAATTAACAAGGAACAAAACAAAGTGGTAAGATGAAATGTCCTTGTTGTATTTTTCAGAATTCACATAATGTTAGGGTTGAGTTAGAGTGGCATCACTTATATAGTAATGGATTTATGGCAGAATATAAAATTTGGTATCTACACGGAAAATCTAATATTGATCATGGTAGTACTAGCGAACCATATGTTTGAGATAGTTTAGGAGGTAGAATGGAAATATATATATATATATATATGTGTGTGTGTGTGTGTAGGTACGATTAATATGGGGATTAATGCGTTTAAAGAAACCTTCCACTCGGGTAGTGAAGATCATGGAGATAGGATTGAAAACTAAATCTAGAGGCACAAAAGTTTTTTATATGTTAGATGAAGCGAAACAACCACTTTATAGTGGTTGTAGATATGGTCATTCACCTTTATCATCCGCTATTGAGAAATATATTTTGTCTGAGGATAATCTTTTACCGGCATCATATTACGAGATTCAGAAACTTGTAGCTGGTCTTGGTTTACTGTATAAGATGATATATGTCTGCATTGATAATTTTATGATTTACTGGAGAGAAAATGAAAACCATAAAAGATGTCAATTTTGTCGTAAACCACGGTTTCAAGATACTAGTGGGAGAGCGAGAATTCCATTTACATGGATATGGTATTTACTGTTGACGGATAGGTCGAAGAGGTTATATCAATCTCAGCGTACCGCTGAAGCAATGAGATGGCATGGGGAGCATCATCAAGATGGTGATATCACACATCCTTCAGATGCAGAATGCATGGAAACATTTTAAGATAGTGTATCCAGATTTTCGACATGAGCGACGAAATGTATATTTGGGATTATGTACAGACGGTTTTAACCCATATAGAAAGCATATAAGACAATATTGGCATGCAATTGTAACACCGTACAATTTATAGAGAGTTTTTGTTCCTCTAAATTCTTGTGCCTAGTCTGAAGCATCTAAAAAGGTCACTTGATGTATTCCTTCTGCCATTGATTTATGAGTTACAAATTCTATGGGAGCATGGAGTTGAAAGTTTGATGTTTCAATGAAGCAGAATTTTAAGATACGTGCGGTTTTATGTGGACCATAAGTGATTTTCCCGCATACAGTATGCTATCTGGATGGACGACTCATGGAAGGTTATCGTGTTCGTATTGCCAAGATAACATTGATGCTTTCTAATTGCATAATGGAAGGAAAACGTATTGGTTTGATTGCCAAAGAAAGTTTTTAACAAGTGAGCATATCTATCGTAGATCAAGGAGGTTGTTTACAAAAAATAAGCAAGTGTTTGGTTGTCCACCTCCAGAAATCGATGAGAATCTATATTGGAACAATTATGAGATTTTGGTGCATAGAGAAACTTTAATTGTGGGGGGGTGGGGGGGGGGGGGGTATTGGTCACATCTTGTTGATGGTATTGGTATATATCATAATTGACATAAAATGGTATTTCTTTGGGATTTGCCTTATTGGAAAAATCATTTACTAAAATATAATTTGGATGTTATGCATGTTGAGAAGAACTTTTTGACAACATAATGAACATTGTTTTAAACGTACAAGAGAATACAAATAAAATATTAAGTCTCGATTAGACTTGGCCCACAATTATGATCGAGATTATCTTGAAGTTCAAACTAATGGTAAGTACAATTTTCCGGCTTATTGGTTAGACTTGGATAAGAAAAATGAATTTTTTAATTGGATACGCGAAGATGTAAAATTTCCTGATGGATACTGATGAAGATCAAACCCAAGACTTGGCACTTTCGAGAATATATATGATTGGATATGGATAGATCTTTGCATAAATGAATCAAAGACTCAAGTTTATCAAGGTTGTGGATCGAATGGTGACAAAAGAGGCTGTGAAAGGCTCCTTATAGAATGGATTGAATGGTCACACAATAGATGCGGAAGTCCACTGATATTTCTCAATGTCACGCCAAGATATTACACACTTGGTTGTGACAAGGTTTGATTCATGGATATGACTCACCGGAGAATCGAAAAGATTGTTGGATATGACTCACCAAACAATCGGAAAATGTTTTCAATAAATAAAAGAGATTTGTCTATAAAAAATAGTTTGATAAAAAGTTGGATGCTCTAGAACGGAGCTTACAATGAGTTTAAATAGAGGAGGGACTTGAACAGACTCAAGTTCCTCGTAAAAGGACTCTCTTGGGACTCTAAAACAAAACCAAAGACCTTGACCCAAAGTAAATGACGTATAGGACCTAAATAAAAGAAGTTTGTGGAATAAAGACAATGAAATGAAACTATAGTCTAGATTATAACATAAAGTAAATGTTCAGTCGGTCCATTGCATGAAGAAGGCGACCAAGTTAATCATCAAAGTGGTGTTAGTGAACTTGAAGCCTCATTAAAAACCTTAGTTTGGAAACCCCATTGGGATAAAACCAAACCAAGAGAAATATAGCACACTCAAGACACTTAATGATGATTAACTCAGAATGCCTTGAATGGAGATAAGCATCTCTTGGTTGTGTAACTTGTGTTGAATGGGATGAACATATTTTTGCTTCCAAAACATCTTTAGAATTGTTTTCATAGCTTCATTGATTTTTTTTGTCCTTGCACGGGTCATGGGGCCTCTAGGAATGACCAAGCCATCATCCTCTTCTTCTCCAAGTGCAAGCTGGTCCATGATCACATCATCCCTTCCCTCTTGAAAAGGATTTGTCCTCAAATCTGGATCATCTGCAACAAAAGGAATCAAGTCACTTATTTCATACTTACCTTGCAAATCTAGCTTGTAGGCATTGTTGCTGATATTTTTTATGATCTCAAAAGGCCCATCAATCCGTGATATGAACTTAGACTTCCTCCCTTCAGGAAATCTTTCTTTCCTTAGGTAAACCCATACTTGATCACCTACTTCAAAGATCTTCTCACGCCTTCCTTTGTTAGCATGCTTGACATACTGCTTGGTCTTCTCTTCAATATTTCGCCTTGCTTGCTTATGTAATTGGTGTACCAGCTCTGCCTTCTTCTTTCCATCTAAGCTAACTCTTTCACACTCAGGCAAAGGTATTAGATCCAAAGGAGATGTAGGATTGAACCCATAAACAATTTCAAATGGAGAATACTTAGAAGCATAATGCACATCATGATTATATGAAAATTCATAATGAGGCAAGTAGTCTTCCCATGATTTCAAGTTTTTCTTTATGAATGCACGCAAGAGAGTTCCTAGTGTTCTATTAACTACTTCAGTCTGTCCATCAGTTTGTGGATGACAAGTAGTAGAAAACAACAACTTAGTACCTATCTTAGACCAAAGAGTCTTTTAGAAGTAACTAAGAAACTTAGTATCTCTATCAGAAACTATAGTTATATAGGCATGCCATGTAAGCGCACAATCTCCTTAAAGAAAAGTTAGAAACATGCATTGCATCATCAGTTTTGTGACAAGCTATGAAATGTGCCATCTTAGAAAACCTATTTACCACAACAAAGGTAGAATCCTTTCCGGTTCGAGTTCTAGGCAGTCCAACAATAAAGCCCATAGATATGTCATTCCAAGGACGATAAGGAATGGGTAAAGGAGTATACAAACTGCGGCTTTGAACCTTGGACTTAGCTTGTTTACATGTTGCACATCTTCCACAGATCCGCTCCACATCTCTTTTCATGTGTGGCCAAAAGAAATGGTCCTGCAAAATTTTAAGTGTCTTGTCAATGCCAAAGTGTCCCATAAGACTACCTCCATGCGCCTCCCTCCGAGAAAGTGCGTCAGCCACTATATTTTCCTTACATTATTTGTACTTGATCAAATAAGGAAAAGTTTCTATGAATTCAAACCATCTGGCATGTCTTTTGCTCAGTTTGTTCTGCTCCTTTAGGTACTTAAGAGATTCATGGTTTGTGTGTATTACAGACTCTTTAGGCCAGAGATAATGTTGCCTTGTTCGTAAGGCCCTCACCAAAGCATACAACTCTTTGTCATAAGTAACATAGTTGAGAGTTGCTCCTTCAAGCTTCTCATTGAAGTATGATATTGGTCTTTTCTCCTGCATTAACATAGCACCAATACCAATCCCTGAGACATCACATTCAACTTCAAATGTTTTATTAAAATCAGGAAGGATAAGGAGAGGAGAATGAGTAAGCTTCTCTTTAAGGCATTGAAAAACAGCTTCTTGCGCCTCTCCCCACTTGAATCCAATATCTTTCTTGATTACTTCAGTCAATGGAGCATCAATGGTACTAAAGTTCTTGACAAAGCGCCTGTGGAAGCCAGCAAGTCCATAGAAACTCTTCACTTCACTACTGGTGGTTGGACACGGCCACTCCATGATTGCTTTAATCTTCTCCGGAACTACCTTTACACCATCTGCACTTACAACACAGCCTAAAACGACCAAGTTATCTATTCCAAAAGTACATTTCTTAATATTGGCATAAAGTATTTCTTTCCTTAACAAATCAAGAACAACCCTAAGATGTTCTATATGTTCCTCAAAGCTCTTGATGTACACTAGAATGTCATCAAAGTACACAACCACAAAGATGCCAATGAAATATCTGAAGATATGGTTCATCAACCTCATGAATGTACTAGGTACATTGGTTAATCCAAAAGGCATGACTAACCACTCATACAATCCATGCTAGGTTTTAAATGCAGTTTTCCACTTATCTTCTTCTTTCATTCTAATTTGATGATATCCACTCTTTAAATCTATCTTAGAAAAATGCAAGAACCATGCAATTCATCTAACATGTCATCTAAATGAGGAATAGGATGTCGATACTTTACAATGATATTGTTGATGGCTCTACAATCCATACACATCCTCCAAGTTCCATCCTTCTTTGGAACAAGCAATACCGGCACATCACAAGGGCTTATATTTTCTCGGATATGCCCATTCGCCATTAGCTCCTCAACTTGTCTTTGAAGTTCCTTAGTCTCCACAGGGTTGGTTCTATATGCTGGACAGTTAGGAAGTGAAGCTCCAGGCACGAAATCAATCTGGTGCTCAATCCTACGGATAGATGGTAGTCCTTTGGGATTCTCTTCTGGAAAACATCTTCAAACTCCTGCAAAAGAAAAGAAATACTACTCGGAACTTCCGGTAATGTATCAGTAAGGTTTACCAACAACTATTTGTAAACAAACAAAAGAATGGGTTGTTTAGAGAACAGAGCTCTCTTAACCACATTAGATCTCACAAGAAAGTTTGATTGCCTTATAGGTTTGTTCTCAAATGCCTATTTCTTGGTTTTTCTCAAACTCTCATTTTTGTTTGATGGTGGTGTGTTTAGGGGGTCACTCACATTGGTCTTGTCTTGTTGTTTCAGCCATGTTTGATCATGATAAATTTTTTGTGGCGTCAATGGAGCAAGCGTGGTCTTTCGGCCGTGGTATTCAAAGGAATAACGGTTTGTAAACCCATCAGGATTTACCCTTCTATCAAACTGCCATGGTTTCCCTAGCAATATGTGGCCGACCTCCATTGCTAAGATATCACACAAAATTTCATCCTTGCATTTGCCTATGGTTAAAAGAACCAATACTTGGCTGCTTACGATCATTTCTCCATCATCATTCAACTATTGAAGCTTGTAAGGCTTCGGATGCTTCTTCACTTCTAGACCTAACTTTTTGACCATAGTTTTACTTGCCACATTAGTACAACTTCCTCCATCAATAATAAGGCTGCAAACCTTACCTTGTACTAGGCATCTTGTGGGAAAAAAGTTTTCCCGTTGTTCTTGGTCAGCATCTTTGGCTTGAATGCTCAATGATCGTCTTGTTACTAACAATTCTCCTGTTGCTGGTAATTCAATCTCCTCAGAATTGGAGTTTTCCTTGTCTTCAGGTTCTTCTTCTTCTGTTTCAATCTCGCCATTATCCAAAAGATCATAGTTCTTCTGTTGATGCATTCATTGGCTTAGTGTCCTCTCCCTTGACATTTGAAACATCTAAAATCTCGGTTCCTAGAAGAAGTTGCCACAGCTTTCCCTTTGGTGTCTTGAGTAGGGGTGTAGGTTTTGGAGTCAGGTTTTGGTTTGACCACAGTCTTGTCCTCTCTTTGATAACTTGACTTAGCATGAGAAGCTCCAGCCCCATAGATTGTTTTAGAACTACTCATCTTCTTGACTTGTTATTCTACTAGAACAGCCTTATGAAGTATCTCCTTTAAATCACCATAAGTTTGAAGCTTGATCCTATCTTGAATATCTCGAGCCAAGCCACTCAAGAACCTTGTCATGGTTGCCTCATGATCCTCATCTATATCGGCTTTGATCATAAGAGACTCCATTTCTTGAAAGTAATCATCCACACTTTTACTGTCTTGGCCTAATCTCCTAAGCCTTTGATGCGACTCCCAGTGGTAATGACTTGGAACAAATCTCTTCCTCATCAAGTTTTTTATTACTTACCAAGTTTCCACATGCGGCTCCTGGTTGTGTCTCCTACTTGTAACAATCTGATCTCACCAGTTGATGGCATAATTATAGAATTCTGTTGCAGCAACTTGAACCTTCTTCCGTTCTGAGTAAGGCTGACAATCAAAGATGAGTTCTATCTTCTTCTCCCATTCTAGATAGGTGTCCAGATCATTCTTCCCATAGAATGGTGGTATCTTCAAGTTAAGACTACTGAGATTGTCTTCATTGCGTTCCCTGGCTTCTATTACACACCTTGGATGTCTATGTTCCCCATTAGAAACTTGACTTCCACGGCTGTAGTAGTCTTGTCCTTCCTCATCATATAATAGGCGTTGTGCCCTTCTTCTTCTTTCAGCAGGGCATTGGGGAAGTCCTTGATTAACTGACTCTTGTATGGTGTCCATTCTCTCATGAACTATATATAACTCCTGCCTCAAAAGTTGCCTCATTTCTTCCATAAGAGCT
Organism: Nasturtium officinale; assembly: GCA_963854855.1. Classification (NCBI taxonomy): domain Eukaryota; kingdom Viridiplantae; phylum Streptophyta; class Magnoliopsida; order Brassicales; family Brassicaceae; genus Nasturtium; species Nasturtium officinale. The sequence continues at coordinate 3,442,653 of OY978512.1, forward strand.
TGTACGTCCAGGTTGTTTGGTCTGGCTCTTCTTGGTCAGTTGGTGTTTTCACTTTCTCCAGCTTCACTATGGGACATCTTAAATTTTCATGCAAAACTCAACAAATGGTTAGTAATAAAAATATCACTATTATTTTCCCCTCTCAAGTGTTTCACACAAGTGTTTCACTAAACTCTCAAGATGTTCTCACTCAGAGATTTCTCAATGATTCTTAGCAAACAAATCCCAATCAAATTCAATGAGAAATTTTCCAACAATCCGAATAGGATAGAAAGGAAAAGAGTTGGAACACTTTTTATTTTGTTTCTTCTATTTTTTTTAATAGAAGATCCAACGGATCTTTGAAGAGAAAGATAGGAAGAAAAGACACAATTGAAAGAGAGAATTTGAAAAGAGGTTGAAGGTGAGATGAAGACTCACGGTGAAGAAGATGGGAGATCAGAAATGAAAGGTCAGAACTTGAAAGATCAGAAATGAAAAGTCATAAAAACTCACTACCAAACTCGAAAATGATGCTCTGATACCGAATGATGAAGATCAAACCCAAGACTCGGCACTTTTGAGGGTAGATATGATTGGATATGGATAGATCCTTGCATAAACGAATCAAAGACTCAAGTTTATCAAGGTTCTGGATCGAATGGTGACACAAGAGGCTGCAGAAAGGCTCCTTGTGGAATGGATTAAATGGTCACACAATGGATGCGGAAGTCCACTAATATTCCTCAATATTACGCCAAGATATTACATACTTGGTGGTGACAAGGTTTGATTCCCGGATTTGACTCACCGGAGAATCGAAAAGATTGTTGGATATGATTCACAAAACAATCAGAAAATGTTCTCAAAGAACAAAAGAGATTTGTCTATAAAAATAGTTTGATAAAAAGTTGGATGCTCTAGAATGGAGCTTACAATGATTTTAAATAGAGGAGGGACTTGAATAGACTCAAGCTCCTCATAAATTGGGACTCTAAAACAAGACCAAATACCTTGACCCAAAGTAAATGGCGTCTAGGACCGAAATAAAAGAAGTTTGTGGAAATAAAGACAATGAAATGAAACTATAGTCTAGATTATAACATAAAATAAATGTTGTTCGGTCCATTGCATGAAGAAGGTGACCAAGTTAATCATCAAATTGATGTAACTGAACTTGAGGCCTCATTAAAAACCTTAGTTTGGAAAATCCATTTGGATAAAACCAAACCAAGAGAAAAAGAGCACACTCAAGACACCTGATGATGATTAACTCAGAATGGCTTGAATGAGATAAGCATCTCTTGGTTGTGTTGAATGGGATGAACCTCTTTTTGCTTCCAAGACATCTTTAAAATTGTTCCCACAGCTTCGTTGATTCTTTTTGTCCTTGCACGGGTCATAGGGCCTCTAGGAATGACCAAGGCATCATCCTCTTCTTCTCCAAGTACAAGCTGGTCCATGATCACATCAGACACATAACTAATTTGCATAATTTCATTAATTCAGTAGAATGGGAGTTTATTGGAAGGAAGATAGATGAATGTCATGTTGTCATGCAACGGCTTCTTCCATTTTCCTTTGCGTATCTTCTTCACAAAGATGCTTACCATGTCATTGCAGGTATTTATCATTAGTTTAAAATTTTAGCATTATTAAAATATTTTCACAAAGATGCTTACCATGTCATTTAGGTACCTATCATTAGTTTAATATTTTTAGCATTATTAAAATATTTAATTATTGTTACTAATTTTCATTGATTATGTTTTGTAGGAGTTGGTGCTTTCTTTAGAGATTTATGCACTAGAACACTTACAGTAGACGGTATCCGCAACTTGGACGACAATATACCGCTTTTTCAATCTAGAAAAGCTTTTTCCACCTTTTTGATGTTATGGAACATCTTCCAATCTACATTCCATGAGAAGCAGCTTTAGGAGGTCATGTTTAATATCGGTGGATGTATCCTTTTGAGCGTTATAAGTTTCATAAAAAACAAGGTAAAAATGTAAGAAAAGTTGAAGGATCTATAGTGGCACAAAACCTCAATGAAGAAGCTTCACATTTTTCTGAGTATTACTTTCCAGCCAAAATTCATACAAAGAGTAGGCGTCCGGCACAACATGATGATAGAGGTGAGAAGTCAATTTATCACGGGTACGTCCCTGAGTTATTTCGGCATGTTGGTCGAGTTAGTGGCAAAGGAAAGAAATGCAAGTTATCGGAGCAGGAATTTACACATGTTCATTTGTATATCCTCACAAATTGTGAGGATAAACAATAGTATGAAAAGTACACAAATATTTTATCTATATAATTAATTTTGTAAATTGTATATTAGTTATAAAATAATTTCTTTACAAGATCAACGTGGCGCTAATACACAGTTATTACCCAGATAAAACAGAAGAGAAACTTGAGAAAATCAAAGAGTCCGAATTTGCATCTTGGTTGCGATTTTTGGTAAGTATTAAAATTGAAATTTAATTATTTAAATAAACAATTTCACAATTAGTTAATTACTAATTATTTTATAGGCTACCGAGGGAATACAAAATGGTCAAACATTTCCATCATGGTTAGTAGAGTTTATAAATGGTCCAAACTACATTACCACTTCATACCCACTGTAGTAGAGGATATGGATTTATGATTCATGATAAAGGACGAAGTGGCCAACTTTGAATTATGGTGTTTCGGTTCAACTGGTGATATTATTTATATGACATCTTGAATAAAAATTTGGAACTCCGATATCCCGGAATGTTAAATTTGATGTGCATTGTGTTTGTGGGTGATTGGTATGATCCATTCATTGGTCATTAAAAATTGATCAATTTGGCGTGACATTGGTACATTCAAGACGAAGAATTCTTAAATATGACCAATTCATCCTAGGCTCACAAGCAGATCAAGTAATTTAATTGTATACTTTATTATATGAAATATTATCTGATTTTTTAAATAAATGAATATATATATATATACAAATATATATTTGCAACCACCTAGAAAGACCCGTGATTATTATCTGATTCATCCTAGTCTCGAGTTACTAATCGTCGAGACCCGTGGATAACCATAACTGCAATTAACCCAAGAGAAAGAATTTTTGGAGTTCCAGAATATTATGCTTTGCAACCAGCTAGAAATATTCAAATGTATCATGTAGAACATTCGTGCGGTATCAAACTTATTGTTGTTTTACTCACCATGAGAATAATATAGTCTATTCAGAGTCAGAGGAATCACGTGGAGAATTTGATAATGACGAAGACGAAGTTCCTTCACAAGTATCATCTTCGGAAGATAAACTTGAAAATGACATTGATGTTTTTATTTCTTATTTTAGTGAAATTTTCAATATATTATTTAAAATATACATTTGATAATATTTTAGTTATTTATTTTGAAGTAATATATATGAAAATTTTATAAAAAAATTTAATAGTATTATAAGAATTATATTAAATTGAATATTTCTTATTTTAAATTTCCAAATATAAATTCTATCATAATTTAGTTATTTATTTTTAAGTATTATATATTCAAATTTTATGAAATTTTAAATAGTATTATAACAATTATAACAATAATTATATATTAAATAGTATTCTAAGAATTATAACAAAATTATAACAATAATTAATTAAAAACAATTCTGTCACAAATCCGTCAGAAACTTTTGATGGCTTTCTAACAGATTTGAGGTTTCATGTTTAGTTTCCAAAAAAAATTCAGAATATTTGTTATTTTAACAATTAAACAATACTTAATAACAATATTTTATATCAAATTAAGCATAGTTAGAACGTATTTAATCGATTTTAAAAAATCCATATGGTTAAGAATATATTTTCTTATATAGCACTCATACTTTTTCTAACATATATAACAAACCATTATAAAATTTTCAAATGATGTAAATATGATGTAATATGATGTTTTCAAACATATTTATGATCATAATTTTTATATAACTTATATCCAAACATGATTAAACTCAAAAAACAATCAGGAGACCTCAAATCCGTCAGAAATCTATCAAAAACTTCTGACAGATTTCCGATGACTTGGGAGTTACACGCGTCACCGTTAAGGTTTATTTTTCCAATAAAAATACCACAAAGTAATATTTTTGAATGATGCGGAAACCAAAATTTCAACGTATCCATCGGAGAGTTCTGACAGAATCTCAAAATTAACCCTCACATCTTTTCGAGAATTTTCTCGAAACTGTTTGTATTTATTGTTTTCATTTCCGATGGATTTCTGACGGATATGTCCATCGGAAATTGCTTATAAAAATCACTTCATCTCATTCCCGAGATCATTCACAAAATGTTAAAGAATCTCTTCAACTCTTTCTAACTTCGGATTTCGGCCGATTTCTCTACATCCTATCAATCAAACTTATAAGTTTATAAATCTTTTCATGGTTTTTTTGGATTTGATGTTTAAGATTTTAGATTTAGGAAGTTGGATTGGAAGATTTGGAATTAGGATTATTAGATTATGGGTTTATAGAGTTAGAATTGTGGATTTGGATTATGTATTTGATTAGTTAGATTATTATATATGTATTTGAATAGTTAGATTATTGATTTAAATAGATAGAATTGTGAATTTATATATAGTTAGGATTTTAATTTTATATGTTTATGATTTTTTTATGATTCTGAATTTATATGAATTATTTGAATGGATATGAATTTATTTGAATTTATATGAATTTATTTGAACTATATGATTTATACGACTTTATATGAATTAATTTTGATTTATATTGAATTTTATATTAATTTTGATTATTAATAAATGAATTAAATTGATTTTGATTTTGTTGATTATAGATTAAAATAAGCTTTTATAAATGATTGTTATACAATTTTTGGAATTTTGTTTTATGTACTACTTGTTTTTATATAAGTTTATGTAATATTTGATTTTATTTTTTTCTAGGGATTATGAAGCTTTTTCATCGGACGAGATGGGGTAGTGATTGTCCACGTACACGTTCTAGTGTACCCGAGACCCAATAACCCTCTGCTACACCGCCATCACATATGAGCATTGAAGACTTTGTTTCTCAAGCGGGACGAGAGCATTTAGTTTGACTTGATTTGAGTTTAGTTTCCGGATCAATTTGGTAAATTTAATAATTTAATAATTTTTTTATTCTTTTTATTATTTAATATATCTTATATAATAAAAATTAATTAAGTTCTTATTTTTGTAGGTTTCAGTTTTCCAACAATAGTATATCCAAGTCTATCAACCGAATGTTAAACGGATTAATTTGGGTTCATTATGCAACTTATTCCACTATGCCGATAGAAGACACAATTTATGGTTTCACCAATTTACGGTAAGTTAGATTTTTAAATAAAATTTCTTAATACTCATTTAATACTAAAAGTTTATTTTAACCATAATTTATTTTTTCAGCAAGATTTCACTTGGGAGAGAAATCTTACGTCATTGTTTAGCATGAGTTCGACGCAAAAGTTGCATTGATGTACTCTAGGAAGATAAATGAGTGGAAGAACAAGTGGAAGGATGAAGAGTTGCATAGGGATATGACTGCAAACCCGGAGTTATGGCAAGGACTCATTAGCTATTGGAAGATGGAGGAGATGCAATCAATCTCCACAATGCATTCTACCAATCGGAAGAGCAACCGCAAAGGTAAAGGTATCTCGACACATAATTTGGATGCAATGAACAAGGCTTCCTGCGAACAACTTTTAAGTTATTTAATTTAATTTTTATTCTTTATTCAATTTTATTTTGATATTTTATATTATAAATGTTTATGTTTATTTTTTGAAGTTTCGACAATATGGTGTGCCTCTGTCTCATCTTCAGTTGCTTGAAGATACACACACCAACCGAAGGATCGGTCAAATTCAAGATGTTGTTGCTAGAGATATCATTGATAATGTGAGACGTCTTGGGGGCAATCCAATCGCAACCAATGGTTGAAAGAGCTCCTACATGCATCGAAGTCTCACTTGAGAAGATAAACAAATTCGTTTATGAGGTAAATTAAGTACATTTTAAGTTTGTTTTACTAATTCTTTCTTTTTGTTTTGATTTTTTATTTATCATCTATTCGTTTTGTAGGCAATTCCAAAGAATAAATGTCGTCTTTACGGATTTTCACAAGATTAATACTCTTCTCCATCTTCTCTTTCTTCACGCTATGGAGTTTCCGACCCAGAAATTCAAGAAGCACTCGAGAAAAACCGACAAGCGCTCGAAGAAAATATTGTCAAGATTGACACCTTGAAGGATAAGTTATAAACCTTAGAAGAGGAGCGGCTCGCGGACAAGGCGCGTTTGAGGGCAATGGAGGAGTGGATGCATGGTTCGGACAAAACACTCGTTACCTCTGACCGATTAGTTTTTTTATGTTTTAAAAACTATATAAGTGTTTTAATTTATGATTTTAAGAATTAAGAATAATGGTTTTATTTTATGAGTTATGAATTTATTTATGAATTATATTTTATGAAGATTATTTTATTTTGAATTATTAATATAATTTATATTTATATAAAATTGAAAATCAATATTAATTAAAAAAAATAGGAAGACCCTCGGAAATATTCCGTCGGATATGTTATGAACGGAAGTTTATTCAAGCTTCTCTGAATAACAATGTCGGTTTTGGAGCTTGTGAGTATTAACACTTGGTTAGTAGTCTTTCACTCGGAAAATGGAAACAAAAATGCAACTAGATGACATTTTCAAAGTTATGGTAGACTAAATAAAGATCTAAAAGCCTTAATGCTAAACAACCATAGTTGTATGAGTTTTCCGAGTTAAAACTTATGATGAGCGAAAGGAAGATAGATCTACATATGATGAAAGAAAGGTAAAGCGGTAAAGATAAAGAAAAGCTAGTGACTTAGAACAATACAACCTCTGGGTTTTCAGGAGTTTTGAAGCTCTGAGACCAGTTTACAAGTTTTTAAAAGAGATGTCAAGGCCTCTAACATGGTGGTAGGAGTGGCGGTACGCTAGCAGTTCACGAGGGAAATGGTGGAGCTAAACCTAAGGGATTTACTCGACCCAAAGCTTAGCTAAAGGGATGGAATGGAGATAGAGGTTAAAAGGTGAAATGTAAGCCTTACGATTCAGCACTGGCGAGCGAGTTCTGAGCTACAACTCAAGAAGAACTCGAGGGTGGTTCGTTCACAAGCTAAGACCGTAAACTAAGAGAGAAAATGTAAAAACAATACTTCATTCAATGATAAAAATGATTGATACAAGTGAGGTTCAGTCTCTTTATAGACACAAGTAGGGTTAAGATTCAAAAGATAATAAATACCAATGTTTTAAACAAACATAATTTGGGCCATAAAGTAGAAAGCGCCAAAAGTAAAGATAATAAGAAGGAAAAGAAGCCCGATTTGTCATTGTCTTCTTTGGGATAGAATCATGGTTGAATTGGCTAAGGCTGGTCGTGCGTGCCTTCCTGCTTGTTGCTAATTGGTTTGGTCATTATGCGCCAAGTATCCTTGGCTCGTTAAAACCCCCTCAGTAAACTTCTTTGGAAAACCTCCTAGCCGAGAAAAAAATGCAGTTTTCTTGGCATCTTGTTGTTGTCCTCGCCAAGTTATGGTAAGGACACTGAAAATACGCTCTTGAGCATCCTGGTTTGGGTCGTTATTCCTTGGTCATCTTCCGTGTTCTCCTCAGTCTAAGAATTTTTGGAGCTAGGCATTAACGAGTGTCATGTACTGTTTGCTCTTAGTCCTCTTGATGTTTCTGTGCTGAAGATCTGGCACAGAAAGTTCCTGATCTTGTTCAGTTCCTGGTGCCTGGTTGGGGCTGGTGAGATGGCCTGGTACCGTACCAGGTGGAACCGCGGGACGTAGGATCATATCATTGGTGTCTCATGTTGCCGATGACCAAGGCTGGAATTTACATCGATGTTGTGCGCTGCAGATTTGGGAAATGAATACACATATTAGAGCTACCAGTCTTCCTTGCTCTTAAGTGTGACCGGATCAGCTCCTTTGGAAACATGGAACTGAAGACTACAAAAAAACTTATCTTCTACTAAGACGTGGGATCAAATCCATAACACCAGGCCAAGATTTGAATTGCATAACTTGATATGATTTTCACAATTTCTTCCGCAGCATGCTTTTATCTATTGGCTTGCCGTGCTCAATAATTTAGCGACTGGAGACAGAATCAGAAATTGGGGTTCAGTTAAACAATGCAACCTTTGTGGGGAACCAAATGAAACAAGAGATCGTCTCTTCTTTTCCTGCCCTTACTCCTATACGGTCTGGACCACACTTACAGCTAAAATATTAGGAAAAAGGTGAATCCCGACTGGATGTTAACCCTTCAAACTCTTGTTAGGCATCGAGTTTCAACAGATGATTACATTTTGGCAAGCCTGGACTTACAGAATACTATCTACCATGTCTGGAGCGAGCGCAAAGGGAGAAAACACCAAGAGAATATCCTTATCAGCTAGCTCACGCCATTGATAAACAAATCGCATATCTTCGTTGCATTTCAAAACTAGTGGAAATCAAGAAGCTCTTCGTCTCTGCTGAATCTCAGTTTCTTTCTACGATGTATTCTGATTTTTCATGCTCTGTTTTTTTCTGTTTAAATTCTTTACTACTTCCCAGATATTTGTAAATATTTGTTTGTTGATTAGTAAATTTAACATTAAAAAATATATGGTGTGATACTATAGTGTTGACATATGTCATTCGGTTGGAGCACTATTTAAACCATATATGGCGATATGCCATGCGTGCCATTGGAGTTGGCCTTAGCTGTTAGTACTTCACAAAATATTCATTACATTCGATTCGATTTGGTATTCGATTCGGTATTCACTTTGGTTCAAATAAAAAAATCCGAGTATTCGTAAATTTCGAAGCAAAAGAAATAGCAAAATATAGTATTCATAAAAACGAAACAAATAACAAATATCATTTTCAAAAATATTAGATATTCATTTCGATTCGCATATATATATAATTATAAATATACATATTATATATAATTATAAATATATATTATATTATTAATTATTTTTGTATATATAGTATCATAGAAAGATTTTAAATACTTGTATTAATCTTATTTTATTTTTAATTGGATATATTTTGTTTGTAAATTTGAGATTGCGAGAATAATTTTTTTTATCTGTTATATTGTTACTATATTTATTTTTGTAAATAAATTATTTTCCACCATATTATATAACTATCATATTTAGTTTTGGAAATTTATTTAATATTTTTTAAAAAAATATATATTATTTTGTTATTATTGTTAATGAATAAAATCGAAATGAATCAAATAAATCGCGAATATCACAAAAATTTCTGAATATTCGTATTTCTGAATATTCTAAATTTTTCGAATCGAAACGAATCTTTAAATTAAATATTTGGCCGAAGCGAACCGAATCACGAATATATACAATTTTTGAATATTGGCTTCGTCCCCAAGTATTTTAGCTGTCACTATTGAGTGAGACATTATTTTTGTACTTGATATGCTCTGACCTATCTCAAGGAAATATGATAATACAAGAAAATAGACATTAGTTTATGTCTATATAATAACATTTGGAAAACACTATTATTATATTAGCATTTGAAAAACGCTAACATTTAAAACCAATAAAAAATAATAAATTATTTAACAGTACAAAAAATTCTGATAGAACCATTGTACCAATAAACAAAAAAAATAATAAATAAATTAAATGGGAAAAAAATTTCTGATAGAACCATTGTACTTAGCAAGATAATTGAAATTTTAATTTTGAAAACATAAACAAAAGACACACCATTTATTTTTAATGGAGACAAAGCAAATTCTCGCTGATAGACAAAGCCACAAAGGTAATTTTGATAACCAAATTTCGAGACATTTGAAAAAATGATAAAAAGCAAGAATTTTCATGAAAATATGACGTTTTAAATATGAACTTCAAATAACTATTTAAATATTTATTTTGTTTATTTTCAAATTAAATAAAGTTTTTTGTTGATTAGATAATTCGATATACGAAAAAATAAACGGGTAAATCCCTTGTCAGTTTTTCCACCAACTAAATTAACGGTGTATACAAATTGTATAGTCAACAAATTTTATTATTTAATTTAAAAGTCAATTGAAAATTTTGTGTATTAAATAATATTTTGTAAGTTTATCAATAAAACTTCTAATTTTAAAAAGTATTATGCTTTTTTATTTTTCTTTAAAAGAAATTCAAGTTTTTTTGAATGCGTTCCAGCGAAGAAAATTTAAATTATTGTGTATTTAAATTAAATCTGTAAACAACATTCTTTGTAAATTAGAGGGTGTTCTCTTTACCGTTTAGCTAAGTGATACTATATATGTATCGTATCCAAATTATACCGAATGTCCGATTTGAAATCTATTTCTTTTCTTTAGAGATTCAAAAGACCGATAGTAGTTATAATATTAATGTAAACAATGCTACCCATTTAATTTGTTTTAGTTTTGTTTCAACGGCTAATCACAATTCGCAATTTATGAATATTCCTTATCTTTCTCCGATTGCTATATAGATGGAGTCAAACATTTCGTTGTGTTTATATATATATATATATGTGGGCTTTATACTCAGGCATGTAATTCTGCAGAATCAAAAGAATATATATATATATATATATATAGATGTGTGTGTGTACATTTATTTTTTATTTACTCATCCATGAATATCTAAATAAAATATTTTGTATGTTTATATTTAACTTCCATTATAAAAATTAAATTTAATTACCATATGAATAAGATGATTAAATTTCGTTTTTTGTTGTTTCCTTTACGTAGACTTTGGGATAATGTAATTTATTAAATCGATTAACGAGCTTAATGTAAGTTTCCTTTTTAATCAATGGACTTTGTAAGCTTAAAAGCATAAACTGATAATAAAAACAAATCAATGAATAATGATCAAGCTAACAGCATTTTTGTTTGCGTCAAGTCATTTTCATGACCGTTGAAAAAAAATCATTGAAATTATAAGTGGCACGGAAAATGTGTAGTTACGCAGTTCATGGTGGTTTGTCACTTATGGTTTTTTAGGCATTTTTGTTCATATCTTATAACCTCGTATGGAAGCCACGTGAAAGCTAATTAAAGACGACCAAAAACACATAAAAATGAATGACATATGCTATAACCTATAATTTTTTTCCAGTAAATGTTATAAGCTATTGTTATTAATTATATAACCAATATTTTGTATTTGCGGTTAGTACTAAACATCAAACATTTGCCTATAGTTATTTCATACGTTTGTCCTATATAATTATATTATCGCGTTTTACTATTAAAAACTATATTATCTATAAAAAATGTAAACATCAAACAAGTACCAATAGTTTTTTTATAATAATTGTCTTATATAACTAGGTTATCTATTTATCTTCTTTTGTGGTCGTATCCAAATACTGAAGTGAGGCTTTGAGCCAATTAAATACATTGTATTAAATCATAAGTTGGCAAAAAGATTATTTAACCATGAAAAAAAATCCCAGAAAGAAAAACCTACTAAAACACAGATCAAATAAAAAGACAAATATAAGAATAATGGAATACATTGGAATATTTGTAAGTTGTGAGATGTGAGCAATGTTTTAAAACTCGCTAGGCGCTAGTCGGGCGGCGAGGGTGGGTGTAGCGCCTAGGAAATTAATCGGAGATTAATCAGGGATTAGTTTTAGGTTATTTTAATATTTTAAAAATATATTTATCCATTATATTAAACTTTTAAATAATATTTTTTTAAAAAAATTATAGTAAATACATGAAAATATAGTATTAATAAATTATTTTATGATTTTTATTTATAATTTTAACATAATTTATTATAAAACATTACAAACTCTTAATATAAATATCTGAATAAAGAAAACAAAATTTTGTTATACTTAAAATTTTAAAAAATAATTGGATTATAGATGATTATGCGGAAAATAATTGGATTAGGTAAAAATTAATCAGATTAGGCGGAGAGTAATCGGTTGACTGACTTTTTCGAGGGATTAATCATTAATCGAGGCGGCGAAGGTAGGTTTAGCGACTAGGCGAGGTGTAATCGGAGCTAAGCGGGGATTTTTAGAACATTAGGATGTAAGTATGAAATCTTGTGGATCCTAACCTAACGGAAAAATCAGAGTCTCTTTTGGAGTTTTCTTTTACCACTGACGTTAACAAGTATGTGTATCACATAACATTAAGAATTATGAAAGGGTAACATTGTTTAAAAGTAAAATAACTTAATTTTAATGATATTTTTAACTTCTATTTTTTTTTAAACTGAATAAAAACAATCTAAAATCTATTGTTAAAGTCTTGAGAATATTAATTTTTTTTATCAAAAAGGTAATGGGAATTTTACAGTAAATAACTCTTATGTATCCTTTTCTTTAACATCCTTATATATCGTTTTCCTATGTAGATACAAGATGTAAATATTATTATTGCTCTACATCAAGTTATAACGTGTCTTAAATTATTTGCTTAACAAAAAAGGAAAACATCAAGTCTTTTATATAGTTGAAGAAAATTAAATATCAATTTATATTAGGGTTTCTTAAGTGGAATCAACAAATATTCTGTCAAATGGGACCCAAAACTGCATTTTTTGCTATTTTTTGTGATTGTTTGTTCTTGTGATTAATTTAATTTTCTCCCATGTTTTCTATAATTGGATTTGCATTATGATGTATTTATTTTGTGTGTTTTGACCAAATTCATTCTTGTTTATTTGACATTTTCAACATAGGAATATCGAATTTTGGGTAATTCTAAATAGGATGAAAATCGTAGTTACTTTATCCATCAATAATTGGACAAAACAATTTCAAGATTCATATGAATATAATAAATATAAAATGAAAAATTAGTTGTTCACTTTTTAAAACTCAATGCTGAGTCTAATTATATATTTATAATCTCTCCCAGCACAGGCTTTATCTATCTTCTTGCTACGCATTTTATCCTCTCTTTCTCTAATTCTTTCACTAAGAGGTTTCTCATTTTTTTTTTGTCATCATGGAGGTTTCTTGTTTCTCTCCCATATGTTTCACTGAAAGGTTGCTCACGGATCAAGTTGTTGATAGTTTCTTATCATTTTTATTTGTTTTACATGTAGATTGAAGCTCACATTTAGAGATTCAGTCTTTCTTCTTTCTGTCTTTCAAATCTCTCTCGAGTTGAAAGTGAAGGTGTTACTTCTCATCTCTTTCTATCTGATTTTCCAATACTTCTAACAACCTATAGTTTAACTATCTAATTATATTTTTATCATTTTTCAAGATCCTGTCTTTCTTGTTATCTTTCAAGATGTTGTTTCTTTGTAATGTATTCATTGATCTCTTCTTATAGATACAGGGATATGGGGTTCCTATTTATTGTTTTGCTGAATATATAAGATCTAAAGATTATTAACATTTGACAGACTTTAATCTGGGTTTTGAAAGTTGACACATAAAGGAAGAGGAAAAGAGAAGATGACTGATGTGGTAAGACCATAAAACAATTTTGTGAAACTGAATTCATGTTATTAAAATAGATATAAACATCATCATTACTAACAAATTATGTTCATTGATGATACAAAAGGCTCCCACGGAACTTCCAGAGGTATCATAAATGACAGTTTAATAACTTGTTTTATGTTATATTTGATTCATACACATTGTGACATTTACTTTTTTCTTGTTTCAAGGATCTCCCAAAGGGTTTCAACTACAGACTAAGTTGGAGAGATTCCAAAGATAACAAAATTGTTTTGTTGGTGACCTCTGATCAAGGAAATCAAGGTGAGTCTTTTCCATGGTGAAGTAGGATATATATTTGATAAATAATCTTAACTTACGTACAAGTCTATAATTATAACCTAACAATGACACATTGCATCATTATAACACCTACAGAAAAATACAACATTATTGGTCATGATACTGAACTGCAATTGATATCAGGATATTGCTGGACAATAAGCATCAACAGGATGGTAGCTGCTCATCTATACATCCATGAAAAAGTTGGACAGCTTTTATCACTTTCTGCCAAACACCTTTTTGCCAATATTAAAGAGAAGTTTCCTAATGGGTTTCTCAAAAATTACCGAGGGGTTAAGACTTTTCTAAAAGAAGAAGGCTTGGTTGAAGAAAGAGAATGTAAATGCATAGTTTCAAAAGAATGTAACATCAACATGAGAGATGCATGTGACAAAGTAAAGGTAATTAAATATATTATCATATCAAATAGTTACTAGTATATTTGATTTATAATTCAATATTTTTTAAAAAAAAATTCAGGATAAGGGTGTCTTCAAGATCCGTGAACTAATGGTCATTGAGGAGGGAACCGAAGTGGATGAGAAGGAAGTAATAAGACACTTGGCCACCGGTCCTATAGCAGCACATATAGGGGTAACACCACAATACAAACTGAGCAATAAGGTGAGTAAGTTATATTATTATTTTTTTGGGTAAAAGAGTAACTTACATTCTCTTAACTAACATTTTTTTTTTGCTTTTATGTAATTCTATCTTCCTTTAATCTTAGGATGAGATATATTTTGGACCGAAGAATAGCAAAACAATAAAAAATCATATAGTTCTACTTACGGGAATTGGAACAAGAGATGGCATACACTTTTTTGAGTATCAAAATTCGTGGGGGCCAAAATGGGGAGGTGATGCTGGCTTTGGATAACGGCATATATGTATCCAGAGGTATATATCCGCTTGATATATAAGTATTGTTATTTTAGTTTTACAATTTACAATCTTTTTTTCTTAAATACTATATCCAGCTTCTTGACCATGTCTATGCTGTGCAAAGATGAGAAATCAGCCGGTATGTACACACTAATTCTGTACGAGAATTTATTTGTCATCGCTAAATTAATTATTTTTCTTTTGATAATAACATTTTATGTATAGGTACATAACCAATGTCGCATGTATCACTTAAGATCAAATTCCAAAGAGAGTGAAGTCAAACAATTAATACTCTTAGAAAATCACGATTAAAAAGAGTGGTGTTGGTAACTAATCTAAACTAAACTAAGCGATATAAATTCAATAAGCTAAAGCGTTGGGGAAGGGGACTATCCAAGGATCATAATTCTCAATGGCTAAGTAATGGTTTTTTCTTCCCTATGGTAATAGGACTCACACACATTGCGCTATGTCAAAGTAACTTTTGGAACACTATTCACCTATATTCCGTATCAGCTCACAGGTCAACATGAAAGCACGCTTACGAGGGTAACTACCTGTGCGAAGAGTTTGATTACCTTATTCCACGTCCACTCCATGACATAATGTTTTGTATGGTTACAAAGCTTTCAATCTTTTTTATCTAGTTCAAGGAAGTTTATTGACCTAGGCTTTCACATCACTAATTCTACTTCCCTAATTTATTCTTGCTAGTTGATCAGCCTAGTAATACTTAACTTGTTATTTTTTATAATTAATATTATTTGTTGTTTATTTTGATGTTATTTTTCTTTTTTAATTTATTGACAGATATCAATTTTTTATTTTTAAAATTTTAGTAGATTAGAATAAGAAATTTTTTCAATTAATGACATTAATTTTCTGGAAAATATGAAGTTATGAAAATAAAATATCTTTTAATATGAATCATTATTATTAAGTTGATAAATATTTTCTGTATATACTAAACTCGTATTTTATGTAATTTCTATTATTTTTATTTAAATAATATATTTTTTAAATTATTCATTAATAAGAAGTTAATGCATAGGTTTTTATATACCAATATTATTATTTTGAATAATTTAAATTATTTTATTTTATATTTTAATGATGTTTTCCTTTTTAATTTTTTCCAGAAGTTGATTTTCCTTTTTAAATTTTTGGTAGTTATTTATTAATAAGAAATAAATGCATAGTTTTCTTATATACTAAACTCATTATTTTGTATAATTTATATTATTTTGTTGTATATTTTGATAATGTTTTCCCTTTTATTTTTTTGGCAGATTTTGATTTTCCTTTTAAAATATTTCGTAGATATTCATTAGTAAGAAGTTAATGCATATTTTCATATATATACTAAACTTGTTATTTTATATTATTTATATTATTTTCTGTATATTTTGATTATGTTTTCACTTTTAATCTTTTGGCTGATGTTGATTTTATTTTTAAAAATTTTGGTAGGTATTCATTATAAGAACTTAATGCATTCTATTCATATATAATAACTTGTTATTTTGTATAATTTATATTATTTTAATGATATTTTCTCATTTTAATTTTTAGCAGATGTTGATTTTCCTTTTAAAATATTTGGTAAATATTCATTAATAACAAGTTAATGCATCGTTTACTTATATACTAAACTTTTTATTATGTATAATTTAATTATGTTATTGTATATTTTGACGATGTTTTCCTTTTTAAATGTTTGGCAGAATTTCTCTCCTTTTTAAATATTTGGTAGGTATTCACTAATAAGAAGTTAATGCATAATTTTATTATATATTAAACTTGTAATTTTGTATAATTTTCTTATTTTATTATAAATTTTGACGATGTTTTCTCTTTTCTCTTTTTATATTATTTCTATAATTTTTTGTATATTTTGACGATATTTTCCATTTTAAATTTTTTGGCAAATGCATATTTTTAAAAACAATTATTTTGAGAGGTTAGTGTAAGAAATTTTGTTAATTATTGACGTGTCCAATATAATGTTGATTCTAAAATGTGGACCTCCTAGCATAAAGTAGGTTCAAATTTTATTTAGTATAAATTTATTTGTAAATTTTATATATCTGTTTATAAGACTTATAAAATATTATTTTTATATATTAGATTCATCGATTAAAAACATACAAAATATGTATTATATTACATATAAACTATTATAATCAAACTATCTTCCATTTGGAAACCGAAACCAAAATCGGATCATTGAGTCAGGGAGTTATCTTCTTGACTGCCTCTTGAATGATAGGAAGCTTTTGCACTAGGGATGGGTTGAACTTCTTGTACTGTTTTAAAAAGAAATCCAAGTACTAGTGTTTTAAGAGTGTTGTTTGTGTTCTTTACCTGTTCACTGTTTAAACATCCTCCTTGATATCGTTTTCTTCCCAACCAAGGTATTTTAGAAACTCAGCGTCTTTTTCATCTGGACGGGCTACTGATTCGAATCTACTATGCCTCTCTGCAACTTCAGATACTTTCTCGTCCATGATGTCATCTCTTTCTGCAGCTTGTGCATTTTAAGGGTCAATCGCTACAAGATCCTTAGAGCTATTTGCACTTGGAGAAGAAGATATGTTTTTCACCGCATTGAAAAATGCATTCCTGCTCTGAGTTTGAGCCAAGTAAAGTTTCTTTTTAGTAGTTTTCCCAGCTGTCATATTAATGGAAGCTCTTCTCACAGAAGTAGAAAGTTGTGCGCGGTAGGCTGGCTAGGTTTTTATGTCACTATGCATGGATATTTTAATTATATTGAAGATGATAATAATATTTTTAATATTTGAAAAAATTGTAGTAACTTTTAACCCAAATATTTTAAAAAATAATTAATTAAGTTTAACATATTAATCTATTGATCACATAAAAAATATTCATCCAACCATCCATTGAGCACATAACATATGATTGATCTTAAAATTTTGTAGGATTTTCTACATTTTTAAGTAATTATACTTTCCAATATTTTGTAATTTTGATAAGATTTTGAATCTATAATATATATTTTGAATATATAAGTTTTTGGATGTCATTCTTTTTTCTATTTTCCCTATGTTCCCATGTGAAATTCATTAATAAAAAAGTTAATTCATAGTTTCCTATATACTACACTTGTTTTTATAATTTGTATTATTTTGTTGTATATTTTGACGATGTTTTCCATTTTAAATTTTTGGCAAATATTGATTGTACATTTAAATTGTTTTGCTAAATTAGTGTAAGAAATTTTGTTAACTGACGTAGACCAATAGTATATCGTTTCTAAAATCTCATGTTTCTAAAATTTTGTTAATTATTGACATAGACCAATAGATTTGAAGGATTTGTGTTCCTAATTCTCTGAAAGAAGATAACTTGTCTTCTGTTCCCTCCAAATGATGTATATTGCAACATGGAACTTATAATGCAAGAGAAAATTATGGACCCAACAGTCTCATGATTTGATCTCAATCTCTTTTATATCTTGGTTGTAGTAGATTCATAACCAGTATGTGTCACATTTCCACAGAAAACCTAAGCAAAGAAAAGATGATTTGGAGTTTTCAAGTTATGTTGCCACAGAACTCAAAAGCCATCACCCCAACATTATTGCTTCATTATTCTATAATCAACCATTTGTGAAAAGCATACTTAAGTGTGGCTAAAAAAACCCATGTTCTAAAAATCCCCGCCTAGCTCCGATTACACCCCGCCTAGTCGATAGGTCCACCCTCGTCGCCTCAATTAATGACTAATCCCTCGAAAAAGTCAGTCAACCGATTACTCCCCGCCTAATCTGATTAATCTCCGCCTAATCTGATTAATCCCCGCCTAATCTGATTAATCCCCGCCTAATCCGATTATTTTCCGCATAATCATCTATAATCCAATTATTTTTAAATTTTCAAGTATAAAAAAATTTGTTTTTGTTATTCAGACATTTATATTGAGAGTTTGTGATGTTTTGTAATAAATTATGTTAATTTACTATATTTTCATGTATTTACTATAATTTTAAAAATAATATTATTTAAAATTTTAATATAATGAATAAAAATATTTTAAAATAATAAAATAACCAAAAATTAATCCCCGTTTACTCCCCGATTAATTTCCTAGGCGCTAGGCCCACCCTCGCCGCCCAACTAGCGTCTAGCGAGTTTTAAAACAATGAACCATACCCCCTTCCACAAAAGCACTATCAAGCCCTTTGTCTCTTTGAGTTTCAATTATTTCCTCAATTCTATTTCCATATTTCAGCTTGATGACTCTTCCTTATGTGAGTTACCAGCTCTTCCGTATATAACTTGGACATACCAAATTCAATAAATTCTCTTTCACTTGTTATATAAATCAGCCAACCCATACAAGAAGAGTTGATTGGAGATATAAACCTCCATAAAGATATTCACAGTTCTATATTTCAGGAGTTTTCGCCACATACATGAACCCAAAGAGGAAGATTCACTAAAAGTCTATACATATCTTTATTTTTTATCAAGTACATTTGAATCTAATTTACCCAATACGAAGAATATGCTGAAACTATTCTCCAAATTAACTTTCAAACATCAAACTTTATTAACTTCTCCTAACGGCTTTAAACCCCAGGGTCATTCTTCCTTAGATGACACTTATGTCCTTTTGTATGTTAGTCCATAGTAGTATCATATATATCACTGATAATACTCCTGAATCAAACAGAAATTTATCAAGTATTAGAATCTTTTACCACATCCAAAAAAACTAGCCATAAACAATGTAGATCTCTCCAAACTTATGCTCAGTACCGAAAACTACGCAAAAATCTGAAAATCCCAAAGTATATTTCATTTTTAGATTTCTTATTTACATCTGTAAACAACAAAATATCATCAGATGCATAAGCTTAATATTTTGACAATATGGATGATAGTTGCTTTGTGATGATAGTTTCTAGCTAATTCATAAGCAAGCAACATATTTTCCATAAGCAATTGATCGATCTTTAACAAAAGCTGACTAGTTTGGCGTAATGAACTTCGGCAATTTACTACAAATATTTACTACAAAAATTTCCTATTTTAATTTATACAGGTTTGGTATTTGATTCAGTTTCATTCCAAAATGTTTGAAACAATATTGATTTCACCAGTATTTTGAGATTCGGTCTGACCAGATGATCAGATTGGGGTCAATTTTGAACTGGATAATTCGTGCTGGTGTTTGGTAAAATTCTTATAAATTTTTTATTTGTTATTTAATTTAATATATTGTAAAATTGTATTGATGTTTTTTTTTTTTTGAAAAAATATCTTTTATTAAAATGATATAAATGTCTCGCATAATGATGAAAAAAAAAAAAATAAGAGTAACATTAGCTATCAAAGGGAGAGATTGATTGAATTGATCAAGTTGTATTGATGTTAGCATATACATAGTATAATTTAATCTAGTATAAAGATCATTTCAGTATTATTCGATATTGTCATTTCCTTTTTTGTGTTAGTCGAGTATGAAGTATATGTTAATCAAGTACAAAGTTTTATCATACCATTTCTCTTGTGTATGTAATTATTTTTTTAAAACTTGAGCTGGTTTTTTCTATAATGAAGGATACAATTTTGTTATTAATTTAAAATGGTTTATGGATTTTTAAACAACAGAAAACAAAGGAAAGGTCTGTAAATATAAAATATAATTCGATATCTTAAAGTTTTGCCACTTCCTCTATTGGTTTAGTCTCGCCAGGTTTATACATGGCACTTGTACTCATTCTTTCGGGTCTTTCTCAACATTGATCTGTTTCTTACAGTATGCACCCTCAATCTTCTTTCTTTATTTAGATCTTTTTTGTATTTCTCTGTGACTGTTTCTTTTTTAATGCTTTAATCTCAGTCTTTTTGAGTTTTCTCAAATGAGTTGGGGAAAGAGAAAACAGTGGGAATCAGGGAACAGATAAATTTTCTCATGGAGAAATCCGATTAACTTTTAAAGTTTTTGGGCTAAACTCAGTATTCACTGTTAGTTTGAGATTCTTTGAAAACAAAAGGAATTATTTGGATTCTTTGTGATTATCAAAGGAAGACCAAAAGATTTTATGTTTATTTTCCTCCTCCATTTTCCAATTTTAGTTCGCACGTTTAAAGATAATTGTTCACAGACATGCTTTTTATGTTCTTTGATCTTTTATGTTTCTTGCAACTTTCTGTTTCACATTTGCCAGGTCTCGTTGTATGTGACATGACATTCTCGGGACTGAATGTGTAACCAGGTCCTTTCTAAGGCATTTTGCACGATTCCCCACTTTCAGTATGTCTAGAGTCAGTGTGTATCTTACCTCCTCTCTGTATTTCTCTACGTATATATATATACTTGTTATGCAAACTTCTTAATATGCTTTATAAGTTTCATAAATTTTTGTTATTGTAATTTTTTATGTTTTAAAGATTGAAAATTATTATAATCAAATTGATAAACAATTCTGAAAAATTGTCAATGTTGGAGAATTATAAGCATCAATTGAAATATTGTAAAATAATTTCAAGGATATGGGTAAAGTAACAATTATATCAAGGTTTGCTGTTATATTCCTGTATAAAAATGTATGTTAAAATAGTATGTTTAGAAAAACATAAGGTAATAATAAAGATAACATGAAACATGTGAGAGTTCTTTAGATTATGAGATTACATGATCATTACATAATAAAAAAGACTGAATTAAACCAAGTTTTCTTCGCATTAAATTGTGTTATTTGCCTCCCGAAATGAATGTATGTTCTTTTCACAGAAGAATGGATCTTTGTCTCCTACAAAGAAAAATAAAAGAGAAGTTATGTGATTGTTGTTTTCCTAAAATTGACATCGAAAATTTGAAATCATACCTTCTTATGTGCTAAGAAAATTTCATTAGTCTCTCTGGATTTGATAATGCAGCAATATGTATCGTAAGGTTTAATCTTTCATAGCCTATGCGTCATGGTTAAGAGAAGAATGCAGGAACACAACGTGTCTTTGTAAGGTCTGAATTCTTCTGAGATTTGTGGAAGCTAACATAATCGAATGAAAGGTTATATGCTGCTATGATAATTTTTTGTTAACGCTAGGGTTATTTATAGTGATAGTAGTTGGCGCAGTTTAGGTTGGTGGTCAAGTCGGGGATTCCTAAAATCTCTGAACCAATAAATAAATATTTTATTATACATTCATTCACAAGCTAAAAATTATTTTAAATTAATATCTGGTATAATTAAGAGTAAAAAAAGCAAAATATCTTTACTTAATATTACTCAAATTAGCTATGGATATTTCATTAATCGTTGTTAATTTGTATGGGAATGGGAATATGCTTTTGTTAATCTGATTAAAATATATTTAAGGAAAGTTATATATTTTCTTTAAATATTAATGGTATATAGATTTTATTCAAAATAATTTGAAGAAGAAGAAGAGAATCATTTACTCCGATTATATAGATGTTATTTACAGAAAATTATTTTTTATTGCTTAATCAAATTGTTAAAAGAGTTCCGTTGAAAATATTATGATCTGATTTTTTAAAAAAAATGTTTTGCAGATTTATTAAAGATTTGCTTTCTGTTTGTGAGATACTATAATTCTTTTAATTATTTTTATATAATGGCATTATATATAATTTCTTTAGAATTTTGAGGTTTTTCTCTTAAATATTCCCATTTAATAGTATAGATAGATATTTAGATTATCCTTATTCATGAAAAATAATTTCACTGTACTTTCCTTTGAAAAATGAAAAATTTACTCTTAATAAAATAAAAATGACATTATATAGATATAATTACAAGTTATATCAAGAGAAACACAGTTAAACAATGGCATGGAGCTTCGTCACTCGTCTGGGCATCCCCGCACGAGCAGAGTTTGAATCTAGTAATGTAGTACGAGTACAACTGGGTACAACTCGAGATCTATTGCAATTAGTTGTACCCGATGAGTGGTTGTACATAGTTGTACCCGTTGGGTGGTTATACCTAATTGTACACGTTGGGTGGTTGTATCTAATTGTATCTGATGGATGGTAACGTTGTACCTAATTGTATCCGATGGGTTCTTGTACCTGGTTGTACCCGATGAAATTTAAAATTAAATTTTAAAATAAAAAAAAAGAATATATAGATATTGTCAGACTAACAAAAATAGAGAGGGATAGTGAAAAATAGAGATTACACAACAGAGCAATATAGATTAATGTTCTCTTAATTAGACTTCTTTACTAAATCTCCATATATTCTTTTTACGTAACCTACTCAATTCTGGTTTCATTTATTGCTTCTCGATTGGTTGAAAATGATGGTTAATAGCGAGAAGAAATGGCACATGTTCAAAGTTCAAACTAGAGAGTACAGCCAAAGGAAAAAAATATATTTTTCCAAAACATGACTTTATTTTGTTATAGTCATTTTTAAATATTTTAGTCAAAATTGTTAATTATTTACCTACAGTAAAAATGTACATGTTACTATGAGTACTTGCTTTTAAAGAGCAATTTAATTTAGTTTTAAAAATAGTTAAAATAGATGTACGTTTAGCTATACATTTTCGTGTAATGCAGTGAATGTACATATACAAGTATGGTCTTCTGACTCAAAAATAATTGGCAATATGTGAAGGGTCTCATATCATTTATATATTAAACAAGATTTTTTCTACCATCCGATATGAGATATTTATTCCTAATATCCTCTCTCGAGGTGATGTTATAAGGAATAAATATTTCACATCGGATGATGAAATATATCTTGAGTAATATATAAAGTATATAAGGCATTCCACTCATTGTCAATTGGTTTTGGGTTGGAAGCTCATAATGTAATAGTATTAGAGTCCGATCTACACATGTATAGTTCGATCTATAATCGGTCTGACCCAATAGTTGGTTTACCGATTGTTGCCCAAAAATACCGAGATACATGTCCTAGAAGAACCATTATCTCAAGGGGCTTATTAGGGATAAATGTCTCACAAGTAATATGTAAATGATATGGGTCACTTCATTCATTGTCAATTGATTTTGAGTTGGAAGTCTATAATCTAATATAATATCAAAGCTCAACCCGATCTATAATCAGTCTGACCCAATAGTTGGTCTACCGATCTTTGCCCGAAAATACCGAGATCTTTGTTCTAGTGGAACCATGTATTAGATTATAGGATTCCAACTCAAAACCAATTGGTAATAAGCGGAGTGGCTCATATCGTTTATATATTACTCAAGATTTCTTCCAACACCCAACGTACAAAATTTATATCAAATAGCCCTCTCGAGATGATGGTTCATCGGTGGACCAACTATTGGATCACACCGATTATGGATCGGGATGAACATGTGTGGATCGAGTTCTGATATCATACTAGATTATGGTTTTTTAACTCAAAACTAATTGTATTTCATATCATTTATATATTAAACAATATTAATATCATTTAGATATGTATTCCCAATAATCTAGCTAAATATACATCAATTTAGCTAAGGTTTTAAAATAAATTATTTTTTCGACAAAGGAAAGTACTCATAGTATCATTTTATTTTTAACAAGTATACTTTTCTTTAGGGAAATATATTTAAATGAAAATTTTTAACGAAAGTTTTTAAAATAATCAACTATAGTAAAAAGATATTCAATTTTTGTCCTATAATAGTTTTAAAATACCGTAAATCATATCAATTGTGCTGTTACAAAAATATATAGCTTACTTGAGCTTCGTTTCAGAAATGTACAAAAATATTTTCCATCATCTCTGTTCCTCTGTTGTCGTTTAATAAGAAACCATTTTAAGAGCTAAACTTTGCTAACTTACTAAAGAATCAAATGTGGTCGTGTGAGTCATCATGTAAATATAGACAAAGATAATAAGACTTACAAGCGAGTTTCAAAGCAACATTATTGCTTGCATAGTGTTTTCCTCTTTCCACAATTTAAAGCATAACACATGTAAAAAGACATCGACAAATAGAAACTATAAATCTCAAAAGCTAATATGAAACAAGAAATATAGAGATCATTGATATTACTAAGATGACAATCGTCTATGTCGTCCTCCTTGTTACCATATGTATACAAAATTCAAATGCCATTGATTTCAAATATTTGTCTGCTTTTAATTTTGGAGATTCCAATTCTGATACTGGTGATCTCGTTGCTGGTCGTGGCATTCATCTTGATTTTCCTTATGGACAAAATTACTTCAAAACTTCATCACAAAGATTCAGCGATGGACGTCTTCTCATTGATTATCTAAGTAAGATTTCTTCAGTTTAAATTTTCACTTTTTACATTTTTTATTTCATATAACCAATATTATTTCTTAGTATAATAATGATCACTAATTATATATAGTTTCATGTGATCAATCGAAAACACTTTATTTCTAATCAGTAGATACATTTTGAGTTGACATATTCAGCTTAAGCCATGTTGTACAAATAGTTACTAGCTTAAATGAATATTGAAAGCGTCGATAGAGCCGGTCAAAAAGAGAAAGCGAGATAGAACCCATGTTTTAAAATTTGTTAGGCGCTAGTAGGGAGGTTAGGGTAGATATAATGCTTAGGCGATTAATCGGGAAATAAACGGAAATTAATTCAGAATTAATTTTAGGTTATTTTAATGTTTTAAAAATATATTTATCTATTATATTAAACTTTTAAATAATATTGTTTTTAAATTATAGTAAATACATGAAAATTTAGTATTAATAATTTATTTTCTGATTTTTATTTATAATTTTAACAAAATTTATTATAAATATCACAAATTCTCGATATAAATATCTGAATAACAAAAAGTTAAAAACAATTTTTTATACTTAAAATCTAAAAATTATTGGATTATAGATGATTAGGCAGAAAATAATCGGATTAGATAGAGATTAATCGGATTAGGCGGAGAGTAATCGGTTGACTGACTTCTTCGAAGGATTAGTCATTAATCGAGGTGGCGAGCTTGAGTCTAGCGACGATGCGAAGTGTAATCGGAGTTAGGCGGAGATTTTTAGAACATGGGATAGAACTTATCAATACTAAGATTAATTCATAATTAAATGTTTTGTATATTTTCGGTTTAATTATATCACGATATCTAATGTTTGGAAAACAAAATTTCCCAGTCTTGAGAAAAATGAACTTTTCCCAGTCTAACTTGTCTGCCAAAAACATGTTTACCAACAAAAAAACATTTGCCATTAGAAAATAACATAAGATCACAATATGTACATGTATTATGCGCTTCTAATTTTGCATATTTGATAAAATAAGATAAATTACTTTGGAGCAGGAAAAAAAAACATAAAATAAATTAAATGAAATAGAATTACTTTTATTCATTACAAAGAAATGACAGTAACGCACCAGAATTGAGTTTGGAGTCACGGACTTCCAAAGCTAATGTGTCCAAATTTCTTTGTTTTGGTACCAAACTAATCAGCCCTACAAATAAAACATGTAATCTCGATAAAGCAACCTCGCGAAGCATTCTTATCATATACATTTCTGAATCTGTCCTCCGTTGAATTTGAATTTAATATAAGGTTATAATTTATCATTACAAAAGGAATCACTGGAGTAATTTTAATATCATACGAAAATAAGGTTTGAATACTACAAACTATTATTTTGATGAAAAATCTTTTAACAGTTTTGTTCTTTTTTCAAATCTAGTTAACGTTTTGAAGAGTTTTTTTAATATTTTTAGAGAGAGCTAATTATGCAATAATTAGAATTCGTATTTCTCAATTAAGGAATTCGTATTTTTTTATATCGTTTGTTTGTGTACTACATTAAAACAATTTTTGAAATACTTTATACAAGATTGTCAGGGTTGTTGTAGACCATTTATATCATTCACTTAATGACATATGACTCTACTGTTTGTTTACAACCCTATGGCTCTCACTGTAAACAGCCTCACCATTGTTCTCTCCATCTTAATCTCCTTGTTCTTGCCTACATCATTTTCCATAACCCTAAAATATCCCACAATCATCAATTTTGGGGACTCAAATTCAGACACAGGCAATCTCATCTCCTCCGGGATTGAAAGTGTTAATCCTCCATATGGCAAAACTTACTTCAAGCATCCCTCAGGAAGATATTGTGATGGAAGACTTATCATAGATTTTCTATGTATATATGATGTGTTTCTTCATTGAAATAGCTTATTTATGTGATTTGTTACTCACTTTATATATAACTAATGTTTTTGGCATGTGTTTTTGTGTTGTGTAGTGGATGCAATGGACATGCCATTTCTAAATCCATATTTGGATTCATTAGGTTTACCAAATTTCAAAAAAGGATGTAATTTTGCAGCAGCAGGATCCACCATTCTTCCTGCAAACCCGACCTCGGTCTCTCCCTTCTCCTTTGATCTTCAAATATCTCAATTCATCCGGTTCAAATCTAGGGCCCTTGAACTACTTGCTAGAACAGGTGGGGCTAATTTGAAAATATGGTTGGTGAGATGTGATGGTTGCTTATATGTTATGTAATGTATTAATGAAGCAAAGCTTGATGTTTGAGTATCTTTGTAGGAAGGAAATATGAAAAGTACTTACCACCACTTGAATATTATGCAAAAGGATTATACATGATTGACATTGGCCAAAATGATATAGCTGGTGCCTTCTACTCCAAGACTCTTGATCAAGTTCTTGCCTCTATTCCTTCCATTCTTGAAACTTTTGAAGCTGGACTCAAGGTAAATCACTCTTTCTTGTTTTTTATTTTTTTTTATTTTGGGTTTGGTATGAGACTTTATTTTTGAATAAAACGAACCGATCTTTTCCAAACCAGATTATAGCCGGGTTATATCATGGACCGAAGCTTAGACTAACCTCTAAAATATGTGAAAATTTAGATATTTTAGCTAAGAGTGAACCACAACAATTTTGGTGTGATTTATGTTTTTAATCAGATTATTATTTTTCCTAAACGAAAAACCTATAAACCGAATGAACTTTCAAATCTTGATTATATTCCTTTATTTATGTTTTGATTATATAAATGTGGCAGAGGCTGTATGAAGAGGGAGCAAGGAACTTTTGGATACACAATACAGGGCCTTTAGGATGTTTGGCTCAAAATATAGCTAAATTTGGGACAGATTCAACAAAGCTTGATGAGTTTGGATGTGTTAGTTCACATAACCAAGCAGCAAAACTTTTCAATCTTCAACTTCATGCCTTCTCCAACAAATTCCAAGCCCAATACCCGGATTCAAATGTTACTTATGTTGATATCTTCTCTATCAAATCCATTCTCATCGCTAACTATTCGCGATTTGGTAAGCATTTCGCTACTTAAAATATTAATCTCCAAACTACTTATTGATCTTACCCTCTTGAGAATGTTAGTTACTTTGGTTAAGCAACAATGAGTTGATGTTTTCAGGTTTCGAAAATCCGATAATGGCGTGTTGTGGAATCGGAGGGGCGCCACTAAACTACGATAGCCGCATTACTTGTGGCCAAACTAAAGTCTTAGATGGAACATCAGTAACAGCCAAAGCTTGCAATGATAGTTCAGAGTACATAAACTGGGATGGTATTCACTATACCGAAGCTGCAAACCAGTTCGTTTCATCTCAAATCTTAACCGGAAAATATTCCGATCCGCCTTTTTCAGATCAAATGCCATTTCTCCTAGGCTTAAAATTTTAGAAAACACAATTGGTTTCACTCATTCTTTAACTTTCTGTCATTATTTACTTATACATATCAAATAAACCGATTTACCAAATAACATGAGGTGAAACAAAGTTTCTGACCTGACCGGTTTGGTATATAGTAAACCAAGTTACTTACTTCCTAGATACATAAGCAAAGTACTGAGCCATGGGAACAACAAAGGCAATTACAAGCAAACCTCCAACAACAAGACTAAACTGTCCTCTCTTCTCTTCTGTTTCTTCTTTGGTTTTGAAATTTGATTCTCTTTTGCTATCCTTAACTGTTGGACCACCAGGATCTGGGAGACCATCTATTGCTGCAACCAGTCGTTTCGCACTGCTGTATACTGCCTCATTGTATTTTTCGTCCGTTGCTAGTACTGCACCATTATACATTAAAATAATATTAATCAATTTCAGTTTAACATTTAGCATTTTAGCTGAAAACTTTGTATGGTGCATCAAAATTCTAAACGTTACAGGGGTGTTCATTACGGACCAAATCGAAATAAGTTATTTAAAAACCAAACCATATTTACCTTTTCTATATTCGAGAAACAGAAACTAATTAATTCTGAATGGACAAAGAAAAAATCGGAAAATCCAAAGTTTCTGTAAATTAAAATTTTGAATTTGAACCAAAACTAAAACGGTATCAGACCACCCATTATAGATTATAATTTAGGAGGGTACAATGAACTAAAGATTTACCATGATTTGTGTTTAATTGAAATTTGGGAAATATTTGTTTGAACTTTGATAATTTAGAAAATTTCTTATTAAATTCTCGGTTAAAACCCTGAGATTTTGATTTTGATTTTAACTACGAAATCCCTTAAAATCTCATATAAAACTTTCAAATTAATTTTTAAAATATTTTCATCAACACTATTTGATTATACATTTTAAAAATCATCAATATAATAACACTGAAATTCATGTTTCAATAACATAAATTTATCATTTTAACTCAAATCCTTCCAAATACTCAATTAAATACACTCCTTTGTTAAAAAATACAAATATCAAATCTTAGATGAGAATTCGAAAATTTAATAAAAGAATTTCATAACTCACCAAAAAAACCTCTAAATTTTTTACTGAACTCAAATCATCACAAATCCATAGTTCACTATACTACTACCCTCCTAAAATCTGAATTCGAACCAAAACAAAAACCGTAATCAAACCATCCATTATAGACTACAATTTAACTAGGATACCATAATACAAAAGCAAAACATAAACCAAATCAAACTTGACCCAAAATCTGAATTAAACACACCTTACTACGCTATAATAATTTAATAACCAAAACCAAACCGGGAAAAATACATACCCGGAAGATTTTCAGAAACGGTAGCATCAAGAATATTTTCACCAACAGCTTCAATAAAAGCTGGACCACCAGTAATAGCTCCTTCTTTCTGACTTGTGATCAAAACAACAATACCCTTATTGTTACCTTCTTCAATCGAAGGATACCATTTCTCCAAAACCTGGTCTGCATACTCAAACGCATCTGCTTTACTCTGCAAAATTTATCCAAACCGGTTCCGGTTTAAATTCCCGGTTTACCAAAATCATCTTTTATTTATTAAAAAAAACTCACAGTGAGCTTTCGAACAGTGATGAAATTGAGTCTAAGTTTCTTTCTGTACTCAAGATCCGACAAGAGATTCTTCAAATCTGATCTTGTCACTCTACTAAGAACACCAGCATCGTCGACTACGTAACTGTCCTTTGGTGGACCATCGTTGAGGATATTGAACTCAGAAGCTAAAGCAGTGCCAACAGGTGAGAAACTGAGGGTTAAAGATAGAGCTAAAGCAGCTAGTCCTTGCTTTGCATCTGTTAACCAATCTCTCGTTTCCGGTTTAATAAACCGGGTTGAAAGGTGTTTAGGACCGGATAAGATGGGATTTGAGAGAGACAAGGATTGTGAAGTGAGTTTTGTTTGATGAGAGGACGAGGGTTTTGCATTGAGAGGAGGAGAAAGAGAACGAGGCGAGAGAATGGTCTCCATTGTTTTTAAGAAATTGTGTTTGAGTTTCAGAAATAGAGATTTTGTTGCGTTTTCTTGTGTTTTGTTTGGATCGTGATTGGTGGGAATGTTAGATTTTCTGGATAATGTTATATTTCTGGGCCAAGGTCAACCACATTTTTTTACAAAACATCATTTTATTTTGTAGTGACGTGTCTTTTTATTTTTGATTGATGATTATTAATTTAGAGCTAGGAATATTAACCAAACGGAACCGAAACTTTTTTGTTTGGTTATAGAGTTTGGTTTATTCGGCAATTCTTCAAATATGTTGGTTGTCTGTTCGGTTCCTCGAATCAAACTGTTGACCATTATTATTATTATTAATGGGATTTGCGTAGACCCAATACTATTTATGAGAATGACTTTCTCATATTAAAATGTCTCACTTTTGTTGCGTAAATGACATTAAATATTTATGTTTTCAAAATATTTACAAAATTGTCATTTAAAAAAATATATATTTGTTTTATAAAAATTTAAATTTCAATTTAAATATTATTAAAAAATAAAAAACATTATAAAAAAAAAATTTCTTTTTATAAACATATTCTCTCTCTACTCTCTCTCAAAAAATTCTCACTCTAAATCTCTCTTTCCCTTTACTCTCTCTCTGAACTTTCTCTCTCTAAACTCTCTCTCTCAATAAATAATTAAAATCTCTCTCTAAACTTTTTCTCACTAAACTCTCTTTCTCAATAAATATTTAAAATCTCTCTGTAAACTTTCTCTCTCCCTTTCTAAACTTTCTCTCTCTAGATCTTTCTATTTCTCTCTCTAAAATTTCTATCTCACTAACTCTCTCTAAACTCTCTCTCAATAAATTCTCACTCTAAACTCTCTCTCTCTAAACTCTCTTTCTTAATAAATATTTAAAATCTCTCTCTAAACTTTCTTTCTCTTAACTCTCTCTCTCTCTAAATTATCTTTCTCTCTCTAAATTCTTTTTCTAAATAAATATTTAAAATCTCTCTCTAAAATTTCTCTCTCTATATTCTCTCTAAACTATCTTTCTTTCTCCAATCTTTCTCTCTAGATCTTAATATTTTTCTCACTAAAATTGTTATCTCACTAATTTTCTCTCTCTAAAACTTCTCTCTAGATCTTTCTATTTCTCTTTCTAAAATTTCTATCTCACTAACTCTCTCTCTAACTTTCTCTCTCTAAACTCTCTCTCTATATTTCTCTCTCTAAAATAAGTCTGCGATAATATTTTCAAAACAAGTATGTGACAACTCAATTGAAATAACTCTGCGGCAACTCTATTGTAATAACTCTGCGACAACATGCTAAGGTACAAAACTTTGCGGTATAAAAAAATAACTCAACGGCTCAAAATAACTTTGTCACCACATTAACAAGTACACAGTAGCACGCTAATTTTAATAACTTTGATGTATAGAGAAATAACTTTGCGGCAGAAATAACTCTGCCACCACATAAAAAAGTTTGCAGTAATTTGTCAATTTTCATAAGTATGCAGTAAAAAAACATAACTCGGCGAAATGCAAACAACTCTGCCATTATGTTAATATCTCTGCGGTAACGAGGTAATTAAATAACTCGGCAGTAACTGAAAATAACTCTACCAATTCAAACATCTATGCGGTCACTGGAATAACTATGTGGTAACGAGACAACACAAATACTTCGGCAGTGACAGAAAATAACTCTGCCAAATAAAATATCTATGCGGTCTCTATAATAACTCTGCGGTAATGAGTCAATTCAAAAAACATGGCAGTAACTGAAAACAATTCTGTCATAGAAAATATCTCTGCGGCCACTATAACAATTCGGCAGTAACGAGGAAAGTCAAATAACTTGACAGTTACTTTAAATAACTTGACATTTACTTTAAATAACTTTGCGGTTTAAAATAACTCTACAGTTACTTAAACAACTCTGCTAGTACGAGTAAATTAAAATAGTTATGCGGTAACTGAAAATAACTCTGCCAAAATAATAATTCTGCGGTAACATAGGACGAAGTGGTATTTTCGTAAATACAAATTTCGCGGAATTAATTTAGTAATGACAGTTTTGTAATTACTTTTTTCCTGACAAGACATTTCTAAGATACTTTTGGGTTTTAAATGTCTGAAAATCAAACTAGTAATTAAAAAAACTTATGTTTATTTAGTAATACATGTATAAAAGAAGGTCCATTGAGTAATCACCCCTTATTATTATACATATTGTTGATATTTTCTAATTTTAACCAACTTTAACCGGAATAAACCAAATTTAATCCAAAATTCCTTTAAAATCGGTGCACAAACCAAACCGATATTTGAACCAATTTTGGTACAATTTTAATCAAATAACCAAACCTAATTAACCGATATCTAAACTAAACCGAACCAATAATTTATTCGATTAGTTTTGGAGGTATAATCTGATTGATCAATTTATTTTATTGCTATAATAACCTCACCTCTAGATCTAAGGTATATGTTAGTTTTTTAAAATTTGTTCTCTTTCATCCTCATTTAATTTTGGACCAAAATTTCTCTACACGAATTTCCGGGGTAAGTAACTAGTTAACAAGCGGAATATTGAAAATATAATTCTCCAATTTTGATATATAATATTTTGTTAGCACCATAAAAACATTGTATCATGTGACATATATATATATATATATATATTCACCTCAAAAAATTATTTAACATGGTATAGGATATGTTATCAACTAAGTAATGTATTTCTTGGATAACTGATAGCTAAAATTGTTAGCAATAATTTATTCGTTACTGATGTAATCATGATACCATGAAATTTTTTCTTCTTAATGCAATAACAAACATGTTAATTATGATAAATTAATATAGTTATCGGTAACTATGTTTTTATTCCATAATGTTTTTATTATAATAGTAAATATTATGATAAATTAATTTTGTTATCATTGCGTTTGCGGGCGATTACGGTTTGTAATATTTTTCAAAAAATCATTGGAACTGCTTAAAATCGTTTCGTACTGCTTGAACCGTTAAATTCTAAAAGCTCTATTCCGCAAGCATTTGCGATTGCAGCTGTAAAAAATCTTAAACAAAAACAAAACTTCAATAAAAATCTTTAAAAAATAAATCTAAATCTGTATAAACTTAAGTTATCTTAATCATTATCTAACCTAATCACTTTTCACATTTTCCATTGAAATCATGACTTCCAATCAAGCGAGAGCACAGAAACGAATGCAAGAATTTATTAGTTATGTTCATATGTGTATTGCATATTGTGCTAAAACTACAATAAACCCCTAACTATTGAAACTTCTGTTAGTATAAAACCAAAGAAAAAGGAAAAATATTTCTAAGTGGTCCTTAGAGAGAAAATCAAGTTCAGAATATTAACAACCAGTTTGGAATTAATTTGATTTGGTATCAAGTAAAAAACCATTTGAATTCATTTAAGAAACCTTATAATATTTATAAAGTCAATCCGGAAGATCTACGAGTTCAAGCAAGTATTTTGAAGTTTGTTATACTACTAACTTGATACAATTTTTGGTGATGAGTTCACTGCATGAAGTAATCAATATATTATTTTACATTTTATTTGTTTTGGATAATTATGTATGCTTAGTTATGTTCATCTTTATCATTCATGATGTATATTTTTATATTTTATAATAATAGTATGGTTTTGGTGTTATTATAATTTTTTTACTAATATAATATATATACGAGCCATTCAAATCACTTAGTAACGTTGTAAACCACAACCGTCCACCTCCGCAAACTTCCACAACCTCAAGCGCTACAGTAGTGTTTAAACTAGTCAAAGCCATAGTGAAATTAGAAAATTTAGACTTTGAATTTTTTGGGGTTCTGCAAAAAAAAGCCCAAATGATTTGGAAAATGATCCAGATTATCTGTGAATTAACATAAAACTATCTCAAACAATGCATATACTAAAAATGATCCAGTTAAGCGGGAGTTATGAAATTAAATCCAAATTAGTAACAATGTTTACTTTTAAATTATTTTTTTCCTCTAAAAAGGATTGAAACACCCAAAACAATTTAGACACTTAGGCGTCGAAAACAAATCTATAACAAAAAAACCAGAACATATCTAAATCGAAAATATGGGTACGAAAATTATTTGGTTAAGTCTAAATAAACAAATTTGTTTGGATATTAGGTAATACTGAGAGCATATTCTTATTAAAAGACTTCAGTCTCTCATTTGAGAGAATGAAATGTCTCATTAAGAGAGTCTAGTGACACTTATCACTCTCTCATTGAATTTTTTTTTAATTAATTAAAATATTATTTTAAAAAATTTGAGAGACTCATGTGAGTCTCTTCCAATGAAAGTCCTATGATGTTTCAAGTTTTATACTTTTCAATCACTGCAAGTGGACAGAGGTGCGCTATAGTAAAGATTCTTGTCGAATCTTATATAGATCAAGACTACACTATAATTTGTTATGCCACAAATATAATTATAGTGTAACATGGATGTAACACTTATCACATGGAATATCACATGTATTAATAATCCATTAATTAGGGATTTGGTAACAAACTATTCTCGAACTCAAAACACTAAGGTAAAACTACCTTAATCCCGTAGTACTAACTATCTAGCCTTAAATCTCTAGAAAATGTAGACTTTTGAATAAGCCCAAGTAATTCATGGCAGCAATCTATATAAAAACGATAAGTTCACTTAGAGGACATAACTTTAATTTTTGTTGGATATTTACAACTAACCTCATCAGTTGTTGATTCCAGGTAACCTAATTATTGCTTTCATCGCATAGGTTAATATCTTCAGATTGAAAAGGAGTATTTGTTCATCTCTTTGATCCTAATTATCTTCATCATTTCAAAGGACATCACATTCACACTTGCTTTGGAGTCACATAAAGCATTATCGATTTCCAAATCTCCTAGAGATCTAGTTATGATGAAGGTACCCAAATCTTTAAGCTTTGGAATCAACTTTGGTTCAAATAGAGTTATGCTTGGTGGTTTCAACACTTCCATCACTTCTTCCCCTATCCTTCGATTTGCTAATATGGCTTCAGTGAACTCTATATGGAGAGGAAGGTGGTGCAAGATATTCATATGAGGCAAAATGTACTTCAAATTAGCCATGGGCTTACGGGTTGGGTTAAACGGGTCGGGTCGGACCGACCCAAGTTTTTTGAATTTTGGATTACAATTAAATTGAAGATAAAACCGAATAGTACAATTTCAATATTATTTCGGTTATCGGGTCAGTTTGTATCGGAAGGAGAGAACCGATCGGTTAACCAAATATATAGATATATTTATATGTATATATAAAGAAAATCTAAATCTAAGATTCTTTTTCTATGTGCAGCGTAAGAATTTCTATTTGCAGCTTAAGAAATTAGTCTCCAAATTTCTTTTTGTTCACAATGAATCCAAAAGCTGCTTATTCTTCTTTTCTACTATGAATCCTCTGGATTTGAAACTCTCTCATCACCTAAATCTATGTCTTCTTCTTCGCTCCTTCTTATTTTTCTTCATCTTTGCTTCTTCTCTTTTTCTTTGATCCTTAATCTATGATCTTTTCAAATCAGTGAAAAATGAGAGACTACTTCATCGTCCATCATCTCCTCCATCATCTGTCGTTATTTTTGGATTTTTTTTTGGCCATCAGGTTTATTGAGATTGAGATTGAGATAATATTTTTACAAACCCTAATTGTATCTTTATTGGGCTGTTTTAGTGGACTTATTAAGATATTTTGGTTTTGAGCCTATAATTAACCGAATAACCCAAATTTTTTATAAGTTTCGGTTTAATTTTGGAACAGTTTTATTTTGCAAAAACTGACCCGAATAAAATAAGATCCAAACCGAATAAATCAAAAATTTCAATCGGTTCAATTCGGTGATATTTTTAAAACAAAAATTATCCAAAATTCCGAATTAACCGATCCGTTTAACCCGAATTAACCGTCTGCCCAGGGCTACTTCAAATTGCTAATGATAGCTTTAATGCTTGACAGGACTTTATTTTAAGCCTTAGTGGGAACTTTCCCCAATAATGGCATTAAATTGATATAAGATTTTAGGTCTATCAATCAAACTTATCGTGCATAGTACTTTAGGGTTGAGTCCACAAGAGAAAATAAATTTAACACACTATGATTGAGAGGATGTCAACTTAATATAAGGCAACCAATTGTTTTTATTTTGTAAATAAAATTAAAATGATTAAAAGTGGAAGAAGAATTTAAAAATGGTTTAAATCCGAATAACGAAAATCGAACACTCGGGAGAAAGGTAGTTGACTAAGGCAATCAAATTTTAACTAGTGTAACTTAATCTACTTCCATTGGCTGATTCTTCACTCTTAGATCATTAATCTAGACTAATCCACTTATATGATACAAATTTCTTCACTAATCATTCAATAATCAACCATTTCCCTTAGCTAATAAATGATTAGTGAACATAATTACCAAATCTATTAACCACTTAACATCTTAATCAACTATTTCCAAAGGTTATAAATGTAAAGCTCTTAGTAATTTTGAATCAAATATTTAATCGAACACTTTTCTGGTATGAAATTGGTAAAAATGTCAAAAGTATGAACTTTCAAAATTGAACATTTTAATTATGAAATGTCATTGAAGGCCCAAAATTGAAGTTGATTTTCAAATTAAATAGAAAACTTTCGTTGACTTTGCAATTTTAGGCACATTGGTACATCAAATGACAAAAACTAATGGTAGACAACCCATTAAATTTTTATCAATTGATATAACAACATGTCTCAAATTGTCTAATCGATAAAAGTTTCCTATTTAATTTGAATGTAAACACACATTGTTATTTAAATTTTATTTTGTAAGTTTATGATAAAATGTCATTTAAAACAAATTTCATGTTTTGTAAGTTTACCTCTATATTGGTTATAAATCAAATGTCTCGGAATTAGGTAATCCAAATTACCTCCATATCAGTTCTGTGTTGACTAAAAATAAAAAGCCTCGGAATAGTAATCCAACGTACTTTTATATCAGTCATGTGTTGGTAAAAACAAATTTCTTGGAATTAACTCATCTAAATTACCTTTATATCGGTCTCGTGTTGTATAAAATGAAATGACTCAGAATTAGGTAATCTAAACTACCGATATATCATTCTTGTGTTACCTATAAATCAAATACCGTAGAATTACGTATTTTAAATTACATCTATACCGGTCTCGTGTTGCCTATAAATCAAATACATCAGAATTAGGTAATCCGAATATAAGTATTTGATTTTTATTCAACACAAGACTTGTAGTATAACAAATTATCTTTATTTGCATTATCTAGTTCTGAGGCATTTGATTTTTTCCCATCACATGACTAATATAGAGGTAAATTAAATTATATTATTCCGAAGCATTTGATTTATAGGCAACACATAACTGATATATATATATATATATATAATTTGTAATATTTAACTCCAATACTTTTGATTCTATGCAATACTATATCGAGTTTGAGCTTTAAATGACATTTTATAGTGTTAAAACTGTTGAGAAATGTGATCACATTAGTAGTGAAGTAATCAAAGGGAAAAAGAAGGAAATAGATCAGTTGGAAAGAAAGGATAAAGGGAAAGGAAAGCTGTTACAAATGAACTATAAGCTAACTAAGTAGAGAATTGGAAGCAAGGAGCAACATGGGGAGCGTCAGGTCAGGGCATGGGCTGCGACACTGTTGGAGCAGTTCAACCACTCCTCCTCTTCCTCTTCTTCACGCAAATCCTTCTCCCCTTCATTGTCTCTTCTTTTCTCCTATGTAAATCTCTATAAATACATGTAATCTCTTGTAAAGAATGTGTGTAAACAAGAAGATAACAATTCAGAAACTCTCTCTCTTTATCTCGCCATTCTCCATCATCTTCTCCTTCATTCTCTATTATCTTCAAACTTAAATTTCTTCATGGTATCAGAGCGGGTTCTTTATCTAACCGCTTAAACTCTCTTCATAATCCTTTTAAGCTATCTTCAAAACCTTCTAATCTATAGCAATCCATCTTACCAAGTTCTATTCACTCTGAGATTAATATCCTTGAGATCGGTTGATCTTCAAGTTGTGAAAGAACTGGGATTGTGTATTACTACAAGAGAATGGAGGTGAATAGAGTAGCGATTTCTGTTGTTCTTAAAGGAGATAACTACCTTCTTTGGGCAAAAACTACTAAGACCGTTCTAAAAGGTAGAAGGCTTTGGAAGTTTGTTGAACCTAAGGAAGAAGCCGAACTATACAATGACAAGGAAGAGCAAGAAGAGCACTTCACTCTTTCACTTCTATAAATCTCACTAGAGCCATCTATCCTGGCGGCCTACTCATATGCGGATACCGCCAAGGAGTTATGGGATATACTCAAGGGAGTATATGGAAACATCTCAAATATATCAAGGATATTTGAGGTGAAGAGGGCGTTGAATGAGCTTCAACAAGGAGAAAAGCCATTCAAGGAAATGTTTGGGGAGATAGAAGCTTTTGGGCCGAACTGGAGATCTTGAGGCCACAAACTATGGACCCCAAGGAGTTAGGAGGAAGGCGTGACCAAGATTAAGTGTTTGGGCTTCTCTTGGCATTCAACGCATCCTACAAAGATCTTCTCATCATATGATTAAGGATCAAGACATGCTTAAAAATCTTGAGCCTTATCATGGGAATGTGCAAGTGGCAAATGGGAGTTCAGTTCTGATTGAAGGGATAGGAGAATTAGAACTTTTCAAAAGAGGAACAAAAACCTTATACATGCCTAGTTTCTCATCTAATCTTCTATCACTTCATAAAACTACCAAGGATTTGGATTGTGTGGCATTGTTTGGGACTGACTTTGTTAAGTTTCAGGACCCTAAAACAAACAAAGTGCTCGGAGAAGGGAAGGTGGAGGATGGAGTATATCTTTTGCACACAAATAAACAAGCGGATGTAAAAGCGCTTGGAATAAAGGCGGATGTAGAAGTATCTAGTAGGAAGGAGATTGGAGATAGTCCACTATGGCATGAAAGGTTGAGACATCCAAGTTCTGCAGTTCTCAAAGTGGCCTTACCCAATCTCATTCAAGAATAAGTAGTATGTGAAGCATGTGTACTAGGGAAAAATTGTAGACAAGTGTTTCCTACTTCATCTACATTTTGTGATGAAGCTTTTGGCATTGTACACTCGGATGTATGGACCGCTCCTTGTAGTTCAAGAGATCAATATAAGTATTTTGTTTCATTCATAGATGACTACTCAAAATACACATGGATTACTCTTCTACATACCAAAGATCAAGTTTATGAAGCATTCACCAACTTCATCAACTATGTGTCTACACAATTCAAAGCAACAATCAAGATCAAAAGAAGTGATAATGGAGGAGAGTATATAAGCAAGCGGTTCAAGGAATTACTCAACAACCTTGGCATCATCCATCAAACATCTTGCGCTTATACTCCACAACAAAATGGGGTAGCTGAAAAAAAGAATAAACACCTAATGGAGGTAGCAAGGACCATCATGATTGCCAAGGGAGTACCTAAACTTCATTGGGGAAATGCTGTGATGACTTCAAACTACTTGATCAACCGCCTTCCAACCAAGAAGCTGGATAATAAGTCACCATTTGAGGTATTGTACAACAAGAAACCAAGCCTACATTATCTCAAAACCATTGGATGTAGCTGCTTTATGTTCCTACCAGAAGGACAAAGAAACAAGCTTGAACCTAGAAGCATAAAGTGTGTATTCATTGGATATTCACCAACACAAAAAGGATACAAGGTCTACAACCCGGAGACAAGATGAGTCTATGTATCAAGAGAGGTGAGGTTCAATGAAAAGGAGAGCTTCTATGGAGCTAAGAATCATGATACCCCTCAAGGTATGAGCTCACTATCTATGGAGTGGATACCGTTCTTTGAAGATTCAAGAACAAGGGATGATGTACATGAGGAGAATGATCCAACCTCAGATCATGAAGCTTTTCTTGGAAAAATCAGCAAAGAATCCATACCTAACTCATATGAAGAAGCGTGTGAGAGTGGAGTATGGGTAAAAGCCATGGAAGAGGAAATGAAGTCCATGGAAAGGAATCATACTTGGTACTTAACCGATTTACCAAGGGATAAGAAGCCAGTTGGGTGTAGATGGGTGTATACAATCAAATACACAAGTGATGGGAGGATAGAAAGATACAAGGCAAGGTTGGTAGCAAAAGGGTATACTCAAATCTATGGGGAGGATTATACCGAGACATTTGCTCCGGTTGCTAAGCTCCACTCCATCAGAATCCTAATCTTGGTGGCAGTGAACTTGAAGTGGGATCTATGGCAGATGGATGTCAAGAATGCATTCTTGCAAGGAGACTTGGTAGAAGAGGTGTATATGGATCCACCCCAAGGATATCATAAGGAAGGCAACAAAGTTTGCAGATTGAAGAAAGCAATCTATTGGCTGAAGCAATCTCCAAGAGCATGGTACCAAAGGCTAAGCGCTTGTGTTTTGGAGAAGAAGTTCATAAGATCTGAAGCAGATCATACCTTGTTCACAAAACAAAGTGAAGAAGGAATTGTTGCCGTATTAATATATGTTGCTGATCTAATCATCACAGGAAGTGACAAAGACGGAATAGATCAAATCAAGAAGATCTTGAAGGCCGACTTTAATAAAAAGGACCTAGGGGAGCTCAAGTACTTCCTAGGAATTGAGATGACACGATTTGGAGATAGAATGATCATCCCTCAAAGGAAATATGTGCTGGATCTCTTGGAAGAAACCGGGAAGTTAAGATCCAAGCCGGCCAAAACTCCAATAGAAGAAGGCTACCAAGACAGTCCTGAGAGGGAGCCATTGGAGAACATTAAAAGATATCAAAGGATGGTGGGCAAGCTCATCTATCTTACCATCACAAGGCCAGATATCTGCTTTGTAGTGAACCGTGTGAGCCAGCATATGCAAAAGTCAACCTTACAGCATTGGAACATGATTGAGAGGCTGCTAAGGTACCTAAAAAATAGCCCTGGAAAAGGTATATGGATGCATGCCAATAGGAACACAAAGATCCAAGGATATTGTGATACGGATTGGGCTGGAGATAGGAAGGATAGAAAGTCAATATATCATTCTTGTGTTACCTATAAATCAAATACTTTGGAATTATGTATTTTAAATTACATCTATATCGGTCTCGTGTTGCCTATAAATCAAATACATCAGAATTAGGTAATCCGAATATAAGTATTTGATTTTTATTCAACACAAGACTTGTAGTATAACAAATTATCTTTATTTGCATTATCTAGTTCTGAGGCATTTGATTTTTTTCCCATCACATGACTAATATAGAGGTAATTTAAATTATATTATTCCGAAGCATTTGATTTATAGGCAACACATAACTGATATATATATATATATATAATTTGTAATATTTAACTCCAATACTTTTGATTCTATGCAATACTATATCGAGCTTGAGCTTTAAATGACATTTTATAGTGTTAAAACTGTTGAGAAATGTGATCATATTAGTAGTGAAGTAATCAAAGGGGAAAAGAAGGAAAAAGATCAGTTGGAAAGAAAGGATAAAGGGAAAGGGAATCTGTTACAAATGAACTAAAAGCTAACTAAGCAAGGAGCAGCATGGGGAGCGTCAGGTCAGGACATGGGCTGCGACACTGTTGGAGCAGTTCAACCACTCCTCCTCTTCCTCTTCTTTACGCAAATCTTTCTCCCCTTCATTGTCTCTTCTTTTCTCCTATATAAATCTCTATAAATACATGTAATCTCTTGTAAAGAATGTGTGTGAACAAGAAGATAACAATTCAGAAACTCTTTCTCTTTATCTCGCCATTCTCCATCATCTTCTCCTTCATTCTCTATTATCTTCAAACTCAAAGTTCTTCAAAAACTTTCAATTTTGAAAGTTCATGCTTTTTTGACAATTTCCCAATTTCATACCCAGAAAGTGTTCAATTAAATGTCTGGTTCAAAATTACTAAGAGCTTTACATTTCTAACCTCTGTAATCGTGGTTAGTGGTTTAATTACATTTTAATTAAATGTTCAATTAAGATGATTATTGGTTAATTAGATTTTGTAATCGTGTTCACTAATCATTTATTAGGTGGAAATGATTTATTATTGAATGATTAGTGAATAAATATATACCATATAAGTGGATTAGTCTAGATTAATGATCTAAGTGCAAAGGATTAGCCAATGGATGATTTAGCTTAGCCATCTCCTGAGTGTTCGATTTTCCTTATTTGGATTTAAACAAATTTTAAATTATTTCCCCACTTTTAATTATTTTAAATTTGATTAACGATTTTCTATAGAAAAATATTGTTGACTGGGCAATTTGAGCCATGTCAATTGATGATAAAACTAAAGGTGGGAAAAACTAACAAGATAAGTCTCCGGTTAGTTTTTCTGTCAATTGATTTAACGATATGTCTCAAATTGTCAAGTCAACAAAAAAATTATTTAATTTGAAAATCAACTTAAAGTTCATACTTTAAATGACATTTTGTAAGTTCATGATTAAAATATTGAATTTTTGAAAGTTTATTTTTTGACATTATTCCCGTATGAAATTACCTAAGTCTTAAATAAACAAGATCAATGTTAGTATAGCCTTAATAACATGTACTAATCAAGAATATATCAAGTTACAAGCTTAAACTCCACCACACAACCTCTAATCACCCTATATCTTGTAGAAACTGCAAAAACCGAATATGAAAATTGAAAATAAAAATAGAATTACGGAAAGAAATAAGATTAAAAAGATTTTAGGAAAACATGGAAAAATAGTGGATGCGAGATATGATCTCTTTCCTTAATTCTTAAAATCATCCGTAATGTGACGGTTTGAAACGATTCAAAATCCCAGGATACAACCACAAGTAGACCGTATTCTCGACACTAGAATAACGGAATATGCGTACAAAAATAACTATGATATACTCTCGAGACATTTACACTAAAAAGAAGAAGAGAGTTGCTGGCTTTATATTTTGTGAGAGAAAAATGATTTCAGAAAAATCTGAGTGTATTTAGAATGAGAGGAGACACTGGCTTTTATAGTAGCTCAAGTGTGTAACAGTTGCCACAAATTTAGTTAATGCAATATTGAATTGTAATTATTAAAATAATTATCATAATAAAACAATTTTGATAACTGCAGGTCAGCTGCATTAGCTTTTGCATTATTGTAGCCACAAAATCTGCACAATATAATTATCTCAATAATGTCAAATATTGATGATGATTTATGTTACAGTGACCACAAATATCTTCACAAATAATTATCTTAATAATGTTAAAATATTTGATTGTATTTCAACAATACTAAATGTATGGGTTTAGCCCAAATCATTTAAGTAAAATATAACCCAAATAAAATAATTATTGGGTTTGTGATCCATCTCTCTCATATACATTTTTGTGGGACAAATGCATATAAAATGTCATTTGGTCCATCCCACTTTAATCCTCATTTTTATTCACCTTTAATCCAATTTTGACACATAAATACATTATGTTATAATGTTTATTTCAAAAAATCCAAATCAAAATATGAATGGTTCCATTTGTCATAAAATTGGTTCCAACAATCCCCTACATGAATAGATATTACTCTAAACCTTTGAAGACTCAACTAACTTGATAGACTGGACAGACTCTATAGACTGGACATATTTGACAGACTCTATAGACTACTCGCTAGAAAGACTTTCGAGAGTATAAACGAAAATTTACTGTATCTGAGATGGTGACATATTTCAGCCTTGAACCACTCATTGTTAATATCCATCGGATTTACTCGGCCAGGAGGTGTGATGTCTTGAACCACCTTGATTTTTATGTAAACCTAGACAACAGCTATAACCCAGATTATTTTCTCGTAGAAATTTGTTCTCTATTGTGTTCATTTTGACCTTGAACTTGCCTGGTAATTCTTGAGTGAACTTAG
Source organism: Nasturtium officinale (assembly GCA_963854855.1). Classification (NCBI taxonomy): domain Eukaryota; kingdom Viridiplantae; phylum Streptophyta; class Magnoliopsida; order Brassicales; family Brassicaceae; genus Nasturtium; species Nasturtium officinale. Next base: position 3,487,095 of record OY978512.1, read on the forward strand.
AGAATATAGCCTTAACTTCATTCTCCTAGAAACGTCCTCATTTCACACCAACTAGGTGATCGCCACAAGTCTTTTTTTAGAAGTATCCTGTAATACTCCATGAATATTTCAAAGCTATGGTCTCGAATCATTAAAAGCTAAAGCTAATCCTTGTTTAAATACAGTAAGCACTATTTACCATCTTGAGAACCGAGAAAGTCTGTAAGTGCTTTTATTAGATTTTGTTTAATTTAGTTTTCCCTTTGAACCTACTTCTTGGGATCTCCAGTCACGTATGTGGGGTTTCCATTAAACATTATCTGTGGTTTTAGGCAATAAACCCATTCTCTTCGATGATTGTAAAACTTGAACACGAGCCAAACCTTTAGTAAATGGATCCGCTAGGTTATCGGCTGATTTGATGTAATTGATCGTTATCACACCACTTGAGAAAGTGTCTAATGGTTTTATGTCATCTTCTGATGTGACGAGATTTACCATTATAGAGATTATTCAGTGCCCGAGAGATAGCTGATTGACTATCACAGTGTACACGTATTGCCGGGACTGGTTTCTCCCACATTGGAATATCTTCCAAGAAGTTTTGAAGCCATTCAGCTTCTTCTGCGGCTTTATCTAGAGCTATAAACTCTGACTCCATGGTGGATCTAGCCAACAGAGTTTGTTTGGAAGATTTCCATGATACAGCTGCACCTCCTAAAGTAAAGATGTATCCATTTGTAGATTTTAAATTCTTAGAGTCAAATATCCAGTTTGCATCACTGTATCCTTCTAGAACTGTTGGTTCTTTACCGTAGTGCAACCCATAACGTTTTGTATATTGTAGGTAATTTAATACTCTTGTTATGGCTTTCCCATGTTTATGACATGGATTACTCGTGTAGTGACTCGGTACGTTGACCGCGTGTGCTAGATCGGGTCTTGTACAATTTGTTAAGTACATTAGACTTCCAATTACACGTGCATATTCCATTTGGGATACTGGTTCACCTAAGTTTTTAGTCAAGTGAAGTTGAGAATCAACAGGAGTTTTTGCTGTCCCAGTTGTATATTTCTTGAATCTATCAAAAAAAATTTCAGCATAATGAGTTTGAGACAAGGTGATTCCGTTAGAAGTTCTAGTGATTTTAATCTCTAGTATTACATCTGCGAGACCCATGTCTTTCATTTCAAACTGGCCGCTAAGCATGTTCTAGTTTGTTGGATTATGTCATTATTGCTACCAATAATGAGCATGTCATCCACGTATAAGCACAACAGAATATACCCGCTCGGAGTAACTTTGAAATAAATGCATTTATCACATTCATTAATGTTAAAACCATTCGACATCATTATGTTGTCAAATTTTTCATGCCATTGTTTTGGAGCTTGTTTCAATCCATATAATGACTTCACAAGTTTAGACTTTGTGTTCTTGTCCTGGGATAACAAAACCTTCAGGTTGTTTCATATAAATATCCTCTTTTAAATCACCATTTAGAAAAACAGTTTTCACATCCATGTGATGGATTTCTAGGTTTCTTAGTGCCGATATTCCTATCAGCATTCTGATGGAGGTTATTCTCGTCACCGGAGAATATGTGTCAAAGAAATTCAAACCTTCTTTTTGTCGGAAACCTTGTACTACAAGCCTAGCCTTGTATTTATCAATTAAAGCATCAGTTTTTAACTTGGTTTTGAAAATCCATTTACACCCTAATGCTTTAAACCCTTCGGGTAAATCGGTTATCTCACATGTATGATTTTTCATAATGGAGTCGATCTCACTATTAACGACTTCTTTCCATAAAGTGCATCTGGTGTATGGCTTCAGTGAATGTTCTTGGCACATTCTCCATGAGAACTACTAGAAAATCGTCACCGTAAGATTTTTCCTTGCGAGCTCTTTTGCTTCGTTGAGATTCATCTTCAACCTCTTCTGGTTCGCCAAGTGAAGTACCAGAAGCACTTGCCTCGTTAGGTGAGGTTTGTATGTTTCTTCCATCACGATTTCATTTCAGGCTTTGTTTATCCTTATATGGAAACACGTGTTCAAAGACAGATATATTTTTTGATTCCATAATTGTGTTTACATGAATATCCGGTACATCTGATTTATGAACCAGAAACCGATAAGCACTAATATTGTGTGCATATCCGATAAAAATAAAATCTACGGTTTTAGGTCCGATTGAAACCTTTTTACGAGGCAGCACTGCGACTTTTGTGAGGCACCCCCACACTTTCATGTATTTGTAGGAAGGTACTCTACTTAACCATAGTTCATATGGCATTTTTCCAGTTACTTTGTGCGGTATTTTGTTGAGGATATAATTAGTGGTAAGTAAAGCTCCCCCCCCCACAAGTTCTGGGGTGACCCAGATTCCTGCAACATAGCATTCGTCATTTCTTTCAGAGTTTAGTTTTTTCGTTCTGCAACTCCGTTAGACACTGGTGAATAGGGAGCAGTAGTTTGATATATAATGCCTTGTTCTTGACAAAATGCATTAAATGGACCATCATATTTGCCTCCTCTATCACTCCGAACTATTTTAATAGTTTTCTGAAGTTGGTTTTTGACTTCGAGTTTATATTGTCTGAATTTTTCCAAGAGTTCATTTTTACTATGTAGTAAATATATATAACAATATCTTGTACAATCATCTATGGAAGTGACAAAATATTTTTTCCCGCCTCTAGATTGTACAAATTTTAAGTCGCACAAATCTGTGTGAATTAATCCGAGAGGTTCGGTTGTTCTTTCGACTTGAGGTGAAGGTATTTTAGTGAGTTTTGCCTGAACACATACTTCACATTTATTTTTAATAAATTTGCATTTTGGAATTAAGTTCAAATTGATTAATCTTTGTAAAGACTTATAATTCACATGTCCTAATCGTTCATGCCAAATATTAAAGGACTCAACCAAGTAAGCAAGAGGTTTCTTTTTCATTGAAACTTCAGAAACAGATACATCAGAGTTTTTAAGGACTGTGTTACATAACATTTTCAGAAGTCCTTCCTTAACATACCCCTTACCCAGAAACACCACATTTTTCTTAAGAATCAGCGTGTCAGACGCTAAATTTATTGTGAAGCCAGGCTTGCTCATCAAAGTTCCAAAGATAGGATTCTTCCTCATGTCAGGCACATGTTTCACATTGGTGAGAGTTATTGCTTTCCCAGCGGTAAACCTCAATACCACTTTTCCAGTGCCTTCAATCTTGGAGTGAGCATTGTTAACCATTTTCATACGGGCATCAGACTTGCTCTTTTGATAGGTGTGAAACATTGTGCTATCAAAACAGATATGAGTAGTCGTACAAGTATCGTAAAACCACTCTTGAGTGACTTCATCAAACACATTTTCTTCCATAACCACCGCACAGAGGTCATCTTCCGTCAAATGAGCTTGAGTGAGCGTCTTTTCCTTCTTGCAACAATCCTCAACTTTGTGCCCCTTAATGTGACAATAAGAACACTTTCCGGTGAACTTATTAGGCGCACCTTGCTTCTTGAAGTTCATAGAGGCCTGAGGTGCAGTCTTCTTAGATATCCCCTTGTTTGAATTCGGCACAAATTTTCCTTTGCATTTGTTCTTGTACTGAGCAACATTCGCGTTGTGGTAAAGTTCGGTTCATCCTTTCGTTTTAACGACTCATTTTGCAGCCTGGTAATAAGACTTACCAAAGTCAAAGCCTTTTGCTTATAGCAAAGATAATTTTTGAAATCTAGCCAACCCGGAGGTAGCTTTTCCATGATGCAGTTCACCGTGAATGTTTCACAGATCTTCATGCCCTCATCCACTATCTCTTGGATTATCAAATGCAGCTCATACACTTGTTCCATGATGGGCCTAGAGTCCACCATTTTGAATTTAAGAAATTTCGCAGTAGCGAGTTTTGTTGAACCCACATTATAAGACTTGTACTTCTTTTCCAGGGAGTCCCAAATTTCCTTGGAAGTTTTGACCTCACTATACACATTGTATAGCTGATCCACCAGGCGAGCTTTGATGTAGCCTCGGCACAGATAGTCCCCATGGGTCCATGCGTGGACACTAGACACAGCATGCACATCGGTATTTACGAGTGGCAAAACAGGTTCGACCTCGGTGATATACCTCTCCAATTTCAACGTAGTCAAGAAAAAATGCATCTTTTGTTGCCATGACTTGAAGTTGAAGCCATAAAATTTTTCCGGAGTCACAATGGCACTCGGAACACTTGGGACATCAGACATGGAAAGTGGAAGACTATTCCCGTTTAGGGTCGTCGTCTCACTTATGTTGTTCACTTCATTGACACCTTCGTTAGTCATCATTTTTCTGTTTCACAAAAGACAAATAGATGTCAATATTGAAAAAGAAATATTTAAAATAGTGTTTAAAAAAATATTTAAATCGCTGAATTAAATAAATAAAAAAGTTTTTGAATTGCTAGAAGTGTTTTCAAATAACTATTTATTATTTATTTATTTCCCAAAATAATATTTGTGTAATTTACTTATAAAAACATGTACAAATTGTTTTTATTTTTGAGAATAAATAAATAACGTTTTAGAATCCGCAATTAAGCGTAATTCAAACAATTAATTTTATTATTTATTTATTTTATTTTTCAGATCTTTAAGATCCTATTTTGAGAATGTGTTTCGCGAAACTGACCGCGTAAACCATTTCGTCAAAATATATTAGAATGTTTACGATTTATAACGTTATGCCAAATTGCTAAATAGAGCAACCACAGAAGCATTTTTATTGATAAAAACTCGAATGAAAACCGTTTAAAAATTTTATATTAATTAATAATTAAAATAAAACCCAAAACGTTTTGAAAATCTGTAAGTAAATAATAATAACAAATTTAAATTTTCTTACGAAAAAAACGTGAATTTAAAGATTTTTCTTTCCAGAGACGTGAAAAGCTATTGTAAATAACAAAACTAAAATAAATCACATAACACAGTCTAGTGAAAGAAAAAAAAATTGCGCTTGAAACAAATACGTTTTTTTCTTTATTAAAAAAATAAAACAATTTGGAATATCCAAAAAATCAGTTACAGCTGGTAAAAACCTTATGAAATAGATCAAATGGATTAAACCAAATACAAACTTTGATACTTAAAAGAAATAGATAAAACACTACAGAGTTTTTTTTCTTTTCGTAAAAAAATAAAATTAATGCAATTCTCAATCTGTTTTAAGCGATAGGCAGAAAACGGATTTTTAAGAATTAAGATTGTAGAAACCGCAAAAATCGAATATGAAAATTGCAAATAAAAATAGAATTACAGAAAGAAATAAGATTAAAAATATTTTAGGAAAATCCAGAAAAATGGTGGAGGCGAGATATGATATATTTCCTTAATTCTTAAAATTGTCCGCAGTGTGACGGTTTGAAACGATTCAGAATCCCAGGATACGACCACAAGAAAATCGTATTCTTGACATTAGAATAACGGAATATGCGAACAAAAATAACTACGATATACTCTCGAGACACTTACACTAAAAAGAAGAGAGAGTTACTGGCTTTATATTTTGTGAGAGGAAAATAATTTCACAAAAATCTGAGTATATTTAGAATGAGAGGAGACATTGGCTTTTATAGTAGTTCAAGTGTGTAACAGTTGCCACAAATTTAGTTAATGCAATATTAAATTTTAATTATCCCAATAATTATCATAATAAAACAATTTTGATAACTGCAGGTCAATTGCATTAGCTTTTGCATTATTGTAGCCACAAAATCTGCACAATATAATTATCTCAATAATGTCAAATATTGATGATGATTTATGTTACAATGACCACAAATATCTGCACAAATAATTAACTTAATAATGTTAAAATATTTGATTGTATTTCAACAATACTAAATGTATGGGTTTAGCCTAAATCATTTAAGTAAAATATAACCCAAATAAAATAATTATTGGGGTTTGTGATCCATTTCTCTCATATACATTTTTGTGAGAAAAATGCATATAAAATGTCATTTGGTCAATCTCACTTTAATTCTCATTTTTATTCACCTTTAATCCAATTTTGACATATGGATACATTATGTTATATAATGTTTATTTTAACAAATCCAAATCAAAATATGAATGGTTCAGTTTGTCATAAAATTGGTTCCAACATATCTATCATTTACAAGAGTTCTAAAGAGACTACCCAGTAATCTTCATGTTAACTATGGTCAATCTGGTTTTAATCTCTATAATAATATTGTAAGTATACAGTGCATCATAGTGATATTTAAAGTATTGATCCACAGAAAACAGAAGTCTACACTAATAATTATGATTATCTAAATTCAGCTTGGACAACAAGAAGTTTACGAGAAACTCAGGATAAACTAACATTCTAAATGCATAAATAAAAAGATAATGATGTACATGAATTAGAAAGAATATATGAACAACATGCAATATGTATGAGAAGCATAAATTACCGTCTAGAGTTCATGTTACTAATATAAAGTTTCTTCACTTTCGTGATGCATCAACATATGCCTACGCTAACATTCCCAACAATAAACACCTTTCGGCTTTCGACTACGAACGTAGAAAACATGATCCTAACCCAATATGCTCGCAAGTATAGATGGCAACATATTTGGTTCAGTTGTATTCAAAACATAAATATTTGTTCAGCATAAATAGTAACCCATACATGATACTATTGGAGACGGGTTAGCACCGGTTAACATAATTCAGTATATTCTGTTGTGTGCAGAGATATATACTTTAGAGTTGAGATTTTAGTGGATAGTTTTTATACTCCTAGATTGCAGTAGATAGTTGCAGAAGTTAGCACCGGTTAACAGATACAACTACCATGTTATGGGCCCCGATGAAATAAATTATAGGCATAGTCTAATTTTTTAACAAGAGACTAAACATTAATCATGATAATATGATGAAGGCATAAGAACAATTTCAAAAAACATTAAAATATGATAATTAGGTAAATACTCCTAAAACTCTATAATTACATGTCAGTCCCTATGTCCAACATACATGAATATGAAAAAAGAGAAGATCAAGTAAATAAAACTTAAAATATTAATTACAAATATTTACAAAGAAAATAATCTCCTAAGAGTCTAAAGAAATAGTGTCAAAGTTCAAGGAACCTAATGTTCATTCCTGGATTTAGGCCCAAATTCACTTCATTCTTTTCTATTTGGCTCGATCAAGACCATGAACATAATATTACAATTGAGAAAATTTGGAAAATACACTAATCAAGTTTTATAATTAAAAATATATATTTTTCCTATTTCCTCTGTTTTTAATCTAACTTTGATTTATTAAAATAACATTTAAAAAGATGAATATTTCTTTTAAGAAAAATCATTTAAAATAAGAAAATCGATATTGTTTTCGAAAATAATATCATAAACATGATATTTTCAAAAAAATAAATTACAATTATTACACAAAAATATCTCGATCTTACTTAAAATACTCGAGATTGGTAGGCAAACAGACTCTAAAACCGTGAATAAAATGTCTTGTTATTAACACAAAGCAACAAGATTAATATTTGGTTAAACATGATTCTTAAAAGAGTGGTTAAAGCATTTAAGAAGAATATAAAAATTTAGTTCTTAAAAGAGTTGAAATCAAATAAAGGTCTTGAGAGAACCATTCCTCACTCCCACAAATCTCTTTTTCCATAAATACTCACTTCGAGTCCGATAACACAAGATGAAAATGCAAACAATGCGACTAAAATCCTAATTATGCAATGCAGATGCAAGATCTTAATGAGAAATCGAATCAAAAAGACTATAAAACTCAACTCATCACTATTGACCTTCGCACGATTGGATAGAGAGATTAACTGCAGAGCCGGTCCTGGGCAAAGTTTTAAGAAACATTTTAAAGGGGTCTCCAATTTTTAGGGGCCCCACAAAAAGGTATATATATGTATTTATATAAAAATATGGAATAATTATTACTAGCAAAAAAATTGTTATAATTTTTTTAAATAAATATTGTATGAGTCATAGTAAATCAAGTAAATAATTTTGTTAAGTATTGTTATTTACTTTTAATGATATTATTTTGTTTTTAGTTAAAATGAGTTTTATAGAATTTTTTATCTAGGTTAACTCATTAAAAATTATTATTCTCTGTTATAAAAACTAAACGTTAATCTTTTATTCGATTGGGGCCCTGAATTTTTGGGGACAGGGTCTGATTAACTGAAGTCTACCCGTAAAACATAGAGAACGAATCTCCCACGATTTGAAGATGTATGCAATCTTATTCAAAAAGAGAGAATATGACTGAGACAAGAACTACAATAGTAAGATAAAAGGAAAACTGAAATATTTAATGTTGACAGAACATTTAGAAAAACCAAAAAACAATGGATTCTCTATGGTTAAGACTTTAGACTCGCATAAAACAATATAAAGTTTGACAAATTTGGAAACTTTCGAAATTATTACACCTCACCAGAGATTACTACTAAATCCACAAAGAGTGTCTAAAACTTCTTCCCTTTACCGTTCAAGATTCATGCAATTTTTGTTTTTTCTTCTATTTGAAACTATATATAATCGGAATTGATTTAAATTAGCTTAAACTAATATTCTCTTATCTTAACTCTAGTTTCCTATTCACTTTTCTTATTGTCTTTCAATATTGCAAATTCAATGTCTCTGTATCTCCCCGGTCCCAAATTAACTTCAATTTATAGTCATTTCAAATAAATCTAAAAGGGGAGATGGATAACTACCCCATATTTTATAAAAAAATTTGAAAACTATACCTAATTTTTTCATAATTTGAAAATACCCTTATTTATTAATTATTTAATTTCTAAAAATATAACTAATACTTTAATTTATATTTCAATGATATGAATACAATCATCATTAATTTAACTTTATTATGAAAAATTAATACCCAAGTATATATATTGTTGACTAATTTAAAGAAAATATATAAAAATCAGAAGACTTATATTATTTTAGGTTGATTTATTATTAAAGTTGTTTTATTAAAGTGCCAACTTATTTTTTTACTTCTTTCAACTTATATTTTTTGGCGTTGACTTATTTTATAACAGTCGACTTATTTCGATTGGTTGATTTATTTAAATAGTCAACTTATTTAAACTGTTAACTTATTATGATTGCTTGTTGATTTAAATTATTTTTTGTACACTTATTTTGTTCTTGATAGATTTATATTATTTTATGTTGACTTATTATTATAGTTGATTTATCTAATTGTCAGTTTATTTTTTCTATCTATTAAATTATTTATTTTCAAAACTGAATTATTTTTTTAACCGTTGACTTATATGTTTACTGGTTGATTTATTTAAATTGTTGATATATTTTCTTTGTCCATTGATTTATATTTTTTCTAATAGACTTATTTATCCTTAATAAATTTATATTATTTTATATTGATTTATTATTAAAACTGATTTATTTAACTGTTGACTTATTTTTTCTATCTATGAACTTATTTTTTTTTTCACCACTGATTTATTTTTAACAGTTGACTGGTTGATTTATTTACATAGTTGACTTATTTAAACTGGTAATTTATCTATTAATTTTTATAAACTTATTTTGTAAAATGAAAATTAAAAAAAATATATATCTTTAAAAACTTATTTTCTGTAAGAACTTATAAATTTTTCTATTTACTAATAGTATCTGTTTTTTATTTTCATGAAATTATTTTAATAAAACTTATTATAATGTAAAACTTATTATAAAATTTTAATATATATTAATATAACATTAAAATTTAGAAAAAGTTATAAGATTTGGATTTTTCATTATCAATAATAGTTTTAAAAAATATAGAACTCTAGTTATTATATAAAATTGAGTCACATAATAATAATATTAATTTTAATCAATATTTATTATAAAATATAATCAAATAAATCCAACAAAATATTTTTAAAATTTATTATATTTTTAATTTTCGTAACTAACTTTTAATTAAGTTATTTATTTTATTTATAATATTAAATTAAGTATTCTCCAATATATGTAAAAACTAAATAATTATAATAATTGTTAAATAATTTATTTATATATTATTTAGTTTCAATGATTTAATGTATAAAGATATATTTCAAATTTTGAATTTTTATTATATTTAAATTAATTATTCTCTAATATATAAAACTAAATAATCAAAATAATTGTTAAATTATTTATTTTAATTATTTTATGTATAAAAGGTATATTTCAAATTTTGAAAAATTTGATGTAGTTTTCAAAAGTTGGAAAAGATGTAAGGTATATTAACAAATTTTCCCAAATCTAAAACTTTTTACATATGTATTATATCTTGGGCTTATATGTATCGTAAAGACCTGTGAGCTGTCGATATTGGCGGGGATTCAAATGAAGTCTAAAAATGCTGCAGATACCAAATACATTAGAGAGCATGTGGGTCAATGTACTTAAATTAAAAAACAATTTTTTTCACACACACGCTAGGGTAATGTCAAATGTATTATAATACTTATTAGACACAACCTTTGACTTTTTCGAATATTTTTAGAATATACTACAACGACGGATCTTCCAAAGAAAATAAACTGTCCCTATTCTTTTTTCGAGATGTCTTTTTTATTTTCATGCCGCCACGTAAAACATTGATAACTCTACCTGGTCTTCACGTATGTCCGGCTCCATAAATGCATGTTGTTATTGTTACTATTATGTTGATGATAGGGATGAATATGATAATGACGATGATCACCATTACCATCATGGTTCAAACTTGCCACGAACTTATAACAACTCTTGTACCTCCATTCTCTCGTATCATGTACATCATCATCACTACTCAACGTAACTTCATGACATCTCCAACTTTTTACACCACTATCAACATTGATCATAGATAAATCCACAACTTGATCACTTGCATCATCTTTTTTGTCTTCATTAATCTCTCCACCAGATTCCAAATCAGATCCACTAATATTCCCTCCCTCATTCTCATTATTATAATACGCAATATGACTATCTAGACCACTAGGCTCATCTTCTAAGTCCACGGTTTCTTGTGGATCACAATAAGGTCGTATGGGATTGTTATTTGCACTATCCACAAGATGTAATCTTAGCCGTCCATTTTCTCTAGAAGCTTGGAAAATCTCTGGTCGATCGATCATAACTTGCGTAAGTTCCAGTCTACCGTCTTTCCTCACCGGCCTTAGATAAAAATATCGTTTTCCTCGGCCGTTCAACGACGAGAGCGGTGGAGGAAACTCTCTTTTCTGCTCTCGTACCACCACATTCTCATTCATCTTCCTCTTCTTTACTTCGACCCTTTCGGTTTCTTCCTCCACATGCAAGACCATCTTGTTCACCACATCGTTATCCGACATTCTCATGTCGCAACTCTCGAACCCTAGATACTCTGTGCACAACATCAAACCATCTTATCATACCTGGATCCCTTGTTACCGGTGGAATAGATCCATTGATCTTGGCATGGCAGAGACGATGAGGCTCGTCGTTACACGCCATATTTTTGAGGTTGGTATGGCGAGGAAGGAGTGAAAGCTTCTTATGTAGAAGCTCATCTTGGTAAATGGTAACAAAGACAAGGGTAATAAGACATATAGCACTTTATTTTGTATTATTTTGATGATTGATGAATAATCATTAACATCTTGGAAAATAATAGAAGAGAAATTGTTTTGGAAAAAAGATGATCGAAAGAAGCGTGTTTTTTTTTTGCTTGGTGAATAAGGGTGCCACCGTACATGATGATCTGTAGAGATTTAGAAGAGAACGTAAGATAGGTCCCACGTCAGAGATGGCTTCATACTTCGGCTTCTTTCGACCGGGGAGTATTACCAATATGATGGTCCAAGTACTACCAATATGACTATAATTTATATACTTATTATTAAATAAAAATAACTTATTTTTTAATTATTATTTTGTTTTACACGTTTAAATTCCAAAAATATTTTGAAATATCTTGAAAGGAAAAAATATTACAAACGTTACTAATTGATTTTTGCATATTCGATATTTACGAAAATGTCACTCCATCTTATGTTACAGCATCAGTTCTTATTTTTGCAAAATTATCTTCTATCATCGCAGAATTTTTGAAATTTATTTGTTACCGTAAAGTTGTTCAAGTAACTACATAGTTATTTTCTGCTGCATAGTTATTTTTAATTGCAGCTGAGGTTTTTTATTTAACTCGTTACCGCAAAATTATTATATTAGTCGCAAAGTTATTTCCAGCCACATAATTATTTTTAATTGCCGTCGAGATTTTTTTATTTGGTTTGTTACCGCAGACTAATTACAGTGGCCATAAAAATATTTTATTTGGTAGAATTATTTTCAGTTATCACCAAGTTTTTTATTTATCTAGTTATCGCAGAGTTGTTAACATGATAACAAAGTTAATTCTAATTCGTAGAGTTATTTTCTTTTACTATAAAATTATGTGAATTACCTCATTATGTCAGAGTTGTTAATGTTATAGCAGACTTATTTCTAATTCGTCGAGTTATTTTTTTACTGCAGAGTTATGTAAATTACCTTGTAACCGCAAACTTGTTGACTTGATGTCATAGTTATTTCTAATTCGCCGAGTTATTTTCTTTCATCGCAAAGTTATGTGAATTAGTATGTTATCGCAAAGTTATCAACATGATGACAGAGTTTTTTGCCACAAATTTATTTATTTTCACCGTAAAGTTATTTTTTGTAAAATTATATGAATTAGCTCATTACTGAAAACTTGTTAATATATTGGCAGAGTTATTTAGAGTTGCAAAGTTATTTCCTTTCACCGCAAAGTAATGTATATTTGTAGTTGTCACAAACTTATTTTTGTTTAGTTATCAGAGACTTGTTTTCAAAACGTTATCACAAACTTATTTTTGAGAGAGAATTTAGAGAGAGAAATCTTAGAGAGACAGTTTAGAGAGAGAGAAAGAGAAAGTATGGAGGGAAAAAGTTTTAGAGAAAGAGTTTAGAGAGAGAGTTTAAATAGAGAAATTTTAGATGATTTAGAGAGAGAAAGAGAGTTTAGAGAGAGAAGTAAGAGAGAGAGTTTATAGAGAGCGATTTAAGAAAGAGAGAGAGTTTATAGAGAGCGATTTAAGAAAGAGAGAGTATTGAGAGAGAAAAGTTTAGAGTGATATTTGAGAGTTATTTAAAGAGAAAGTTTAGAAAGAGTTCATAGAGAGCGAGTTAAAAGAGATAAATATAGAGTTAAGAGAAAATAGTTTAGTTAGAAAGAGGATCTAGAAAGAGTATGTTTAGAGAGATAAAGTTTAGAGTGAAACTCTATTTAGAGCGAGTTCAGAGAGAGGATACAGAGAGAGTATATATATAGAGAAAAAGTTATAATATATATTTTTATTTTTTATTTTTTCTATTTTTAATTAGTTTTTTTTAAAATGCTTAAAACTTTTAATTATATATATTTATTTATTTATTTAATTTGTAATGACACTATCGTAAATATTTTTAGAAGTTAGATATTTTAAATCTTTTACCAAGTTGAGTTAAGAATTTCTAATTGGTATGTTATTCTAGTAAACAAGATTTAAGTTGAGTCAATCTATGCAAATTCCAGTATTTATAATTGAAAATTGTAAAATAAAAAATTTTGAAATCCATAAAGGATTCTAATTTTTACATAGTTCATGGTATATAACCTTTGATAAGGTTCTAAAAATTAAATTTTTGAAAATTTGTGTATAAGTATTTGGTTACATTTGATTCTCAAAACTTGACACACATTCAAAATTAATGAAACATAAAATCAAGTGAATCTTCAACATTATCCAATCAAAAGAAGAGCTATCAAACAAAATACAGAATTTACATACAAGACACAAAGATAAACCTCCCCTCATTTGTCCGATACTTGTTCTCAACACCATAATCACCTCCCTGCCTGAATTAAGAAGGATCAAATGCATCAGACCATGAGATTAATACAACATCTCATATATTTTTTATCAACCATCTCTATACAAACCAAATAGATTACAAGTAGACGACTTTAGACACATGCATTACAATAAGCAAACACCCTCATATTAAAAAGGATCCGTTCCAGCAAATGAAACGAATATGTCAATCAATCAACCATACACATTGACATATAAACTAAGAAATTAATCAAATTTACCCCAACCTAGAAGCAATCTACGAGAAAATGTTCCACATCTGTTCTGCATTTGTTCAAGATAACCTTAAGCACCATGGATTTTAATAGAGCATTAAGGGTTTACTTACTGAGCATAAGATATATGATATATTGTGTTTTTAGTGTTTTTAGCAATGTTTCTTATCATTACCTTGCATTTTCATTACATTTTAGAGTCTATACGCATGTTTGCATGTGTTTCAGTCTTATATAGATCTTGGAGCTGAAGAAAACAATAAGGACATCAAATGGTGTGAGAAAACATAAATGATGATCTAAAACCAATCCTAAGTATCTCAAAGATCGACTTGGTTAGAGACTTTACGTTGTGCTATACTCCAGAGTGCTTCAACAAAGTTGTAGCAAATTGAGTTAGCGTTCCAATGAAGGTGACATCAAGTGATTTGAGTATTTGGGAAGAGAGATAAGTTAATTTTACCTCCAGCGGCCATTCTCAGCAGCCTACCTAAGCCGGCACGGTTCTGGAGAAGAAGATCTGGGAGATTGCACGAGCATCTCCAGCGGCCAAAGCACACTGCTGGAGAGCAGCGGCCAAGCATGGCGGCCAAGGCAAACCGCTGGACTGGTCTTCTATTTTTAAAAAATTTAGTTTTAACCAATCTGAATTTAGATGTTAAACCAACTTGTTTATCTTGGTATAAATAAGAGAGGAACCTAAATTTATAGGTTTCTGTTTTGTTTGAAGGATTTCTGGCCACTCTTATTTCTTCTTACTGTTTTGAATCTTTGATCTTTGGAGATTAAGAATGATTTGATTTCATTTTGTCTTTGATTCTATTCTCTTAATGTTTATGATTATGCAAAGATTAAACTGATTTGTATTTTCATATCCATGAGTGAGTAGTCTATTTTAGGATTCTTGGGATGTTAGATCTAGGTTGATTAGTGTTAGGTTAGTGGAGTTTAGGCTTGTAATCATTAGATCCATACTTGTAGGTTGTGTCTAATGCTAGATTAGCAAGAGATTGTTAGTTTAGATCATAAGTATTTCTCATGCCCACAAGGTGTTTGATGAAATGCTTGATCCAAACTTTTCAAGCTTTTCTCAATCCTAACCAACAAGAGTTAATGTTTAGGATGATTAGAGGTTAAGAAAATCTGTGTTTAATGCTCATTGATTAATCAGTGTTTAATGAGAGTTATGAATATTTAAGGTGATTAGTAGAGTGATTAGTACCATGAGAATGGATTAGTCTAGTTTAGTGTTTTGAAACCATTGGATTAGTTATAAGAGGTAGAACAAGACTTTACTAGCTTAGCATTGATTAGTCTATATCATCCATAAAATTGTCAAGGATCCTTCTTTGTTAATTTGATATCAAAAACTGTTTTAACTGTTTTCTTATTTACTAGCATTTAAACTCTGTTTTCAAAAACCCATAAACATATTCACTTAGATTAAGACATGATTTTTACTTTTAATGTGTTGAATCTAGATTCTAAATAGGTTTGATTCCCTTCTATGCTACAACGCATTTAGGGTAATTAATACTATGTTTTGCAAAAATCTTAATATCAATTTGGCACTGTTGCCACTTTAAACTTGTTAATACCATTAGGAGTTAATTGTGTTTTGAGATTAAATTTTCTTTCTTACATTTACTACCTAACATCTCTTGTTTCCACTTTGATCTCTCTCTCTTGTAGGTGGATGAACCTTAGAAGTCAGGGTCCACAAAACTTGGTTGATTCTGTTGAGGATATTCGCCGGATATAAAGAAAAGGTAGAAGAGCTGCAAGAAAACGGTTACAACACTTACAGCATTTAGGGATGAATAACGAAGAATTTCCTCTAGGATTTCCAAGGGTTCTTCAGCAGAGACAACCAGTCCTTATACCTATTGGAGGATTCGATGTACTTAACATTAGAGTACAAGATACTGGAATTCCAACACCTTCTATTGCTGCCAACAACTTTGAGATAAAGTCAAGCTTGATCAACATGGTTCAGAACCAGATGTACAATGGATTATCCTTGGAAAATCCTCTAGATCACTTAGATCAGTTTGAGCGACTATGCAGAACAATGAAGATGAATAGAGTTCCCGAAGAATCTATCAAGATGATACTTTTCCCTTTCTCATTAGGGAACAAGGCCTCCTAAGGGGAGAAGAATATTGGTTCAGATTTGGTATCCACTTGGGATATGTGTAAGAAGGAATTTCTTAATAAGTTCTTTCCAAAGCAGAAGACAGCAAAGCATCGAAATGACATTGCTAGTTTCAAACAAGGCTACCAAGAGAATCTATATGAAACATGAGAAAGATTAAAAGGTTACACTAGGAGTTGTCCTCATCATGGTATCTCTAGGGAAAATTTGCTTGGTATCTTCTACAGAGGAACACTTGAGAACTATCGTCACGCCTTAGACACGACCAGTTATGGAAGCTTTGACAACTTAAATGTGGAACAGGGAGAGTTATTGATTGAAAATCTTGCTCAAAGTGATACTTGTTATGGAGGTGACTATTACAGAGAGTTGAAAGACACTAGTGGACCGGATCAGAGCATAAAAGGTAGCTTCAAGGACATCAATGATAGACTTGACAAGATGAGCAAAGCTTTCTTTCTCACTCAAAAGCCGGTAAACTATGTGGCAGAGTTTGATAATGGTCAACCAGGGTATCAACAAGGATACAATGAGATGAGAGTTTATGTTGAGGAGAATGGAGAGAAACAGGAGGAAATTAATTATGTGGGCAACCAAGGAGGATTTCAAAACAAAGGCTTCAACCAAAACTACCGCAACCATCCAAACCTCTCTTACCGCAACCCAATGTTGAAAACACACAGAACCAAACCTATTCCAAACTACCAAACTAAACTTTCGAACCAAACCAAATCTTCCAACCCAATCAAAACTTTCAACCAAAACCACAATACTCAAACCAAAACCAAACTTTCTAACCTAATAAAAACTTCCAACTAAACCCAAATTACCAACCTCAACCTCAATATAACCAACACCAAACCTTTATGCCAAACACCACCCAACCCCTTCAACTTTCCAAAACCCTAAAAGAAGATCCTAATACTCTGCTCCTCAAACAACTCTTAGAAGGGCAAACCAAAGGTAGGTTTAAGATTAACAAAAGAATGGATGGGATGCAAGGAGCTTACAGTGAACTGAATAATAAGTTTGAACATTTGGCTTCTCATGTAAAGAACCTTGAAAATCGAGTTGCTCAAGTTTCATCATCAACCAAGAGGCCAATGGACTCACTTCCTGGTAAAAGTGAAACAAATCCCCAGGAATTTTGCAATGTTATCCTCACAAATGATGAGAATGATCATAAAAGGGATGTTGAGGATATCACTAGACTTCTATATGGAGTGGATGATGATGGTGTGGTTAGTCAAAGTGAAGCAAAGGTAGAGGTGATTACTAGTGAAGAAGTTAAGGTTCCCATGAGAGTTGAAAAGGAATATGCACCAAAAGATGAGCTTTCTCCTTATGAACCTCTAATCCCATTCCCAGGAAGAATGCTCACAAAAGCTAAAAAGAAGGTCTTCTCAAGCTTTAAATAAAAAATGAACACAATTGGAGTCCCTTTGCCTCACATGAGTAGTTTGATTCAAGTCCCTCTTCATGTAAAGTTTATTGAAGTTATCTTAGCCTACAAGGAAAAAGTAGAAGAAGTTATGGAAATACTCAAACCTCAAACTTCCACATTGGTAGAGTCCAAGTGTCTTCCCAAGCTTGAGAATCCTGGTATATTCCTTATATCTTTCTCCCTAGGAAATATGAAATTTGAGAATGCCTTGTGTGATTCGGGTGCTAGTGTGAATATTATGTCCCTTGAGATGATGAAGAGTATAGGTATCAAAGAAATGAAGGAGTACTCCTTTTCGATCACTTATACTGATGCTTCTTCGAAACCTCCACTTGGTTTGATTGAAGACTATCCACTTAAAGTTGGGATTGTTTAATCCCAACAGACTTTATGGTAGTTGATAGAGGAAAACCGCATAAGCTTCCACTTATTCTTGGAACTCCATTTCTCAACACAGTAGGAGCAAGCATCGACTTCTCAACCAAGTGTGTGACTTTAATCAATGTGAATCCTACATTTACTTATTCAATCAAGTCTTACTCTACCAATTTTTTTGGAACAATCACCAATGAAGATTTAGAATGGAAGACTGAGATTAAGGTTGTGAATGAAAATCTAGTGCTTAATGAGCAAATTTTGGATGAAAAGTGTTTATTCTCCTTGTTTGATGGTTGTGATGAAAGTTGTTGAAATATGTGATCTCTATGATAGAAGAATTCAAATCTAAGAGAAGGAGGGAAAGGAAACCTAGTTCACAAGGAACTAGAAGAAGTCTTGGTTAGGATGTAACTAGAAGAAAGGAAGTTGTTACATACTAACTAGAAGACTAACTAAGTGGAAAAGAGGAAGCAAAGGAGAGCATGGGGCGCCAGAACCAGGGCATGGGCACAAGCATGGAGGCGTCAGCAGCAGGGTATGGGCGCAGCTTGAACAGGAGTCAAACAGTGAGCTGCTCCCTTCCCTCCTCTCTTCTTCACGCAAACTCCTCTCTTCTCTCCTTCCTTCTTCACGCCTCTTCTCTTCTTCTCTATGTAAAAACTCTATAAATATACATGTAATGTGATGTAAAGAGTGGTGAATAAGAGAATAAGAAGATTAAAAGAGTAAAAGGAAGCTTTGCTTATCTCCCTAAAGGCGCCGGTGGAGCCTTAGCTCTCCGGCGCCATGCTTCTCCTTAGTTCATCTTAGTTCATCAACCATTCTCATTCTCATCATCATTCTTATCATCATTCTCAAACAATAATCCCTCATTACAACAATACTCACGCCACCATCTTCATCCTAAACATTCTCCAAGTATCCAAACCTCAAACTCCTTATGATTCTCACGCCACAACTATCACTCTCTCAACAATCTCTAAGCCTTCATACTCTTAATTTCAACATGGTATCAGAGCAAATTGAGTGATCTAGCGCCTAATCTCTTGTTATTCTTCTAGCTCTCTACAAAGTCTTCTAATCTATAACCATACACTTTCTTAGTTCTATTCACTCTGAGATTAATATCCTTGAGATCATAAGATCTTCAAGTTGTGAAAGGACTAAGGGTGTGTATTGTTACTAGAAAATGATGACAAATTGAGGGAGATTTCGTTGGGCTCTCCTTGGCTCCTTGCCTTGAGGAACTTGTTTTTCTTTTGTTAAACACATGAGAGAGAGATTTTCTGGGGTAATTTGTTCCTCC
This sequence comes from Nasturtium officinale, assembly GCA_963854855.1. Classification (NCBI taxonomy): domain Eukaryota; kingdom Viridiplantae; phylum Streptophyta; class Magnoliopsida; order Brassicales; family Brassicaceae; genus Nasturtium; species Nasturtium officinale. The sequence continues at coordinate 3,506,532 of OY978512.1, forward strand.
CATGCGTTTTTAATAGGGTGTGTGTGAGAGAGTAAATATCTTTCTTTGTGTTTCTTGTGTGTGGAGTCTAGATCCACATACAAAACTTTGAAAAGGGGTTGTATCAACATCAATCCCTCGGTGATCCTCTTTGGAAACAAGATCCAGAGGATGTTTAGAATCATTCATCCATGAAGAAGCTTGTCATGACGTGATGGTCTTTGGCATGTATGGCGTGGGAAATAAGGCATCTAGGAGATGAAAAGTGTTTTTGGCGTGATGGTTTAGAAGAGGAGAAGGCTGGGTGGTGACCTTAAGTGGTGATCCAAGCAAGCTCCAAGTGAAAACAAATCATTGAACAGGAAGTAAAGTGGTTGGTGATCAAATGAAGACATTCAGCAAGAAAGAAGAGGTGCTTGCCTCAGAATGAATGGAAGCATTAAACCGGCTGCACAAACAGCCAAAGAAAAATCTAGTTCATGTGAGACTTCAAGAAAAATATGAGACAGCTCATAGTAAAACTTGGAGTTGAAAAGGAGAAGCTTACCTAAGAGATAGGAAGCTGAAGAAGGTTTTATCCCGGAAGAGACTTGCGGAAGAGAAGTGATAAGAGGAGTTCACGTCTTCAACCCGGAAGAGACTTGCGGAAGAGACGTGACAAGAGGAGTTCACATAGAAGACTTGCATGAAACAGAGATGAAGCACAAGGCTGAGATGTTTCCTGCAAAGAAAAGGAAGTGGTCAATAATTTTTTATCAAAGAAACACAGTTGATAAGAGAAAAATCAATTGTGGAAAAGAGGCGGTGAAGAGATAGTAAGCAATGTTTTTGGATGGGCTTGTGTTGTGATTCTTGAGAGTTTGATTCCAGTTATGGTGATTGGAAACTCACATTCGCTTGTAACTTCAAGCATTAAGGAAGAGAAGAGTAAGGCTGCTGAGAGAGGTGAAACCTCAGAGGAAGAGGTTAAGAGCGATTGTTGCTCTGAGAAGAAGAAGAGCAACAGCGACTCAGTGAAGCTCTTGGCGAATTCTCAGCCTCAGTAACAGGCAAATCAAACTCTCCAAGACTCATTTCCAAGAAGTTCATGACTTCCAAAACCAATCTCATAAGCTAATGCTATCTTTCATTGGTGAATCTTTCAACAAGCGGAAGATTCATATGGTCCAAGAAGTAGTTGCTCCAAGGTATTGATTGAATGGTGCTTATGGAGGGTCATATTCTTCCACATGGTCTTCATCCTCTCTTGAGGCCGAATCACTTGATCCAGGAGGTCTTGAGAGAGTGGTGATCATACTCAACCATGTGGCGATCCAAGCGGAGCAATCTACAAGAAGAAGTGTGTATAGGCTCAAGCAAGCTATTCATGGTGGAGTTATGTGGAGGTAGATTATGTCCTTTGCGGCCTAATCCAAAATGGCTAGCAGACAAAAGCTTGTCCTAATTGGCAAGTGGGATAGATAGTCCAAGAGGAGGCGGCATCATTGGCATAATCAAGCTTAGTGCTCTTTCCTTTGCAGAGTGGTCCCTTGGCAACGGGCTAGTCTTGAGGGGAAGTGCTGAAGAAGACCGGTGAAGCTCCAAATTATGCAACGGCCTTCCTTTTCAAGTTTGGTTCTTCCCATACTCGAACCAAGCTTGAGGGGGAGTGTTGAAGAAGACCGTTGAAGCAACAAGTTAGGTGATGGTTCAAGAAGAAGAGGACTATCACATTGTACCATGGATAGGTGCAGCATTCCGAGAGGAAGCCAAGAGAGTCTTATGATAAGTGGCTTAGAGCGGATGGCTCGTTGAAGAATCAAGATCAAATCTATGAAGGATTAAAGCCAAGATTGATCTTGATAGATGGAGTGTGAAGCTCAGACCAAGAGGCGTTCACCTAGGAAGCTGTGGAACGGTAAACAAGGCAACAAGGGAATCCAAGCACCATATGAGGAGACGATGTCGAGAGGAAGCCGGGAGACACATATGAGTAGCTATGGATGATGTTGTAAGGAAACCGAAGGAGAAACCACCTTGCAGACCTTATTAGGTATGGTGATCCGAGAAGCAGCGGGAAGTGGCGTCCAACGGATAGAGTATACTCCCAAGAGTGATCAAGAGGAAGCCAATGACAATGTGAGTATTCTGTGAGCTAGAAGATATCATCCGAGGAGCTTGAAGTCAAGATTAAGTTTGAGACAAGAAGCCCGAGGAGACATGATCCGAGTGAAGCTTAGAGAAGACAAAGCCTAATCCGCAAGAAAGAGTAAAGGCCATAGGAGAGGAAGCCGTGGTCTCATTGAGGTTAGGAGTCATCAAAACCATCTTTGGAGCAAGCAAGGATCAGCTAGCGGATATCCTTATCATGGCATCATCTTCTATCAATGAGGATCATGTACATGGCAAGATTGACCTTAAGGACACCTACCAACCAATCTTGAGGGGGAGTGTTGAAATATGTGATCTCTATGATAGAAGAATTCAAATCTAAGAGGAGGGAAAGGAAACCTAGTTCACAAGGAACTAGAAGAAGTCTTGGTTAGGATGTAACTAGAAGAAAGGAAGCTGTTACATACTAACTAGAAGACTAACTAAGTGGAAAAGAGGAAGCAAAGGAGAGCATGGGGCGCCAGAACCAGGGCATGGGCACAAGCATGGAGGCATCAGCAGCAGGGTATGGGCGCAGCTTGAACAGGAGTCAAACAGTGAGCTGCTCCCTTCCCTCCTCTCTTCTTCACGCAAACTCCTCTCTTCTCTCCTTCCTTCTTCACGCCTCTTCTCTTCTTCTCTATGTAAAAACTCTATAAATATACATATAATGTGATGTAAAGAGTGGTGAATAAGAGAATAAGAAGATTAAAAGAGTAAAAGGAAGCTTTGCTTATCTCCCTAAAGGCGCCGGTGGAGCCTTAGCTCTCCGGCGCCATGCTTCTCCTTAGTTCATCTTAGTTCATCAACCATTCTCATTCTCATTCTCATCATCATTCTTATCATCATTCTCAAACAATAATCCCTCATTACATCAATACTCATGCCACCATCTTCATCCTAAAAATTCTCCAAGTATCCAAACCTCAAACTCCTTATGATTCTCACGCCACAACTATCACTCTCTCAACAATCTCTAAGCCTTCATACTCTTAATTTCAACAAAAGTGATAAAGTCAAGAAGTTGAAGGAAACCAAGAAGAATCTTGAGAAGAGCAAGATGGTAATGAACAAACACCACCATCCCACTTTTTCACTCTCCATTGCTTTCCACTATGACCTTTCACCCTTGGAAATGTATTGATGGAGAGCTACAGTACAAAATAAAGTGTAAGGAAATGTCAAATCCCTTTTACATGGTTAAAGCGATCCTCACAACGGAGCTTAAGGCAACTGGTTTAAAGGGCTTTGAAGATGTGATGAAGGAGGTACTCACTGTCACATTCAAAGGTGGAACACGCTTCTCTAATGCTCATTCCACTTCTTCAACCGCTCCTAGGAGTTCTCAAACTTCACTCACTCCACACCCTAAGATTCTCGACTATGACCAAGGTATAGTCCTTTCCCTTTCAATGTATATACCATTTTATTTTTGCTTTTTTTGTTTTGTTTTAACCTTCTCTCTCCCTTCTGTTACACCGAGACGGTGTAATTCAAGTTGGGGGAGGATTTTATATCTTTTAATCTTGTGTTTTATTTTCTTATTTTTCTCTTTTTGCATATTTGAGTCTGATGCATACATGATACATCTATTGCATAAATAATCCAAAACCTTAAAAAATTTGTAAAGCACAAAATGATTTTTTAGTTTCATTTGCATAGTTAGATTGAGTCTAGAAGCATTTTAAGTTTCATTTGCATATAGGATGTTTGGCTTGTAGAAGTTCATGCTTAGGATTAAGATCATTGCCCTTAGTCATAGTTATTTGTTGCTTGAACATCTTTGAAATAAGAAAATTTTATGCTTGGACCTTTGCACCTTTCTAAATGCATCTAATAGTTTGGTAAATCTCACTTGAGTTTTTGAAGCATCTCTATGAATTTGAACTTAACTTGAATTTGATTTTCTTGCTTATGGGGATTTAAATGCATTCTCATAGTTGACTAAGGTCACATTCGGGTTTTTTTATCCATTCTACCACCCTTTGCTAACCCGAATGGTCATTCTCATCTTTAAAATGGTTCCTCTACCTTTAATCTTGACCATTTCTTTTAAACACTTTTATATATTCTATGATTGAGGCCTTTTGTTGATAATACTATGATTTTACAAAAACTTGAGAGTATCAGGAACGATAAAGGTTAGCTCTCATTTTGCATTTGACTAGCACTCCTATTTTTGAGAGCAACCACCTAATGAAAAACTCTTTTAAAGTCACATCAAAAAAACTTTTAATCCATAACCGATTGAAGAGTGATTTGATTTCCATAAATAAAACCGCATTATAACCACCTTAATGAATGTTAAAGAGATATCTTCTTTTTGATTGTGAGTTTTTCCTTAAGCTTAGAGGTTGCATTAGAGTTTTGTATTGAAATGAGCATGGAAAAGTACTAGAGAGTAAGAAGTTTGTTTTTGCACCATTTAACTATCTTTGAGGACAATGTGTTTCATCCTTCGTTTGATACTTTTTAGTTTGAATATCAATTTTCACACATCTTTCCCAACTAGTTTCTTATTGTTTGCTTGAGGACAAGCAAGATATAAGTTTGGGGGAGTTGATATATTGTGTTTTAAGTATTTTTAGCAATATTTTTTTATCATTATCTTGCATTTTCATTACATTTTTAGAGTCTAGATGCATGTTTGCATGTGTTTCAGTCTTATATAGGTCTTGGAGCTGAAGAAAACAATAAGGACAGCAAATGGTGTGAGAAAACATAAATGATGATCTAGAACCAATGCTAAGTATCTCAAAGATCGACTTGGTAAGAGAATTTACGTTGTGCTATAGCTCCAGAGTGTTTCAACAAAGTTGTATAAAATTGAGTTGGCATTCCAATGAAGGTGACATCAAGTGATTTGAATATTTGGGTAGAGAGATAAGTTAATTTTACCTCCAGAAGCCATTCTCAGCAGCCTACCTAAGCCGACACGGTTCTGGGGAAGGAGAACTGGGAGATTGCAAGGGCATCTCCAGCGGCCAAGGCACACCGCTGGAGAGCAGCAGCCAAAGCACACTGCTGGACCAGTCTTCTATTTTTAAAAAATTCAGTTTTAACCAATCCGAGTTTAGATGTTAAACCAAATTGTTTATCTAGGTATAAATAAGAGAGGAACTTAAATTTCTAGGTTTTATGTTTTATTTGGAGGATTTTTGGCCACTCTTATTTCTTCTTTCTGTTTTGAATCTTTGATCTTTGGAGATTAAGAAGGATTTAATTTCATTTTGTCTTTGATTCTATTCTCTTAATGTTTATGATTATGTAAAGATTAAACTCAATTTTTTTGTGTTTTCATATCTATGAGTGAGTAGTCTATTTTAGGATTCTTGGGATGTTAGATCTAGGTTGATTAGTATTAGATTAGTGGAGTTTAGGCTTTTAATCATTAGATCAATGCTTGTTAGGTTGTGTTTAATGCTAGATTAGCAAGAGATTGTTAGTTTAGATCTTAAGCATTTCTCATGCCACAAGGTGTTTGATGAAATGCTTGATCCAAACTTTTCAAGCTCTTCTCAATCCTAACCAACAAGAGTTGTTGTTTAGGATGATTAGAGGTTAAGAAAATATGTGTTTAATGCTCATTGATTAATTAGTGTTTAATGAGAGTTAAGAAAATATGATTTTAATGTATTTATTTTTAGTAAATTTATAATTGTGTGGGATTTTATTTCTATTTTTCTTAAAATATCAATAATATATGATTTTATTTCTCAAATTACTTCAAAATTTATTTTAAAATTTATATATGCAATGATTATTTCCTAATATGTAAATGCATTAAAACAGAATGAAATATTATTCTCATTTTTTAAATTTTTTATGAAATAGTTTTTGAAATTTGGAAAACTCTCTATAAATTAATAAATTATTAAATTTATAGATAAATTATTACCTCTCTAAATTAATAAAATTCTCCGGTCCTGACATTATTAATTTATAGAGATTTTACTGTATATTCCTAAATATTTGGGCATAATTGCGAGATCTTATAGGTAATTATTATATGTTTTATGAAAATAAATACTTTTGAATTAAAAGAAAGAAAGAATCCATATAAGGAATTTTGTTTTGTTTTTGAAACTAATTTATTGAAATAATGTATTTGGAAAACTATAACTTATCTGAAATATAATTTCCTAAATTAGTTGGATTTTAAATATTGATAATCCATCACTTCAAAATATTTTTTGTTAGTGAAATATCTGTAAAATAATTAATATATATATATACTGTAAATTTAAAATTAGATATACAAATATATCTTTTGTTATGCTTAATAAATGAATGCATAAACTATTTTAATATTAAATATGTAAATATTTAGTTTATAATCTAGTCATTTAATCTATTAGATATAATGAGACATGCGTGGACAATGATTCTTTAAGTACGAGTTTACGTGCTCCTATTGTAATTCCGAAAATAGTGTCTGATATGTAAAACTATTAATTGGATTGTCCACGTTTATTTTCGACCTGTATAAAATTTTCCATAATAATTATAGACAAATTGATATCCATTTCCAATTAGGCTCAACCCCAATTTGGTTCAAACTCTAAACGATAAACTCTAAATAAGATATCCGCAGGTTCCACCATTTTTAAATCCGAATTTAAAATTTAAATGGTTTAAAAAAATTCTAATTTCATGATTTTAGAAAAGAGAGTGAAACTTTTAAATTTTTTTTTCAAATTGATTTTGATCTAGAATTTTGTAAACCAATATAAATCTATTGTCCATACTGTCGAGTGCATAATTTCCATAGACAAAACGGATCTAAAACCATTTTGTCCCGCACAAAAATGAGTTTTCCGTGAACTGTGCATAATGAGTTGGACATGGACGGACAATGAAAAGCTCAACCCATTTTGACAATTTATCTCTTGTCAGGTTATTGTCTTATAATTTGTTGGATTGATAATTCTATTTACTTTTTTGTGATTTTAGGTTTTATAATTTTCACTAGACTGAAGAAAAAACGTGTAGAATGCTTTGAGAGGTTTAAAGTGTAAAATAATTATTTTTGTTTAAAATGTCATTATGCCGTCTATTTTTTGTTTAAATAGTTTTTGGAGTTTTAATTATTAATATACTTATATGTAAAATCTATTCTGATTAGAAAACAAATGAAAAGTTAAAAGAATTAACATTACTAACCTCTATTTTGCATAAAACGACATGAGCTTGCATATGCTTCTCTTTCTTTTCATATTGTACGTGATTTACACCAACAAAAGAGTTTCAACCAAACTTAGCTATGAATCCAAGAGACTGTTGCTGAACAAGTCAAAGACACATTTCACGGATTTAGAGCTGACTTAGTTTGTCTTGATAGAATTAACTACAACTAAAAACAGAAAAAAAGAAATTATCTATTAGGATGTTCTTTAAAAACTTATTTCCTTGATCTAATCTGTAAAATAAGGATTCAGAGCTGATATGTCTCGAAACAAGATGAAAAAAAAATTATAAGTTTTTTTTAAAAAAATAACACAACAAGACCCCAAGATCACCAAATCCAAATTTTGAGAATAGAAACATTATGTTTTCAAATCTATTTATAATTTGTGTAAAAAAGAACCTTGATTCACTAGCTCTAACTTTTGTGTAAGTCCTAATACAGATATGAATCACAACAGAATTGGTATGAATCTGATTTACACACCTCTCAAAAACTTTGATTGCCACCAACATATATACTAGATTGACACCAACAGATATACTAGCAAATAGCAGTCAAATCAGCTATTGATCCATTGATTTTGTTTTAAAGCTTCTAAATGAATATGATAATTGTGAATCAAGATGTTAATAAGCTGAAACTTGATGAAATAAAATCGAAGAATAATAAATCGCTTACCTTAAGATAGAATGCTAAATCAACAAACAAAATTTAACATTTGTGGTCGTGTATGGATTCGATTATCCAAACAACTTAACCTTTCATTTTTTTAGTTGGCAACTTGGCACAGTTTTTTATTTCCCCTTTATTCATTATTACTCTGAAGAATGAGGAGCTTAAGGATGTATTAACAAATAATGATACTACATAATGGATAAAAAAGAAAAAAATGAAATTTATTTATTATTCGCGTTCTCATTCCCATTTTCGTTCTGCTATAATTGTCTCATATTAAAAATATTTTTCCATATAGAATGTGTATTTGGGAACTAATTCGAACAGTAAGGAAATTATATTCAAATTATATTCATCCACTGTTATTAATTTTTATCAATTAAAAAGATATATAGTAACACAATTAATAAAAAATACGAACATAACCTCGCACGTAGAATAGATGTATTACACCAAAATTATTTATTATTACAATAATAAATATTTTTTAAAAATTTTAAAATATTTTCCTAAATAAATTATAAAATTTCATATTTTCATAAACTTTAAGACTTTTAGTTCATTCTCTCGCATTTATAATGACATAAATAATACAATCTTTGTTTTAACATTAATAAACTGATTAAAAATTTAATATTGAAAATAACAAAAATATATATTTTAATGATTTATTTATGAAAAATACAAATTCAACCCTGTGTGCGGATCCTAATATAGTTATTATTAATATGTTAGGATTAGATTTTAATTGTAACATTTCCAAATTTTGAAACTAACACAATGTTTTGCAAAAATAGTTGATTTTTTAAAAAAAATTTGAAATAATAAATCTGAATACAATAAATCTGGAATGATAAGATTATTCAATTTCTCTATAAGAATATAGTCAGAAAATTATTTAAATTCAATATTCATATATGGAATCTATTTTAAAGGGATGTATTGAAATTGGTATTTTGTGAGATTTGATTTAAAATGAAAAATCACATGTTATTAAAAATGAATTTTAAAATATCATTTAAAATTTAATATTATTGAATTAATGATTTTAAAATGCTTATTTAAATATAGTGTTATTAAAAATAGTATTGGAATTTGATTTAATAATTCCAGCTAAGATTTTAGGAGATTTCTTTGTTAAAAATACAAAGAATCAAATCTCATAGTTTTAGGTAGGGATGTCAAAACGGGTTAACCCGCCCCATTTAGCCCATCCCATTGCGGGTTGAGTTAATTTGCGGGTTTTAGCCGGCTGACCCACTATAACCCATGAGTTCTAAACTAATAACCCTAACCTGCCCCGCACTATAACTGCGGGTTAAACGGGTTGGTCCGCGGAATTTAAAATCAAATTAATAACTAAAAAATAAAGTTTTACAATGTAAATTTATCGATAATAAACTAAATGCATCTTATATCTATCCTAAAAAAAATAGTAATAAAAATCATAAAATACATAATTAAATCAATAAATTTTCAAACATTCATATATGAAATTGATTTAAGTATTATCAACGTCTCCAACTTGTTAAGACAAAAGAAAACAAAATGTATTTTTCAAAATTTTTAAAATAAAACTAATATGAAGAAGATTTTCCTACTACTTTTTGTCTTCAATGTGTAACTCCATTAGTCCGCGGATCAACCTGTAACCCATACGAGTTTATCCATCAAAGACCATAGACCATGACAGGTTAACCCACAATGCCCATTTTTTTTGGGCAATCAAAACATGAACCCTAACCCGTCCTATAGCGGTGCGGATTTAGGGTAACCCGCGATTTTTAACCCTAATTGACATCCCTAGTTTTAGGTGAGATTTCATAAAATTTAATAACAAAATTCCTAAATCACCAAAATTTAACTAAATCATCTCAAAACTCATTAAAACTTAAATCACTTCAAATATTCACTTCAATACACCCCTCTAAATATGTGATTTCATATATATATATATATATATATTATACTTAATAAACCGCATAAAATTATATTCATATTTCAAATTTTGAATAAGAAAAATATATGATGTAATACATACAAAATCCACTATTTATATAAAAATATATAAATCTTTAAAATCTCATATAGTTAAATGTGAAAATATTAATTTGAATAATATAATTAATGGTACAAAATCAATAATAAGTTTATTCCAAATGAATAATAAATGGTTACATTATTGGTTTATTTATTTTATTAATTTTGAATTTGATATCAATTTGATTTAGAAAATAATTTTAATTTCCTAAAAATACTCAACAATTAAGATTCTTTTATTGTTATTAGATTATTATCTTTTAAATTCAAATTAAATCCAATATATTATTTTAATTAAGATTTTTTATTATTAAAATAAGTTTTATACAATGATGTTTCAATGTAATTTTTTAAAAACTTTAAGTTATTCTATTTAATGTGTTTCCCAATCAATAATATAAATATTAACTCTTTAATTCTCACAATAGCAACATTTAAAAAAAAAATAACAAAAACTGAAGCCAAAAAGGCCCCAAAAAAAAAAATGAACAAAACTGAAAAAAGAAAGAAAAAAAAAGAAGCAAAGAACCGTTTCTTCTTCATCTTCTTCGTTTCGTCTTCTTCTTCTTCTTCCGTGAAGAAGGTCAAAAAACAAACAAACCCAACGCAACACACCACCGCCTAAACATCAAAACAACAAAAATGGCAAAGCTCCACAAATCCTCAAATTAAAAACAATCTCCTTACTAAATCATCCTTCCTCGTTATAATCGCCATCGGCTTATGCTGTTTCTCCGATCGCAGTTTCCTCTCCGGTATATCTCCGGTGACCGGTCATCTCTTCCACAAAACAATTACTATGAAGAGTAACAACACAAAGGTCAACAACATCAAAAACGGAGATAATCAAACGAAGAACAATACCACAAATGGCTTTTTACCAAATTCGTTAAAATTCATCTCTACTTGTATTAGAACTGCTTCTTCTGGTGTGCGTTCAGCTAGCGCCTCCGTTGCTGCTTCTCTCTCTGCAGATTCGCAAGAGCTTAAGGATCAGGTTGGGTTCAATTTTTATTGGATTCGAGTTTTGTGGTTTTAATTCAGTTGTAGTTCAAATCTGATTAGATTAGGTTTTGAATTCAGTTGGATTTTATATGAATTTGATCAGATTTAGATATTATAGAGATTTTTTAGATATGTTTGACTTCTAAGAGAATGATCATAGCAATGAACTATATAGATCTATAGAGAGTTTAGTTCTAATTTAAGATTACGGTTTCGAGTAATGCAAAATATATGATCATTGATGTTGTTTTGGTTAAGCAGGTGTTGTGGTCATCTTTTGATAGATTACACACAAGTGAATCTTCGTTCAAGAATGTTCTATTACTAGGTTATACTAATGGATTTCAAGTTCTTGATATCGATGATGCAAGTGACGTTAGCGAATTTGTGTCAAGGCGGGATGTTCCTGTTACTTTTTTACAGATGCAGCCTTTACCTGCTAAATGTGAAGGAGTTGAAGGTTTTAGATCATCACATCCTATACTTTTAGCTGTTGCTGATGAAGCTAAAAGTTCTAGCCATGTTGTTACTGGTAGAGATGGATCTGTTAGAAATGGTTATGATGATCCTGTTGCTCTTTCTCCTACGGTTGTGCGATTCTATTCGCTTAGGTCTCATAACTATGTTCATGTTTTGCGATTCCGATCTACTGTTTATATGGTTCGATGCAGTCCCCGAGTTGTAGCTGTTGGCCTTGGTTCTCAGGTCAGCTATGATTAAGGCCTATTTTAGTATTTATTAACCGGTTCAGTTAGTTTAGAAAGGCATCTAGTAATGTTGGGCTATTGTGATGCAGATATATTGTTTTGATGCTTTAACTCTTGAAAACAAATTCAGCGTTCTCTCATATCCAGTTCCACAGCTTGGAAACCAAGGGATCTCTGGGGTTAATGTCGGATATGGTCCAATGGCTGTCGGACCTAGATGGTTAGCTTATGCTTCCAATAGTCCTTTGTCATCTAGTATAGGTCGTTTGAGCCCGCAGAATGTTACTCCTCCTGGTGTTAGTCCATCTACCTCGCCTAGCAGCGGAAACCAAGTGGCAAGATACGCCATGGAATCTAGTAAGCATCTGGCGGCTGGGTTACTCAATTTGGGCGACAAGGGTTACAAGACGTTATCTAAATACTGTCAAGATCTCAAGCATGACGGTTCTGGTCCTTCTCTTTCGTCAAGTCCTGGCTGGAAAGTTGGTCGGTCTGCACTTCACTCAGCTGAGGCAGATGTTGCTGGAACGGTTAGTCTCGTGGAGAAAATATCTTATCTTGATTATATAGAAACTTGGTTTTTACTTCGTTTACTTGAAAATGCAACATTAGGATGAAGTAAAATAATGCATGTGTGTGGAATGTTAAACATAAGCCAGTTGGAAAGGAGTATGATATATAATATGTGGAGTCTGATAGTCTTTATTTTGTGTTGCACGTTGGTTTTGAGTTGTTTAAATTTGTTTTAGACTTGGGTATACTAGGAGTATGACCCTTTCATCAATATGACCGGTGGCAGGTTATTATCAAAGATTTTGAATCCCGAGCTATTATATCACAATTCCGAGCTCACACTAGTCCAATCTCAGCTCTCTGTTTCGACCCAAGTGGCACTCTTTTAGTAACAGCCTCGATCCACGGTAACAATATTAACGTTTTCCGGATTATGCCGTGGCCCACAAAGAGTGGAGCAGGTGCTAAAAGCTATGATTGGAGCTCCTCACATGTGCCTCTTTACAAACTACATCGTGGCATGACATCAGCTGTATGTATCTTTTTGTAGCTTTGTTTCATTTCAACATTTTGTTAACTCAGCTACTGTGCTATATTCCCACAGGTAATACAAGATTTTTGCTTTAGTAGCTACAGTCAGTGGATTGCGATTGTCTCATCCAAGGGCACCTGCCATATTTATGTTCTTTCTCCCTTTGGTGGAGAAAACGTTCTTGAAATACGAAATTCTCAATTAGATGGACCAACACTTGCTCCACCATTATCCCTGCCATGGTGGTCGAGTCCATCGTTTATGACTACCCATTTTTCACACCCACCACCAGCATCGGTTACTCTCTCTGTGGTTAGCCGAATTAAATGTAACAACTTCTTCCATGCTGCTAGTTCCGTTATCGGAAAACCGTCCTTTCCTTCTGGCTGTCTTGCTGCAGTTTTCCATCAATCCGTGCCAAATGAATTGTCTTCAGCTCATGCATTGGACTATTTACTGGTTTACACTCCATCAGGTCATGTAGTTCAATACAAACTCATTCCATCTCTTGGAGGAGACCAATCTGAGAGCAATTCTCGAATCGGAGCAGCTTCTGTGCTGACCTCTGAAGAAGAATTGGGAGTGAAAGTTGAACCAGTTCAGTGTTGGGATGTCTGCCGTAGAACAGATTGGCCAGAGAGAGAGGAGAACATATGTGGGCTTACTTATGATGGTCGAGAAATTGCAGAGTTAACTGCAGATTCATCTGATAGTGAAGATCTAGTGAAGCCTCTAGAGAAACACCACGTTTATCTCGCCAATGCGGAGGTCCTGATAAACTCCGGAAGAAAACCAATCTGGCAAAACACAGAGGTTCTTTCTGCTTCTCTGTTTTTCATATGCTCCACAATAAAACACGATCTAGTCATGTCTTATTCCTATATAGAATGTTGCATTGGCTGATGTTACTTTAAATTACATAAATGCCAGATATCTTTCTATCCGATGTTTCCACCAGACACTGAAGGCAAGAACATGAATTTGCATCAAAGTGGCGGGGAGACAGAAATCGAGAAAATATCTTCAAATGAGGTTGATATTAGGCGTAAGGATCTGTTACCGGTGTTTGATCATTTTCACAGTGTGTATTCTAGTATGCGTAACAGGTAAATTACCTAACTTACTACATCACATCTTATAAATTGTATGATCTGATTAATTTGATTTGCTTGCAGAGGATATCCCGGGGAAAGAGATTCAGAATCCTCGTCTTCTTCTGATCGCGGACAAGTTAAAGAAAATCATCCATTCAAAGGTAATCAAGTATTGCTTACGCTAACTGATATATTATAACATTCCTCAAATCTTAGAACTGAATTTAGCAGGTATGGCTTACCTAGAGGATGAAGAAAGAAGAGGAAGTTCTCATTTTCCGAATCAAAATCCTCATAGCGGAATTGTAACATTCAAACAACCAGTGGTCTCCATTTCTTCAGCTGTGAAAGATACTAATTACATAGATGCTGCTCATCTCGCGCCAAAGAACACCTCCCTGCCCGCTGAAACATCAATTATAAACAGCAGTGGGACAAGCGGAGCTTCAAATGTAAGTTCTAACCGTTCGGATATGAGCATGAATGCAGCGGATGAAGGTGAAGGACTTATCGATAGTTCCCCGAATTTCGAACAGTTTTTCACAGAGGTTATCTCCAATGAAACTGTTACAAAAGTAGAACCCCCCAAAGATACTCCATCTGATCAAGGAAAAGTGGATGAAGACGATGATGTTGTTGATAATGATGATGATGATGATGACTTGCTTGGTGGTGTTTTCGCTTTCTCCGAAGAAGGTAATAAGAAGAATACATTAGCCACTTAATTTACTGTATCTTTTACATTTTTGAGTATTTTTTTTTAAATTTTATTTGCAGGTTGAATTTAGTTAAATTTATGGCTTAAGCTCTCTAATGGAGAAAGGTTTCACTTACTAATCCCGTTTGCTGCAGCAACTTACTCACTGATGATCATTTTAATACCGTGAAAAAAACATACATTTAAAAATCAATTCTCTTTTTTTTTTATCATCTGTTTCTGTAAATGCTTGTAAATGGAATTGTTCGTTTATCAACCACAACAGTCTCTCGATTTCCATGGACTGTTTTATTTGTGTTCTTTTGTAGTGTAACTCTATTCATTCAACGGAAAAAAGAAAAAAAAGGAGGAAAAAAGTTAAATAAAGATTTATTTCGTTTGGGGTTTACTACTTTAGTAAGCATGAGAAGATATATTCTTTTTGCATTTCATTTTCATAATCTCATGTTTTTGTGCAGGTTAATAATGTTTCTAAGCCGTATATATCACCAAATTCTGTTTATCTCGTTACAATTGTAGGTGGTTAATCAAGTCAATGTTATTTTTGGCTAAATTCGATTCATTTAAGTTTTCATTGAAATACCAATTCACCCTAACATGTTTCATATTATTGGCTAAATTCAGTTCTTAGGGAAACAAAGGATTAGCGAATCAGAATAGATTTGGACTGATGAGAACACATGTTGCCATGACCGCTTACATTGCTGAGTTCACTTGTTTATTCTCTCTCTCATCAAAGCCGAGGTTCCAAAACGTAACGAAGCAGAGTTACTTCAGGATCACTTTTAATAACCCAAGAATGTATCAAAATAAACCTTGAGCAATGGATTTGTTTCTCGGTGAAACAACCTTGAACAATGTTTGACTAGAAATGAGTAGTTTACGGAGAAACAAAAGGCATGAAACCCCATTCGCACCAACACGTCTCGTAGAAAGCCTCATTCTATTTAGTCATATGTTTTGCTTATTTTGGGTTTAACCGCCATGAAACATCTCTTCTTTGCTTCTGACAAAACGAAGATAAATGAGGACATAGTCTTATTGTCCGCTTCTTTCTATGAAGAAGATGTCTTTGATATAAGATTATAACACATGAGTATAATTTTTTCTTTAGTGAACAAACCCATTTCAAAAAGAATTGAATCTCTCGGTAGATTTTGAGCTTATAAAGTATCCCATAGCATGGTAGAAGCTTGCTGAAAATCCTTTTGGTCCACGACTTTATTAAGATACATATTAAACACATCATCACAAAATCTCTTGGAGTGTTGACAATGCAATGAGAGATTCCACTACTTTTTGAAAATCATTGTTTACCATTCGTTGTGAAGATCTTCGAAAAATATGTTGTAATCTCTTGTGCATTTTGGCCTTCCTCGTAAAAAAGACTTCCCTTGACCATCTTCTATCATATTTATCGTTTTATGGTTTTCTCTCTCAAATGAGATAGCAAGAAAGAAATATAAATTTTACCAAGAAAATATGAGAAGTAAGTGAAATTTGCTTTTGAGAGAATCATGTGTCGGAAAGAATTATTTTATTTTGAGTATAAAATTTCTAATTTTTCCAAGTTTTTTAATTTTATATTTTTTGTAAAGAGACAATCGATAAACTTTCCAACAATATAAAAGTATTGTGTTATTAGTTTTGATAGTTTTAAATACAGGATTACAATTATTAAAAGTTATAAGTTATTAAATTACAGATTTTAAAAAGTTAATGATTAAATTAAAGTATAGTATTATTGATTGATTGAGTTGAATATTATTTGTTCATAACTTTTTCACAAAATAGTAGAGATTGAGTTGTTATTTTCAAAGACTTGTGAAGTATAAGTTTTTTTTTTTTTTATCAAAACTCAGAAAGCGGTAAAATATATTAACAACTATTAGGTTTGAGCAAAGTAGGATATCCGAGGTGCCTAGAAAATATAAATTAAAAACAAGAAAATGGTTTGATTTTGTTCAGATTTGATTTAAAAAAATTAGACAAGTGCAAATTCTAAAACTAACCAAACAAAAAGTGTATGATTGTGAATACCAAAAAGATGAATGTTTGATATGTTTTTTGTTAGAATGGAACAATAACATATAAAAGAGAGAAGAGAAGGAAAAATAAAATAAACCACCCTTACATGTTAAATAAATTATGTTACATTCAATTGATATAAAGAAAAGTTTTAGACAAGTTGTAAATGTGGATATCAAGAAAATGAATGTTTGATATATTTTTTTTTGTTAGAAGAGATTCAAGAGAACAATGACATATAAAAGAGAGAAAAAATAAAACAACGTAATAAAACCCCATACTAATTAGTGTTATAGAAAAACTTTTAATTCGAGGAAACAATTTACTAATCACATTTTTATTTTTATTTTCCTAAAATTCTTCAAAATCAATAAATCAAACATATCTCAAATTTGATAAAAGCCATATATACAAAATATTTTCACCCAATTTTCCTACTATAATCCACCATAAATGTTTTTTTATCTATTTAAAATCACATCCCTAACTAAAAATTACAAATAACAGTCAATTCAAAATCTAAAAAGACTCAAATAATTTTACTTACACAAAACACGCGGAATGCCCAAAAAAAAAAAGCCCGCGAGAAGTCAATTATAATGCCACGTTGGCAATCCGCATGACTAATAACTCAACCAATCACAATCCAATCTCAAACCACTATAAATATCACAACTCGTCACCAAAACCCTAAAACCACTCAATTCACAATTCTCATCTTCCTCAAATATTTTTCAATCGCCACTTTCAATTTTTCCGAACAAAGAAAATGAGTTCAGGCGCCGGAAGTGGAACAACCAAAGGTGGTAGAGGAAAGGCAAAGGCTACAAAATCTGTATCTCGTTCATCTAAAGCTGGTCTTCAATTTCCCGTCGGAAGAATCGCTAGATTCCTTAAAGCTGGTAAATATGCTGAACGTGTTGGTGCCGGAGCTCCGGTTTATCTCTCCGCCGTTCTTGAATACCTCGCCGCTGAGGTAACAATGATAATCTTCTTATGATTTCTCGATCTCCCAAATCGTGTTAAGTCTCTAGTCAATATCGTTCTCAAATCTCTGTTGTGTTGATTTTGATTTCAAATACGAATCACTTGTTTGATTCTGCAATGATCTTTTGTTTTCGCTGGAATATGATTTCAAGTTTAAATGATGTTTAGTGTTGACTCGATTTCTTGCTCTCTACTGTAATTACTTGTTTGATTTCGCTGATTGACGATAATTTTCTGATTTTGATTTTGATTTTGAAATTGTGATTCGTCTTTACTCATCGTTCCCGTTTGATTTCATAATCTTAATGACTTCTTAATCTCTGTTGTGTTTCTTTTAATTTCAAATTCAAATCACTATTTTGACTTCGGTGAGTTACAACGATTGATATTGATTTTGAATTGTGATTCGTCTTTGTTCTCTACTAGAATCACTCATTTAATTTTGATATTCGAATTCAGTTGTGATTGTTCTATTCAATTTAATAATCACTCATTTGAATTTTTATTTTATTTTCATGTAAAGATTTGGTTTTATCAATTCAATGTTCATAGGTATTGGAGTTAGCTGGGAATGCAGCAAGAGATAACAAAAAGAATCGTATCTCACCAAGACACATTCAACTTGCAGTTCGTAACGATGAAGAACTAAGTAAACTTCTTGGAGCTGTAACAATTGCTAATGGTGGAGTTTTACCTAATATTCATCAAGTTCTTCTTCCTTCAAAGACTGGTAAAGGCAAAGGAGATATTGGATCTGCTTCTCAAGAGTTTTGATTTTTTTCTTATATGTTTTACAAAACTCTTTGTTGGATTTTAGATTTGGGATTTGTGTTACTGAATAGCTTTTGGTTTCAATTGGTATTGAATCAAATTCAGTATTGAAATATTATTGGAATCAAAATCTGATCTTTATTCTAGAACCATACTTCAAATTAAATACACATGAAAAACTATGTTATTAGCTGTCTCTTAGCGTTTTAACTTTTGAGGATTCAATCCTATTAAACTATGTTTCCTAAGTTTCTAATGGAAAAGTCATTATTTAGATAAAAGAAAAAAGAAAGTACAGTTAAATTTGATGAATTGAAATAGCATATTCAATGGCTTCAATACATGCACCAATAGGTTTAGATTTAGCCATGGCTTCAGCTAATGAAACTCTTGCTTCATTGTAAAAATGTAATAAGGAAACAGTGTTTAAAACAGCCCATCTTATATGAGCCTCCTTCTCAATCTCTGAGAGACCAACCCATCGCAGAACACTATTCAACTGCAAAACCAAACCACAATTTATAAGATTACATTCTCCAATCTACATTTTAAGTAAAACAGAGTGCATTACCTTGACAACATCTGAGTAAAGACCTTCCGAGTTTCCAAATAGTATATGTTCTGTTACCATTCCTCCAAGTATCACACATGAAAAGTTGTTCAATGTCTGCAACTTACAATTCCAACCACTTTATTAACAACTTGAGCTTAAAAAAAACATTCATTAAAAGCAGAACTTGAGTAAATCTAACCTTGGATGAGATGTTGCATTGAGTATCCTACATTGTAGAAGAAACAAAGTACTCATTTAAGAATCTATACTATAGAAACGTTGTTTCTATTGTAAGTGTATGTAATATAAACATACCAATAGATTCATTCGCCCCTCAACATCATCTTTCATAAGCTTCTCTGCAGCACCTACCTGCGAAAACAACATAAACGTTTAGTAATTGCAACAAAGACAAGTTAACCATTGATTTTTCTCTATGAAGGACTAACAAGCTCTTTACTTGTTTGAGGAACTCGAAACCGACAAATTCTACTCTCCCGGTCACATTTGACATGTTCTGCTTTAAATCTTCTAAATTTGGTATTTCATAATGTCTTGGAAGAACTCCTAGCAAGTATCCAACTAGAAAATGACCAGATTCATGCTGCAAAGTAATGTTTGTCAATAAGATATAGGTTCTATTTGATTAATACTTATAATCTAACTACTAAAACAATATTTGTCATCAAAGTGCTTCAGTTACCACAACAATGAAAACAACTCAAAAGGTTTCACCTGAACAACAGCAAACCAATCTTCTTCAAGTGATGTTTTAGTTTCCTCGTTCATTTTTACTGAATCCTATAAATGTAAAAAAAAAAAAAGTACTGTAAAAGAATAAAACAAGTGAAGCAAAAAATTAAAAAGTACCTCTCCGACATAAACAGATTCAATGCTTCTATAGACCGAATCAATCAACGACCGAAGCTCATTTAAGTTGTTTTGTCTATTCATGTTTTGTAATTTCTTTGGAAACTAAGCACAAAAAAAAAAAAAATTAGTATGAGACTTAAAAGAGTAAGAGACCGATTGAGAAGAGAACGAGACCAATTTGGCAGAGCCGAAGGAAGGGAGGCATCCATGTTTTCCACTGAGTTGTTTGACGTGAGAAAGGGCAGTTTCGTAATTGCCTCTAGAGAGCTCTTTGTTTAGTCTTTCAAGTGATTTTTGACGGCGGTTCACCGGAGAGTTATTTGTTCTGGCTAGTATCACTCGGCTTGGTTGAAGATAAGAGGTGAAACTCATATTGATTTGTTTAAAAAATCTAGAATTTTTTTAACAGAATGAACTGTTGATTGGGGATGTAGATCAAATGGTTATGGTAGAGATGAAACATAATTAACCAAGTGGTGAAACATAATTAACCCAATTATATAAAAACAAAGAATTAAGCCAAGCCCATTTGTAAAATCAGTTAAGGTTTTTTCAATTTTATAAAACATACCCAACAGAGTCTAGGGATAGGGTTACTTATCTATAGATTTATCAAGCGGTTCAATCCGTGACCCATGATCCGCTCCCCTACAGGTTTTCAAATTTTTTATATAAAAACATTTTACCTGCATGACCCACGAATATTAAAAGAGTAACTATCCGCTACACATTAATAAAGGATTACCCGCCAGACCTGATAAAAAAATATAATTAAAAAAATCTTAAATCATTTAAAAATATATATTATATCTAAAAAACTTTATAAAATAACAACAAAAATACAAAACATAAAAAGAAAACTCAAATCTATATGTAATTTATTTAAAAAACTTAAAATAAGCTAATTTTTCTTTAAAAACTCATAACAAAAAAAATTAGCGAGTACCCATCTGATCCACTAAACCCGTAAATAAAAATATCATAACCGCTCCGATAAATAGACAACCCGCACCCGAATAATCTGCTAATTTTGAAACTTGTTTTTGGTCAATTCGCACCCACTCTGCGGATAATGATTTATAAATGATAAATGGTTTTATAATTTACCCTTTTGGTTTTTATTATTATTATTATATGATCATTTAACGAATATGTTTTTGAGGAAATTGCAATTAATATCATAATTTTGGAAATCGTATTAGCATATAACATTGGATGAATAGTTTGTTTTAGAGAACCAGTTGAAGTGAAGAAATCACATTTATTATCTTCACAAAATCCCACAAAAACTTTTAAATTGACTATCGCTTACAGTTTAAATCTTCATAGTTTATAACTCTCATTATAAACATTTAAGATTAAAGTTTTTGTTAATTCAAACTTTCAATGTCACAATTCGACATTGGTTAACTTTTGATCTCAAAGAACATAACAGTCATTAACAAAAGTATTAACTCTGTTAATTCTTCTTATTACGTGATAATTTCTTATATTTTATAAGTAAAATGTAATTTAAATAATTAGTAATTAATTTAATTTAATTAATTTGGGGGGGGGGGGTTTCATATTAATTTAGTATTAAGTTAATTGATTATCAATTATTTAAATCACATTTAATTATAAAAATATAAGAAATTATTACGTAATTAGAAGTATGTTAATGATTGTTAATGTTTCATGTTATTCATATATATTTCATGTTATCAAAACCACATTATCTTTTATAGCTTGATTTATTTTTTGCTATTTCACTGGGGTTGCTTTTTTCATATAATTTGTCCTGTTTTATTCCAAATTTTATGTTATTTTGTATTGTAACTTTAATTTTTTCTTTATCATATTAACCTATCTGTATATTGAGATATTATAACATAATGCATATTATTTTAACATGATACGTGCTGTTTTATTTTAAGGTTAACTTATTTTGATTTTTTCATTCTATTTTATTGAATTTATCTTTTTTTTTGGTAAAATTTCTGCCATTTTTATCCTTAATGTCATGTAAATTTGTCTATCATGCTAAAATTTTCTTCATTCTTGTAATCTATCTATATATTGTGTTATTATTTATTACAATATGTTTTATCTAAAAAATTATTTCGTACTTGATTCGTTTTCTTTCACTAGGTAAGGGTAGTTTTGAATTTTCATATCCAAAAAATGTTATTTACTAACAAAAACTATCATATAGTCATTTCCCTAAACCATTTGTATATTCCTCCATCATTTCATTTGAACATATAGTTTTATTTTACTCGTTGTACTTATTATCCAGTTGGGTTATGAAATGATTGACATGATTTTGTTCATCATTGTTTTTTTCTTTTTGGGGTAAACACAGTGTTCATTATTTTTAACGAGTTCACAAACTAACCTCGAAGATACTTGCAGATCCCTCTTAGTTATGTATCTTACCACTCTCTTTTATGTTAATTAAATGACATTTGAATGTGTAAAACTCAAATCAACTTTTGAATTTCATATTAATTATGTCTTGTGTTCATAACAATACAAAATTTTCCAGCATCATCAGCTGAAAGGTAAAAATGTTAAATATGCTTGCTAGGCATGTATGGAGATAAAAAATATATATGGAATATTTTCCTTGGATTATTTTGGCCTTGTTGAAAATATCCATATATTATATGTAACATCCCATGTCTAATTTATAAGCCCATTTGCAATTAGGAAAGAGGGCAATTCCTTATAATTTTAATAATTTATTTAAAACCTCTCTATATATAAGAGAGGAGCAATGAAATTTTGAGTTTCGATAGATCACCGCCCACAAAGCCTCATCTGCGCAAGAATCTCTCAACTCCGATTTCTTCCTAGGCGAGCTGAAGCCGAGGTTGGAGTTAAACCAACGTTCCACTTCGGATAATTAAACAAGAAGAATCTAATATATAAGTAGAGAAAAATAAATGGCATATATGTATTTTTTACATGCATGCATATATGCTTAGTTCATTGATGAAGATTTGTATGAATGTATAGTTCATTGATTGCTTCTATACGTACATCGTTGACTTGTTTACTTAGTTAATTTTCCTGCTTGCTTCTTCCATTGCTTGGTTAAATGCTAAACTTCTTAACTTGATTTATTATCTTGTTTTTTTGCCATTGGTGTGAGACCATATTTTGCTTGAATTGTAGCATCTTTGGGAAGGATTACATATCCATCTCAATGCAAAATTTGTGCCCTATCAAATATAATTGAAACCTTTCAAAGGCTCTTTTGACATGTATTATCTATTTGAAGGTTGAGTGATCGTGCATCTCCGAGTCTTTGAAGCGTCCACTTTTGTATTCGTAGATTAGACCTTTTTCACTATTTTCTTCAAAAAGCATTGCAGCCCAATACTTACAGTTGCGTCTGTCTGAAGGATTCGTGTCGACAAGGAGGGAATCTTTAAAGGCAGTACCTTTACCCTTTTGACCGCTTCGTTTTTTTTTTTTGTCCATTGTGGGGTATTCTTTATCAAAATCTTTATTAAATTGCTGGACCTGCCTTTTTTGTCAGATTGTCTTCGAGAAAGTTAAGATGCTCTGTAGCTGAATGGGCTTGTGGTGCAATCTGCATTCCGAGAAACTCAATACTGGGTTGAGCTATAATCATTTTTCGGACCGAGAGCATAATCCCATAGTTCTTCACAATGTCTTGAAATGGTTGCAGGCACTGAAGATGCTCCTTGTCATTCGTTGAGAATAGGAGAATGTCATCGATGTATATTAAAGCCGTATGAAGTATTTGAGACCATCACATTGCCTGTTGGAACAGTGATGGCGCTGTTTTGAGTCCGAAAGGTAAAACTTTCCATTGGAGGTGACGACTGGGCAAACAAAACACCGGTATTGTATCTTTCTTCTGGTTGGATACCGAGCTGCCACAATCTTGACTTTAAGAATCAAACTTTTAAAATATATTCGGGCCAGACAGATGCTGGATGAGAGGCTTTTTTTTTTTGTTTGGGAGCGGGAACTTGACTGTTGTAATATGTTATTGAATTCTTTGGAATTTTGTAGACATAAGATCTTCTATTGCAAATAGCCTGAGTATTATTGTGAAAGGTTTGTAGAATGTTTTCCATTTTACTCCTCTTGGTTCGATCGAGATGTCAAGTTCTTCTTTGATGGTTTTATGAACATATGAGGCCGTCCTTTAGTTTGCTTAGTTTGCTCAGTTACACGAATCAGTTGTTCAAATTTGTCTACAACTTCTGAACGTGAAGTATCTTTTAAGGCTTCAGCAAATTTAGATATTGGAGAGTGTTGCAAATACAATTCCATATGCGAAACTGGAGAATGTTCTAAACGCAAGGAATCAGTTCTAGTATGATTCACTTTCTAATGTTTCTGCAGTTATATATTGTCTGCTTGAAGACTAAGTTAAGTGTTGTATCTTTTGATGTGAAAGGTTGGCTTGAATGTCAAGCATAGACAAGCCATTTGTTGAAGAGAGTCTCATGAATGTGTATGGTGAATCAAGAGAAGTGAATCATATTACGTATATATGGTTGATCCTTGGTGTATATGGTTGCTATACGGAAACAAAAGCTTTAAATAGATCTCTTTGTTCAATTACCTCTAATAGTAACGATGTAATAGACACCAAAAAAAAAAATCTCTTTGTTCAAAGTAATCTCAGAGAGAATATTATTTGCCCAAGCCAATAGGTACAAAAGACCAAGAAGTAACCAACAAATTACAATCGAACCATTTCGCAGGAACTAGTCCGGTTCGGTTAAACTATGCACCTCCCAATGTCCATCCAACATACATTAAACATCAGGAATATCCAAATCCGAGAGAGAGATTGTACAGAATCTTACTTCACCGGTGAGAATAGGGTAAAGAGCCTGAGTAGGCATACCGGGAAGTTACTTGTGAAGGCGGAAACTCAGGTGCACGGTACCTATGCGATTCGCGGTAGTACTCAGCCAATGAATCTGGAGTAACATACCGGGAATATAGATCATCATCATCTTCTCTTCTTGAAGAAGCCACGTACGTCCTTAATAGTCTTTCAGGAGAAGCCAAGTATGTCCTTGTCCTTGGTGGTCTCTCAGGAGAAGCCAGATATGTCCTTGGTGGCCTTTCAGGAGCATGGTACTCATTATACGGGTCTCTCCGGTAGGGATCCAGTGCAACTGTCGCAACTGGTGGGTTGAGTGAGTATCGAGCATGGATTTCCCGTCCAGCTATATAGTTTGGATGATCATGTGTATTGTAATCTCTCTCAGGCAAAGGAAGAAGATGAACTTCTCTGCGATCATGCCTCTCAATCTCTGCTTGTCTCAGAAGCCGGTCCACAGATGGATGATAATAGGATTCCAGAGGCACACTGTCTCGGTAAGAAGCATCAGGAGGCAGAATTGCATACTGCTGGGTTGGTTCTGCTCTTCTCAAGCCATATGTACGGTATTCCCTTTCAGTGAGGAATAAATCACGCGGTGGTTCTTCTCTGCGTGGAGGAAGTGAAGGGCGTCTACTTTCAAGTGTGCGTGCCGGCTGAGTCCTGCTGCTACCAGCGGCATAACGGTTACTGTCAGATCTTTTCCTATCCGCATCATGACGAACAGGGGTTGGCTGGGTGTGAGTAAGCTGTGCAGGGAGAGGAGCTGGCCGGAAAAGGTTCTTTAACTTGAATACCTTTACAAACAAAACAATAAAAGAGAAGAACAAAGAGATGAAATACGTTTTTAACATGATATGAATCTGATAAATGATGAAAAATGTGGGTTACCTGCTTAGGAGTCAATTCTGTTTTAAATTTGTTATTGTTGTAGTTCTCCCTGATAGCCCTCTTGAATTCGCTTTCAGGCAACGGAATGCAATCACTAAAGACCTTAAAACGCACCTGAAAAGAACAGAAGAACATCAAATAAATACATAATATGGATAAATTACGACATAAGAATGAAACAAGAGCTTAATATCATCTACCAAGACTAGTTGCATAAAGCAGTTTTCATGGAAATAGCTACTAAACGTGTGTTGAAACACAATGTTACCTGAGCGGGAAAGGATCCACCAAAAGCTTTGTGCTCAAGTTTCATCCCACCCGCTGAGGAAGCTTGAAAAATTCCATAGAGGAGTTTGAGCTCATAGTCATAGAGAAAAAGCTTAAGCCCAGGTTTGATACCCATGACATAATCTTTTCTTTTCTCCGATATGCCCATTACACTAAACCGAAAACAATCAGGTCTAGTTTTTGCATTGCACATGAAGATCAATCCACCAATCTTTTCTTTACCATTCCCATCACTTTCTTTTTTCTCAGATTCAACAAGCTGCTTTTCCTTCTCTTCTGTTCTTTGCTGTGTTACATCATCAGCACCCCCGACCTCTGTTTTAGGTTTCTTGTTTGAACCTAAAACCTGTTTTCCCCGTCTCTTCCTTCTGCGTTTCTTACCTTCATCCAAGCCAGTTTGACTCTCAGTTAACTGCTTCTGTTGATCTGTTTCAGCTACAGTCTTTTGTTGGTCTGCTTCACCAGTATTCCCCTCCAGCGGTTTCGATTTTTCAACACCATTGATTTGCTCGTTTACTAGCGAGTGGTTATTCTTTTGGTCTTTCGCCAATTTAGAATCTCCTTTATAACAACCTTCAGTCTTAACTAACACAGCAGCAGGAGTTTTTCTCAATTTGGCTTTCGCCTTCACTTTTCTAGGTTGTTCCTTCTCCATTGACAATGCATTTTCAGGGGCCTCTACAGAACCCTTAATAGCTTTCTCAGCTTCCACTACGTTTCCTCCAGTAGAAGCTCCGGTGTCTGCTGCACTGTCTTTGACTTTTTTCTCCTTTTGTAATCTCTTCCCTACGCTCTTCAGAATGCTAGCTTCTCCTTTCACGTCTTTTCCTATTTCTTTACCAGAAGGTTCTGCTCCAGCAGCTTTTTCATCATCAGAGTGTGCAAGTTGAGGAGCTTCAGCAGATTCTTCTAGGTCTTTCTTAGGTTCCATATCATTTCCCCAAATAGAATTTTCTGAATCTTTCTTTTTCACAGAAGAATTATCAGGAGAATCTGCACCCTTCTTTATTTCCATCTTGCTTTCACCAAGAGAAGGATCAGAACTTTTTTCATTTCCCACAGTTAAAACTTCCTTGACACTTTGTTCTCCAGTGACATTCTCATCACCAGCCACTTGAACACCAGTGCCTTTTTTAACTACCCTTCTCACTACTTTCTTCACCTTTTTCACAATTTTTGTCTTCGCTTGTAATCCCTGCGGCTTCTTATTCTTTCCAGAAGAACTTGCCTCCACAGAAGAAGGAACAGAGGGTTCATCAACAGTCTCTGCTTTATTTTCCTTCACTGGTGCCTTTAAGGCTGCCTCCTCCAGATTCACATCCATGGAAGTTTCCAAAAATTTCTCATCTTCCTTACTTTTTTCTCCAGCAGAGGTTTCCACAACCTCACTGTCATCCTTTACAGCCTCAGCTTCAACCACTGCTGCCCCATCCTTCCCGGCATCTACAGCATTAGCAACAACCAAAGCCTCAAGGGCTTTCTCATTCTCATCTTTCTTACCTTTTCGTAGTTCCATTCTCAAGAGACAAGGAGAATTTAAAGCTTAGTTGCTGCAAATAAGGATTAATTTAAGCTACCAAGGAGCATAAAATAACAAAAGATGATGAATGGCAAAAAATAACTGAACTAAAAGATTTTAAGCTTAAATTCTAAATGTTTAGACTAGATAAACTGGAAACTCCAACACAACGACATCATGCAGTCTAAAACGACCCTTTTGATGCCGCAAGAACTGATGATGGATAAGGAAACAGATAACAAAACTTAAATATAGTCTCATTGTTAAATTTCATAGAACTTTGTAGTTACCTTTTCTAGAAACAAGTAGATTTCAAAACGCAGTCACTTTAAATAAGGTTTAAATTAAGCTACCAAGAAATGCCAAATGAGAAAAAGATGATAAACCATCATAAAAGGAACGAATCAAAGGAAATTTAGCTTAAATTCTCAATGCTAAAACTAACTACACCGAAAACTCTACATAACAACACCATATTGTCTAAAACCATCTTGCCAAAACAACAATCTAGTAAACAAGACTCAGCTAGCTTATAGACAATATATTGATTATATTATGATGCCACAGGGAACAAAACTTATGAATCCAACACACAAAAAAACTTTAGCTTTTATCATGCCACATGAACAAGCTTAAAAAACAATTCTCATAGTAAAACGAATGGTATGAAAATTTACTGGTTCCTAAACATAGAGAATTTTAACATGAAACAAACGATTACTTTTGTCATATTTGTGAGTCCCAAAAACCAAAAAATATATGAATAAAGTATATCTTTGCGGAAAAGTCTTTCTCTTTGTTAATATCTGAAATAGTTCAAAACTAATCATTTGTGAAGGTAATGAACACATAAATAAAAAAAAAACTAACTTTCCACACGACACAAGAACTAGGCTTCAATATTCAATTGCCCTATACAAACTTTACAATTTCACTTAATTTGAACTCTAAAAAAACGATTACTAAGGCTATACAAAAATAAAAATTTGAACCCCACAAAAAAAAAACACAGAACTGGAGAACAAATAAGGTTTTTTTGGTCATGTGGCATCGAAAGTTTCAATCTTTCTCTATGGGCATTAAAAAAAAGAGCCAACAGAGAAGTAACGTTCACGAAAAACATGAAAATTTCAGATCAGATCAATGACATGAAGAAGTAATTTCAAGCAGTGTGAAAAATTTAAGCTCAAATCAAACAAGGATTGTGGAAGATTAGAAATACCTGAAAATCTAACGATTCGAATGTGTAGAGAGATCGAGAGAGGTTTTCTGAGAATTGTGATGAAACCAAAGCGAAATTTAACGCTTAGGTTTTTCTTCTTTTTATAGATAAACTTTTGATTGATAAGAAATTAGGGATTAAGGGGAAACACTTCTAAAGAAAAAAGAAAAAAATGGTGATAGCGGATTTGTTACCATTTTTACTTTATAATGAAATTAACTTCTTTTTACTGGTTTTAGAGATTTATTACTGGTTTTAGAGATTTTACTGTGGATATAATAAAATTTCATAGGAGAAAGTATTACAGATCCTTGCTACGTGGCAAAGCTGCAATATAGGACGAGATAAAGAATGTACAAGATGCGGGGGAGGAAGAAAGAGTGTTATTACCATGTTTTAAAACTCTTTAACCACTGAACACTGAGTTTGGACATAATGCTTAAAGAATTAGTTGGGAAGTAAATGAGAATTAATTGAAAATTAGTTTTAGGTTATTTAAATATTTTAAAAATATATTTATCTATTATATTAAACTTTTAAATAATATTATTTTTTAATTATAGTAAATACATAAAAATATAGTATTAATAATTTGTTTTATGATTTTTATTTATAATTTTAACATAATTTATTATAAAACATCACAAAATCTCGATATAAATGTCTGAATAACAAAAACAAAAAAATGTATACTTAAAATTTTAAAAATAATTGGATTGAGATGATTATGCGGAAAATAATCGGATTAGGTGGGGATTAATCGGATTAGCCGGAGAGTAATCGGTTGACTGACTTTTTCGAGGGATTAGTCATTAATCGAGACGGCGAGGATGGACCTAGCGACTAGGCGGAGTGTAATCGAAGTTAGGCAGGGATTTTTAGAACATAGGTTATTACTAGGCCTGTTTGGGTAATTACCCGCGGGTCCTGTCCCGTTTGATCCACCGCGGGGCGGGTGCGGGTTGACAAATTTGAGTTTAAATTTTAGTGGGTTATACGGGTTGTGGGTGCGTGTAGTGAATTTTTGCAGATGCGGGTTTAGCGGATCTGGCGAGTACCCGCTAATTTTTTTTTTTAAAATTAATTTTTTTGTTATGAGTTTTTAAAGAAATATTAGGTTGTTTTTTTTTTTTTTTTAAATAAATTACTTATAGTTTTAAGTTTTCCTTTTTATGTTTTGTACTTTTTGTTATTATTTTATAATTTTTTTTAGATATAATATATATTTTTAAATAATTTAAGATTTTTTTTAAATATTTTTAGCGGATCTGCGAGTAACCCGTGGATTATCTGCTAATTGATGCGGGACGGGTACGGGTTATATTTTAAATATTTGCAGGTCAAGCGGATAAAAAAATTTTGTTAAAATTTTTTAAAAACTCGCGATGGGGTAGGTCAACGGGTCACGGATTGATCCGCTTGACAGGTCTAGTTATTACACTGTTTCAACAAGTCTGGGATTTGTCTAATATTCTCTTAGCTGTTGGGGTGTTTACATTTTCATCTCTACTCACTATCTTTGATTATTTGTTCTGATGAACAAAGATCCTGGAATCAAGAGAGGAAGATGTAAGTAACCACAATATTTTCCGAGAAGTGAGCTAACCACCCCTATAGATTTGAACCCACGCTTTGCACAAGGCGGGATCATAGCATTTGGTGAAAGAGAGCAGAGTTCCGAAGAAGCCGATGCATCTTTAGAGTCTGATGAAGACGTGAGTCCTATGTTAGAACATAAGGCACGCAAGAGTTTAACAACATCAATGGAGAATATAGTTTTAAGTTTGATGAGTGAATATTGAAATGTGTTAGATAAATTTTAGTGTTATCCACCAAATCCACAAAAGACCAATTGAATAAACTATGAGTTATGATGGTTCAAAGTAAGCTAAGATACAAAAAGAGGTGATTGTAAAACTCATGGTAATGCAAATTAAAATCAATAAATAATGCATTTGGCTATTTGAAATCTTTGGGGGATTCATGAGAGTGAGTACAACAATAAATGAAAAGGCCTTATAAACCGTTCTAAGATTGAAATTACGAATTTAAAATTGTCATGCTTTTGTGTGCAACTATCTATGCAATAAAACTCATAGCATCATAGCAGCTAAACCGTTATTTGCCAATAGAAATTCATGCACACATCTAGATTCTAATTTGATATGTTCACAAAGTGCTTTATCATCAAGTTTTTTTGGCTAAAAACATTTTTTCATCAAAGATGGATCTATTAATTCAACAACATTTTTTTGTGCCACAATGAGATCGATTTAGGTCAAAGACTAATTGACCAAATTAGACAAAAGATAAAGAACAATCCTAAATATAGAATTGTATGATCAATCCCAAGTGGTTCCTAGAATGGATCTATAGAATTATCCACTTAGAAAATTTAATACCCAAGGAAATATTACTCACATATGAACAGAAAATACATGATAAAGGTAGATGAACATATCAAAATAGAATTGTAAAATAAAAACAAAAAAATTAGGAGAATATCTCCACAGAGCAAAAATCTAAAACAACACCTTAAACTAAGTTTTCAAAATAATTTATCATCTCCCTAGGCTCTGTGGCTGCGATATCAAATTGATACATCAAATAAGAAGCCCTACAATGGAAAATTGCAACTTTCATACTTCATCTAAAGATCAGTAATAGGAGTGTACCGATGGTTTTCTTCATCTCCGGTACTGATTGTTGTACATATTAGAGTATCTTCCATATATGTCAATATATTCTATGTATATCAAGCTATCGTATGTATCACACCATTAGGAATGTTCTAGATCTTCTCTCTCACATGTATAAATATGTATACATACTCATCAATAAGATTATGATTAACATCTTATATGGTATCAGAGCTAAGATCTCTAAACACCAAAAACCCTAAATTTTTTTCTTTCTAAAACTCAGCCGTCAACATGGCTGGGAAAAACTCTAACGACAACATGACCAGAATCGATTCATTATCAGCTACACGAGTCACTGCTGCGCGCATAACCATGTACAACTCAGCCAATCCCAATGACTCACTCCTCTCGGTGAACATGGCTAATGTTACGAAGCTTACCGACAGCAATTACTTGACGTGGAGCCATCAAGTGGCTGCGCTACTGGAAGGTCTTGAACTACATACGTTTTTGACCAAGTCAGAATCCACACCATCAGCAATAGTCATTGTTGATGGCATCTCTGTCACGAATCCGGCGTTTGCACCTTGGAGAAGACAAGATCGACTCATGTACAGTGCAATCTGAAAGAAGCTTGAAGATGCTGAAATATATTCTTTATTTCAATTCATTTCAAAATCTTATCTTTCACTGTTACATTGTCGAGTCTTTATACAGACTTGACTAGATTACAATGTTGACGATGATAAGATTTACAGCTGTGCTAATCTTAGCGGTAAACTTTGCTTTTGCTTTATTATGCTTTTTGTTCCTTCAGTGCATTGAACCTGTTTTTCGTCTTCATGCTATAGTTCATGGTCGACTCTGAAACTTCGTTTATTTTGTCTGGCATTGCAAGTTTCCATTGAGGTGAAGGACCAGTCAAAGCCTCGGTTTGAAGCGGAGTCTTTTCCTCCTTTTGATTATCTTCAGCATTCGGTTTGGGCTCCATTTTCCATAAACCCACTTCTTTCTCAACCCATATGAATTTTGATGACTCTGTTTGCATCAGAGGTTTCCTCTGTTTATCAACTGAAGAAACAAGGTTCTCTTGCATTGTCTTGATATTCCTCCTCAAACTTAGCGTTGGAGGTTCCACAACGCCAAGTTTGAACCTCAGAGCGTAAATTGGTGTCACTGGAAGAGACTTTGTGAAGATGTCGGCGATTTGATGATGTCCTGGAATTTGTTTGATGACGAGAGCTCCAAGTGCCACTCTTTCCCTTACATAGTGATGATCAGTGTCAAAATGTTTTGTCCGAGCATGGAATGCAGAGTTAGCTGTAAGGTATACTGCCGAGAGATTGTCACAATAGAGTATTGGAGTTGTCATCAGAGGGATACCTGCATCACGAAGAGCTGAGCCGATGCACTTTATTTCTGAGGCAGCTTCAGACAAGCTTCTGTATTATGCTTCCGTGGAGCTTTTAGAAACAGTTGGTTGTTTTATTGATTGCCATGAAATTAGATTATTTCCTAGATATGTGCAGAAACCTCCTGTAGACCTTCTTGTTTCTTTACATCCAGCATAATCACTGTCGCTGTATGCACTCATAGTGCAATCTATATTTCTGCTGAAACTAATCCCCATTGTAATTGTTCCTTTTATATATCTCAAGATCCTTTTTAGTAACTTGAAATCTGAGACTGTAGGAGCGTGCATCTTTTGACACACATAATTTACTGAGAATTGAATGTCTGGCCTTGTGAGTGTGAGGTATTGTAGTTTATTTGCTAGACTTCTGAAGTATTTTGGATTGGAAAACATAGTCTTTGCTTCTTTACTGGTTGAATCTTTAGGAATTTTGTCCAACTGAAGCGGTAGAGGTGTTGGTATTGGTTGACAATCTCTCATTGATGCAGCAATTAAAAGGTCTTCAGCATATTTTTGTTGAGATGAAAATAGACCTTCTTGGTGAAATTGAGCTTGAATTCCCAAAAATACTGAAATTGCCCCATGTCTTTCATTCTGAACTATTGATTTAACTCTTGAAATAGCCTTGTCATTGCAGAAGAATCATTTCATGTTATTGCCATATCATCAACGTATAGAAGCAATATGATAACATCCTTATTGTGAATGTACACAAATAGTGAAGGATCTGAGTGACTGCATTTAAAACCAAACTCCAACAGAAAATTGCGGAATTTATCATACCAAGCTCTTGGTGATTGTTTCAATCCATATAGAGACTTGTGTAATAGACAAACATGATCCGGTTTTACCTTATCTATGAATCCAGGTTATCTCATATAAACCATTTCAGTGAGATCACCATGTAGAAAGGCATTTCTTACATTCATTTGCTTCACTTCCCAACGCATGATTGTAACTACGTGTAGGACTAATCTCACAGTTGCTGATCTTATTACTGGACTATAAGTCTCTAAGTAATTGATTCCTTCTACTTGATTAAAACCTTGTGCCACTAGTCGTTCTCTTAGCTTATCCAAGCTTCCATCTGCATTCAACTTTATTCTGAAAACCCATTTACTTCCTAGAGTATTCATGTCTGCAGTGATTGGTACTAGAAACCATGTTTTTGTTTCAGAGCAATTTGCGATCTCTTCTTCCATTGCTTTTGTTCATTGTGAGTCTTTCAAAGTTTTAGTTACTGTTTTTGGTTGAGTATAAGATGTCTTACATGTTATCAAAGCTTACCTAGGATTTGGCTTGATTATTCCAGCTTTTGACCGAGTAATCATTGGACAAATTGAGGCTGTAGCTGTCTGAGAAGTACCAATGTCATTTGATGAAGATAGAGAGCTGTTGCCTACAGGAACAATATCAATGTTTGCCGTACACCCAGAACTCTCTATTTCATTCATGTTTGGTACTTCTTCTGCTCTGGGAATCAATTCATTGTCAGATAATACTTCTGCAGTGACATGTGAATTTGAATTACCTGATTCTGATGGAGCATCTTGAATTTGAGCGGAAGCTTGATTGAATTTTGATGTTTGTAGTTCTGCTACCTGTGAGAGAGCTTCTTGAGTCAGTACTGTTTCCTCTGTTGTTTCTGATGATGATGCAGGAGATAAACCTTTCTGCCAGACGTCAAGTAATGCTGTTGTTCTTAGAGATTGTGGCAGCTTTTATACATCTCCAAATGGGAATTCATTTTCATTAAATAGAACATGTCTACTTATATAGACACGACCAGTAGGAGGGAAGAGGCATCTACTTAAATAGCCTTTGAACTTTTCATTATACCCCAGAAAGACACATTTGAGAGATTTTGGATCAAATTTATTTACTGCATAATCTCTGAGAGTTGGGAAGCAAGTACATCCAAAAGTTCTCAAAGCTGTATACTCCGGATTCTTTCCATTTAAAACTTTGAAAGGAGTTTCGTTCTTCTCTGAGACTGTTGATGGCATGAGGTTTATTAGGAAACTTGCAGTGAAGAACGCCTCGACTCAATATTTCTGAGAAACTTGACTTTGAAACATCGTAGAAAGTCCCAGTTCAGCTAGGTGTCTATGTTTTCTTTCTGCTAGCCCGTTTTGTTGTGGTGTGTATGGACAAGATATAAACTGTTTGATTCCTTCATCTTATAAATTTTTAATAAATCTTTTACTTGTGAAATCATCACCACCATCACACTGAAAAATCCCAATATTTTTTCCAAACTGAACCTCAACCATTTTCTGAAATGTAATAAACACTGAACAGAAATCCGATTTATTTCTTGGAGGATAAAACCAACAGTATCTAGAATAGTTATCAATAAGAATTACATAGTAACAGAATCCTTAATTTGATACTATAGGAGCTGGTCCCCAGAGATTACAGTGAATCCTTTCTAAGAGTTTTGAAGCGGAAGAACTTGAAGCTGAGAAAGATAAATGACTGCTCGCTCTTTCCTAACTGACATGCTTCACACATGTTGTGGTTGAGTTTATTGAGACTGAAGAGTTTATTTTGAGAGAGTTGCAAAAAGATCTTATCATTTGGATGACCAAGTCTTTTGTGCCAAACTTCAAAACTTGCAGACTGTTGCCGATTTGAATAAAACACTTGATACTTTGAGTCTTCCAGAACATACAGCCTCTTACTGTTTCTTCCCATGGTCAGTAACTTCTTTGTTACCTTGTCCTTAATACAAACTTCATTATCATCAAACTTAACAGAACATAGATAATCTGTTGTAAGCTTAGACACTGAAAGTAGAGATTTAGCAATGTTAGGACAAACCAACACATCTTTTAAAGGAAGGTTATCTGATGTGGATGCTAGATTTGCTGAACCAACATGTGTTATTGGCAAGAAATTTCCATCACCAACGAGGACTGTATATGAGCCATGATAAGGTTGAGCTTGCTGCAATCTTTGAGTTGAGTTTGTGATATGAGCGGTTGCTCCAGAGTCAGGGTACCATTCATTCCCAAAACTATAAGTAACATCAGTTATGTGCAGAGCAGCTAAAGCAGAAGGAATATCTTCAGATTGATAACTATTATTAAATATATGCCAATACTTAAGCACATGATGCCCCAGCTTTCCACAAATTTGACAAAGAGGTCGGTTATCATTGTCATATGAGTTTTGAGAGCCAGAGGAAGAGATTTGCTGATGGAATCCTCTTTCTCTAGTTGAGAACGTTCCTCTGCCTCTATTATTCCCAAATCTTCCATAGGAGCTGCCTCTACCTCTATTGTTGTATCCGGAAGAAAGGTTTGATCTTGTAACGTTGAAAGCTAAATGTGGTGAAACTGTTTGACCAATATTATATCCGGTTAATCTGTCATCATAGTTGGTAAGTCTTGGTAAAACCTCTTCAAAGATTGGACTGGGTGTTGCGTCCATCAAGCCTTCAATGCTTGTTTTGATAGGCTCATAGTCACGTCCAAGACCATGAAGAGCTGCAAAGATTTTCATCTTCTCTAGAACCGGACTTCCAATGGATGAAAGTTGATCGCATTCTTCTTTTATTTCTTTTAAATATGCTGTCATCGTCTTGTCATTCTTGGATATTGTTTGCAGTTTATTTTGGAGCTCAAAGAGTCTGGATGAAGATACTCTGTTAAAGTGATTGGCTAAGGCGCACCAAACATCTCTTGATGTAGGAGTTTAATACCACACTCAAAATATCCTCTGAGAAAGAACCTAGTAGCCAAGATTTGACTACTTGATCGGTGCGAACCCACAAAGAAAAATCAGAATTGGGGGTTTCTTCTTGCCTTCCATTGATGGTTGGAACGATTATCCTTGCTTCAGTTCGTGGTGTTCCTCCATTGATGAAACCTAAGAGCTCTTGACCAGATAAAAATGTTTTGAATTGAGACTTCTATAAGATGTAATTCTTCTCTGTAAGTTTGATTGTAACACAATCCGTGATATTCAAGGATAAATGAGAATAGGATTCAAGAGCTATTTCTGTGTTCTGATACCGTGAAAGAAGTTTGAAGATGCTGAAATATATTCTTTATTTCAATTCATTTCAAAATCTTATTTTTCACTGTAACATTGTCGAGTCTTTATGGTAGACTTAGCTAGATTACAATATTGACGATGATAAGATTTACAGCTGTGCTAATCTTAGCTGTAAACTTTGCTTTTGCTTTATTACACGTTTTGCTCCTTTAGTGCATTGAACCTGTTTTTCGTCTTGATTCTATAGTTCATGGCCGACTCTGAAACTCTGTTTATTTTGTCTGGCATTGCAGGTTTCCGTTGAGGTGAAGGACCAGTCAAACGGTTTGAAGCGGAGTCTTTTCCTCCTTTTGATTATCTTCAGCATTCGGTTTGGGCTCCATTTTCCATAAGCCCACTTCTTTCTCAACCTATAAGAATTTTGATGACTCTGTTTGAATCAGAGATTTCCTCTGTTTATCAACTGAAGAAACAAGGTTCTCTTGCATTGTTTTGATAAAATCATAGAAGCAATTACAGTGACAATCCAACCTTTGGTATAGCCAGTGCTACCACAACATATGAATTATGGTAAACACTGGAATGTGTGTTCGGCACACCAACAAGAGGGCATATCCGACAAAGCAAGTTTCAGATCAAAAACTGCACCAAAGGGACCAAAAATATTAGTAAATATCTTCGCGTGGTGAAGACGAAAGCAGATGAACTGGCACTCCTAGGTAAGCCCATGGACCATGAAGGTCTTGTTGAACAGATTTTAGCCAGATTACCTGAGGAGTACAAGCCCAAGATTGACACTATTAACGCTTGAGATCACCTCATCTCTTTCACGGAGCTCGCGGAAAAATTGATGAATAGAGAAGCAATTATTTTGTGTGAACCGATAATGGCGCCAACGTTTCCGATTACAGCTAACTACAACAAACATGCTGGGAACAACATCAGCAAACCAACAGTCAAGGTTGGCTACTTAGCTATCAAGGCAACTGATAGAGAACCAGCCAATGTCTCTTAAGCTCTCGTGGATACACAATGGAGATGTGCTATGAGTGATGAGTTTGACGCTCAAGTTCAAAATCGCACATGGGACTTAGTACACCCATCATTGGCGGCTAATATTATTGGATGCAAGTGGATTTTAAACTGAAATTCTTACCTAATGACTCCATTGACAGGTTTAAGGCGAGACTGGTAGCCATGGGATTTCATCAAAGGCCGGGAACTGTTTTTCATGAGGCATTCAGCCCCGTGGTAAAACCACCAACATTTTGCACTGTGCTGAGTATTGTGGTATCCAAAGACTGGCTTCTTCACCAGCTAGATGTCAACAATGCCTTTCTTCAAGGCCTTTTGCAAGAAGAAGTCTTCATGGAATAACTGGCTGGATTTATTGACAAGGACATACCAAATTATGTGTGCCATTTAAAGAAAGCAATCTACGGACTCAAACAAGTCCCTCGCGCATGGTACAATGAATTTTGACAATTTTTACTTACAGCAGGCTTTCACAACTCAGTAGCTGAAGCCTCTCTATTTATCTACCGGGAAACTCAACATTGGCAGTGCAAGCATTTATGGGCGTCTTGGCAGAGAGATTTTCACTTAAAGATCTTGGTGAATTATCTTATTTTCTAGGCACTGAGGCTATGAGAACTCCAGCAGGCTTATTGTTAACACAACAGAAGTATATCTTGGATATACTTTGCCGGACTAACATGGAAATGGCAAAACCGGTTACTACTCCCATGTGTTCTTCAACAACACTTACCCGTACAGGAGGAATTTCCCTTGGCGATGCGACTTTATATCAACAAGTTTTTGGGAGGTTACAGTATCTTTCACTCACGCGTCTAGACCTGTCCTTTTCTGTTAACAAAATCTCCCAATTTATGCATCGACCGACAACACATCATTGTGGAACTGTAAAGAGAATACTGTGCTATCTTGCAGGC
This sequence comes from Nasturtium officinale, assembly GCA_963854855.1. Lineage (NCBI taxonomy): Eukaryota > Viridiplantae > Streptophyta > Magnoliopsida > Brassicales > Brassicaceae > Nasturtium > Nasturtium officinale. The sequence goes on from OY978512.1 coordinate 3,545,113, forward strand.
ACCATTGACATGGATATTTTCCTTGATAGCCAGAACTCTTTAACTCTTCATGCTTATTCCGATGCTAATTGGGCAGGAGACCATGATGATTACATTTCAATGGGAGCAAATGTTGTTTTTCTCGGTCAACATCCGATCTCATGGAAAATCAAGAAACAAATGGGTGTGGCTCGATCTTCCATGGAGGCAGAATATCGAGCCATCGCTACCGCATCCTCCAAACTCTGTTGGACATCTACTCTGGGAGCTAGGTATTCCAATTCCCACAACATCAATAATTTTCTGTGAAAATGTTGGAGCCACATACTTGAATACAAATCCAGTTTTCCACTTTCGTATGAAGCATCTAGCCTTGGATTACAATTTTGTACTAGAGCGCGTACAAGTGGGCGCTCTCCGTGTCTCCCATATTTCTACGACCGATCAGCTAGCAGATGGTCTGATAAAACCACTTCCGTCCAAGCGGTTTATTTCACTCTTTGTTAAGATTGGTTTTGTCTCACGGCATCCGTCTTGAGGGGGCATGTTAGAGTATCATCCATATATGTCAATATATATCCGTGGATATCAAGTTATCATATGTATCACATCATTAGGAATGTTCTAGATCTTCTCTCTCATATGTATAAAAATGTTTACATACTCATCAATAAGATTATTATTCACATCTCACATAGTACATATACACCAACTTATCTTCATAGTTAGTCCTTTCTTCAATTGACATTGTAGTGCTCTATTTTCACTCAAAACTCTCATTTTGACTCCAGCAAGTGCACACACCAAAAAATATACAAAAACTATTTTATTTTTGTCGAAAAGAGTCATGAATCGGTGTAGAAAGACTCTAAAATGTAGAAATAAGGGTAAAAAAAATCCCTCAGACATAAATATTAGCTAGCTAGTCCTCAAGCAAGAACATTTAAAATTTTGAGCCCAAGGAAAATTTTTTGAAAAGCGAAAACTCACATATCCTTGGGAAAAAACTTACATTGGGCTTCTTTTCCGCAGACCACATCGAGCAGACCTACTATCTGTATTAACCATGAATGTAACAATAGCAAATACTCTCAGTCCCAGGATCACAATAAACTCTCAGAATAACTGAACTGAACTTTTTGATATTTATTAAAAAGTGCTTGCACTCTCACAAAGGGATTATCGAACATGTCAATGGTCTTGGTAGTAAGGCTTTTTAATGATAACTCTTGTGATTTGGCTGTCCTAACATGTCTATGGATGTAAATAATTAGGCAAAATCACATTGAGACACATAAAAGTTTGAGAAATAAATTTCCTTCAAGTTATTTAGATCTACCAAACTCAATTAAGCCCTCAATTTTCCTTGGTACTTTTCAAAATACAGTCTATTTATTCCTCTTTCGTATTTTTAAGATAAGTTGATAGTTAATAATATACAACAAAGGAAAGAACTAGATTCTGTACCAATGAAAATTTTATATACTTAGGCTCATCAATATTCTAAATATTCTTAACATTCAACATACATAATCCTAATGAAAGATCAGCTATTTTGGTCTGTATACTTTATAGTTTTTGCACCATGAATACATATAACAATGAAAGCACAAGAATGCATGAGGCATCCAAAGATGGTTTAGGCAAGGGCCGGTTTGGTACTAGAGTAAGATGAGTTTAGCCACTCAGAGTTAAAAAGAGTGGTACAATGGTGAAAATAAAACTTTGAATGTATGATCTATGAAATGGTTACCAAACCCCTAAGTGACAATTTGGATGATTCTTGTAGTTCTGGTTGGGGTTTTGGTTTTGGTAGTTTTTAGCCTCCAACATCTCTTATTTCTTCACTACTCTCATACCAAACTCCATCATCAACTTCTTAATAATTCTCAGCACCATTCCCAATCACATTAATCTCTCTCTTAGATGTTTTCAGCAGAAAATTAACTTTCTCTCTAAACTCCTTGATCTCATCAGTCTCCACGTGGCTTATAGTAATATTCCTAGGTTAATCATATTCCGGACAGTTACTGTTGATTGATGCCAAATTTTTGATCAAAATATTAGATTCCCTCACAGTGTTGGTAAAAAAATTACCTCAGACTAGCTAGCAGTGTTTATAGCCATCTGGTACTTCTCAGCTATCTCTTGATAGAAAATATGCATCAAACCCGACTTCCTCTTCCATGGAATAAATACGTCCGACAAGAAAGATATGTCAGATCTGATACCAAACCCCGAAGGCTATGATCGACCAAACGAGCGATCCAGAGAATATAATTGACCCAATGATCGATCAGATGGAAACACACATTCTGAAGGATACATTCGATTTGACACCGAAGGATATGTTCTATCAAAGGGTTACGAAAGAAGGGAAGCAACAACTCTATTTTAAGATTTCCATGAACGGCCAGGATATCACACATCTGAATGCAGGCAGCTATGAGTTCTTACTAAGGAAATACAGAAATGGAAAAAATTCGGATGCCATTTACCGAACTTACGCAGGATGCCGATCTGACTACAGAGACAACAAAGGAAAAATATTGACAGTATCACCTAGAGATGCGCTGCAGGAGGGAACATAGAGGACACCAAAACAAAATGATTAACATGTTTGACCGATGGAACCACACAAGAAGAATAAAGACACAACCGACTAAGGGAAGAAGATAACAACTCTAGAAGATGATTTTTTTTTTGTAATTATGGGTAGACTAACAGCATGTAGGGATTCCTTCAGATTGTTTAAGAAACACCAGAGAAAGGCTGCAAGAACATAAAAATTTAAACTACCAGTTCATATACTATTATCATGTGGGACTAGATATGCTTCATATGGTTCCTCTCATTACCGACTTAGTAATATTCAGTTGTCATATCGCTAAAATTTGAATCAATACAGGAAGCTTGCTCGATTTGATTTACAAGGAAATATTAAAAAAATGTGCATCTCCGCCTCGACACTAAAACCTGCAACACGAATTTTAACCGGCTTCGATAGCAAACAGGTAATGACCTTTATCACCATTAAGCTCCAAGTACAAGCATGCGATATTGTATGTAACGTCAAATTTTTAGTAATCCATCAACTAGATAAAAGCAATTGTGTGGAGCTATTATCAATGTATGCGATTTTCTTCTGGACGAAAAGTTTATTGTATCAATGAAAGTTAAAAGATTTCCAGGACTTTTTTCTTAGCAGAGAAAGAAAACTCAGAGCACACAGACATAAGTACATTCGATAATCAATGATACATCCAAGTCCAGACCAGTTTGCGCATAGCAATCACCCTAACTGACTCATCGACATTGGTTCTTAGCTACAACCCAGCATTCACATATAAGTTGAAGATTTGATCCAGAAGAATATCTCTACCTTTGCTTGGTCCATTGAAGATATGATCAGAGTAGACCAAAAACTTATGATGCATGAACTCAACGTTGATCCAACATTCAAGCCTATACGACATAAACAAGGAAATCTTGGCATTGAACGAGCAAATTCTGTTGATGAAGAGGTCAACGAGCTACTTAAAGCAGGATAAATACAAGAAGTCAATTACCCTGAGTGGTTAGCAAACTAAGCTTTGTTGAAGAAAAATAGAAAATTGAGAGTCTGCGTAAATTTTACCGACATAAACAAGGCATGCCCAAAAGATTGCTACCCATTCCCTCATATAGTTCGAATCGTGTATGCCACAATATTGAATTACAAAAGTAAGTCAGATTGGTAAATGAATCGAGTGATCAAGCTCAGTGAATACAATATCAAATACCAGCCTAAAAAGATAAAGTCTAGGCAGGTTTTCTAATCGAACTGCCTCGTAAAGATCTAGATGAATACAATACCCCACAGACCTGGAGTTGTACTTGAAGATTATTCTTCTCAACTTGGATAAGGACTTGGCATTTGACTCAATTCACCCACATGAGAGACCCTTAAACAGTCATTTCGACACAAATCCAAAACTACCAATACTTGATGTTTTAAAAATCGCTAGGTGATGAGTATGAGATTTGAATATTTTTAGCACACTTATTTTATCTCTTTTTCCTTGTATCCTTATCATTTCCATACTTTTCTTATCCATTCTGCATACTTATCTCATTTACTTAGGATTTTCATTAGGTATTGCATTTGCATTGCATATTGGATGTTTTCAGGTACTTTGAGAAGACTTAAGGAACTTTTTGGAATGAAGTGTAGTAACTCGATGAGAAGACTCGGTTTAAGCCCTAGTTAAGACACCAAGATTCGACATTTGATGCCACTCGACCAAATCCGCTCGAGATCATCCCGAGTTTGAGCCAAAGAAATCTTTTTTGTAGCCACTCGATGTCCATCTCGAGTACAACACTTAAAGATGTCAACTTTGGTTCCACTCGACCAAACATCCCGAGTCAAGCTCTCACTTTGAAGATTAATCCAACTCGAGATGTCTACTCGGTTTATCAAACTGAATAGAACCCTGTTTTTACTATTTTTATTTTTCTTAATTACTTTTACTTAGGGTTTTAATCCAACTCTATAAATACTTATCTCTAGGCCATTTTTGGCTTAGTCTGTTTACTGCATTCCTAATTACATTACTTTTCCTTTTAAATTACTTTTTAGTGTTCTTCATTTTCTTGAATTTTAGATCTTTAGATCTGTCCATTTTCTTTATAAATTTGCATTTTGTTTCTTTTACAATATTGTTTATCTACTCAGTCTGTTTATGATTATGCACTTTATTTTGATTTCTGGGTTTTTGCATTTGATCATGTGTTCTTCTTATGAGTAGTGAATTTTAAGGTTCTTAAGGAAAAGGTAGTTATGGGTTAGGTTTATTTCCTCTAATGATGCTATAGCTTTAATTCTTCCAATTTTCTTTTGGATCAAAGGGTCTTAATGCTTTTTCCCTTCTGATCAAATGGATAAAGATTCCAGATATTCACCACTCAAAAGATGTTCAATGAATGTCTGATCATCTTGGTTCCAAAGATTTGCTCATCCTAGCCTAAGAGATTAGATGTCTAGAGATCATTTTGGCTTTAATGATCTGACTCTTCATGCCTATCTCAGTTATGTTTCATTGATGAGAATCAAGATTAGGAAGTCTCTGGGATCTGAGGTTAATCACCATGAGAATGTGTTTAACTTGCTATGATGATCATTGTCTAGAGATTGCCTTGTACAAGTTGTTTAGGAAAAAATCATTTTAGGTAGAATAATTCAGATCTTACCAAATCCTCAGGAACCTTATTTGTTAAATTTGTTTAATCATTATCTTGCATTTCTTATTCTCTCATATTTTTCATTTCATATTGTTATTTGCACTTGTTACATCACAACCAAGCTCTCATTTGGCTTGACTTAGAATAATCTGATTGCATCTGTTTTGTTACTCTTTCCCATTTGGATTGACACCTCAAGTACTATAGTGACATGATTTTAGGAATTGATGATTTCATAGATAAAAAAAACTCTACATCACTAGCGGCCGGCCAGAGTGAGCCTAGCGCCTAGACAATTAATCGTGGAGTAAATGAAGATTATGTTGAAATATGTGACCCCATAGTAAGAAGGATTCAAAATCAAAGGAAGGAGGGAAAAGGAATGAACTAGTTAAGAATGAACTAGAAGGAAAAGGAAGCTGTTGCATATCAATTAGACAAGCAAACTAGGAAGCAAAGAGGTATGGGCACAGCATGGGAACAGCATGGGCATGGCTGCACTGTTGGAGCGGCTCAACCACTCCATCATCACACCTCTTCTCTTCCTCTCCACGCCTCTTCTCTTCCTCTTCCTTAGATATTTTTTTTCTTAGCTTGTGCTTGTAAACTCTATATATACTTGTGCATTGTATTAGTTGAATGAGTGAGAATAAGAAGATAAGAATTCAGAAACTCTCCCTCTTTATCTCGCCATTTTCCATCTTCTTCTTCTTCATTCTCTATCATCTTCAAACTCAAAGTTCTTCATGGTATCAGAGCAGGTTCTTTATCCAACCGCGTAAACTCTCTTCATAATCCCTTTAAGCTGTCTTCAAAACCTTCTAATCTATAGCAATACATCTTACCAAGTTCTATTCACTCTGAGATTAATATCTTTGAGATCGGTGATCTTCAAGTTGTGAAGGAACTGGGATTGTGTATTACTATAAGAGAATAGAGGCGAATATAGTAGCGATTTCTGTTGTTCTTAAAGGAGATAACTACCTTCTTTGGGCAAAAACTACTAAGACCGTTCTAAGAGGTAGAGGGCTTTGGAAGTTCATTGAACCTAAGGAAGAAGCCGAACCATACAATGACAAGGAAGAGCAAGAAGAGCAGTTCGCTCTTTCACTTCTTCAAAGCTCACTAGAGCCATCTATCCTAGCGGCCTACTCATATGCGGATAACGCCAAGGAGTTGTAGGATATACTCAAGGGAGTATATGGAAACATCTCAAATATATTAAGGATATTTGAGGTGAAGAGGGCGTTGAATGAGCTTCAACAAGGAGAGAAGCCATTCAAGGAAATGTTTACGGAGTATAGAAGCTTGTGGGCCGAACTGGAGATCTTGAGGCCACAAACTATGGACCCCAAGGAGTTAAGAGAAAGGCATGACCAAGATCAAGTGTTTGGGCTTCTCTGGGCACTCAACTCATCCTATAAAGATCTTATCAAGCACATACTTAGATTTGAGAAGCTGCCAAGTCTAGCGGAAGTATGTGGCATGATTCAAAGAGAAGAAGAGTCAAGAGACCTATTTCGTGCACCAAGCGAGGCTGCACATCTTGCAAGGAAGAATCTTATATTAGACAAGAGGGTGTTGGAATGTGAGCATTGTAAAATGAAGGGACACACTAATGAGAAGTGTTGGACCCTTCATCCACACTTGAGGCCTAAGAGGCTAAAGGAGAATGGAAGCGGACCTAGAGCCTTCATGGGAGTGGCACACCCAGTGGCACAACCAGTTGAGGATACGGTCAAGAGATCCGAATTCGAAGCCCTCATCAAGAGCCTAGCCAAGCTCACTGAATCTGGTAAGGGCTTCATCGGTTCTAAAAGCTCCATAAAAAGGACAAAGTGATTGTGGATTCAGGGGCTTCTCATCACATGATTAAGGATCAAGGCATGCTTAAAAATATTGAGCCTTATCATGGGAATGTGCAAGTGGCAAATGGGAGTTCAGTTCCGATTGAAGGGATAGGGGAATTAGAACTTTTCAAAAAAGGAACAAAAGCCTTATACATGCCTAGTTTCTCATCTAATCTTCTATCAATTCATAAAGCTACCAAGGATTTGGATTGTGTGGCATTGTTTGGGACTGACTTTGTTAAGTTTCAGGACCCTAAAACAAACAAAGTGCTTGGAGAAGGGAAGGTGGAGGATGGAGTATATCTTTTGCACACAAATAAACAAGCGGATGTGAAAGCGCTTGGAATGAAGGCAGATGTAGAAGTATCTAGTAGGAAGGAGATTGGAGATAGTCCACTATGGCATGAAAGGTTGGGATATCCAAGTTCTGCAGTTCTCAAAGTGGCCTTACCCAATCTCATTCAAGAAGAAGTAGTATGTGAAGCATGTGTACTAGGGAAACATTGTAGACAAGTGTTTCCTACTTCATCTACATTTTGTGATGAAGCTTTTGGCATTGTACACTCGGATATATGGACCGCTCCTTGTAATTCAAGAGATCAATATAAGTATTTTGTTTCATTCACAGATGACTACTCAAAATACACATGGATTACTCTTCTACATACCAAAGATTAAGTTTATGAAGCATTCACCAACTTCATCAACTATGTGTCTACACAAATCAAAACAACAATCAAGATCTTAAGAAGTGATAATGGAGGAGAGTATATAAGTAAGCGGTTCAAGAAATTACTCAACAACCTTGACATCATCCATCAAACATCTTGCGCCTATACTCCACAACAAAACGGGGTAGCTGAAAGAAAGAATAGACACCTAAATGGAGGTAGCAAGGACCATCATGATTGCCAAGGGAGTACCTAAACTTCATTGGGGAGATGTTGTGATGACTTCAAACTACTTGATCAACCGCCTTCCTACCAAGAACCTGGATAATAAGTCACCATTTGAGGCATTGTACAACAAGAAACCAAGCCTACGTCATCTCAAAACCTTTGGATGTAGCTGATTTATGTTCCTACCAGAAGGTCAAAGAAACAAGCTTGAACCTAGAAGCATGAAGTGTGTATTCATTGGATATTCACCAACACAAAAAGGATACAAGGTCTACAATCTGGAGACAAGACGAGTCTATGTATCAAGAGAGGTGAGGTTCAATGAAAAGGAGAGCTTCTATGGAGCTAAGAATCATGATACCCCTCAAGGTATGAGCTCACCATCTATAGAATGGATACCGTTCTTTAAAGATTCAAGAACAAGGGATGATGTACATGAGGAGAATGATCCAACCTCAGATCATGAAGCCACGAATGAGGAAAGTGAACCTAATCCAGGTGTAGAAATCGTTGACATTGTCAAAGAAGAACCTGAGCCAACAATACCTCTAAGAAGAAGTACAAGACAGAGGCGACAACGTGTTTACTATGGTTACAATGACTCTGCCATGCTCTAAGGAGAGTCTAGTGCGAGTAATCTTCTTTGTGTGATAAGAGAATGTCCTGAGTGTACGGTGAGCTTAGATCTCGATCCTATTGGTGACAGCATTCTCTTATCACAAGGGGGAGATAACACTCAAACTAGCACTATCACATATCCCATTGAGCATTTTTGCTTGTTCGCATCCTTACCTATGGAGCATGAAGCTTTTCTTGGAAAAATCAGCAAAGAATCCATACCTAACTCATATGAAGAAGTGTGTGAGAGTGGAGTATGGGTAAAAGCCATGGAAGAGGATTATACCGAGACATTTGCTCTGGTTGCTAAGCTCCACTCCATCAGAATCCTAATCTCGGTGGCAGTGAACTTGAAGTGGGATCTATGGCAGATGGATGTCAAGAACGCCTTCTTGCAAGGGGATTTGGAAGAGGAAGTGTATATGGATCCACTCCAAGGATATCATAAGGAAGGCAACAAAGTTTGTAGATTGAAAAAAGCAATCTATGGGCTAAAGCAATCTCCAAGGGCATGGTACCAAAGGCTAAGTGCTTGTCGTTTGGAGAAGGAGTTCATGAGATCAGAAGCTGATCATACACTTTTCACAAGGCAAAGTGAAGGAGGAGTAGTGGTGGTCTTGATCTATGTTGATTTTCTAATCATCACAGGAAGTGATAAAGATGGAGTAGATCGAATCAAGGAACTCTTGAAGGTCGCTTTTGATATAAAGGATCTAGGAGAGCTTAAATACTTCCTAGGGATTGAAATGACATGGTTTGAAGATGGGATGTTCATCTCCCAAAGGAAATATGTGCTGGATCTCTTGGAAGAAACCGAGAAGTTAAGATCCAAGCCGACCAAAACTCCAATAGAAGAAGGCTACCAAGATAGTCTTGAGGGGGAGCCATTAGAGAACATTAAAAGATACCAGAGGATGGTGGGCAAGCTCATCTATCTTACTATTACAAGGCCGGATATTTGCTTTGCAGTGAACCGTGTGAGCCAACATATGAAAAAGCCAACCTCACAGCATTGGAACATGATTGAGAGGCTGCTAAGGTACCTGAAAATAGTCCTGGAAAAGGTGTATGGATGCATGTCAATGAGAACACAAAGGTCCAAGGTTATTGTGATGCATATTGGGCAGGAGATAAGAAGGATAGAAAATCCACATCCGGCTTTTGTACCTTTGTGGGAGGTAATCTAGTCACTTGGAGAAGTAAAAAAACAGAAAGTTATAGTCTTATCAAGTGTTGAAGCCGAGTATAGGGCTAGAAGGAGGTGACAAAAGAATTGATATGGGTGAGGGCATTCCTAGAAGATCTTGGAATACATGAGGCTGAGGAGATGTTGTTGTATTGTGATAATCAAGCTGCAATACATATAGCATCCAATCCGGTATTCCATGAAAGGACCAAGCATATAGAAGTGGATTGTCACTTTGTGAAGGGAAAGATTCAAGAAGGAATCATCAAACCCGCATTCGTAGCAAGTGGGGAACAGCTAGCAGATATCTTCACCAAGGCAACATCCTCTATCATTGGGGATCACATACATGGCAAGATCGATCTAAAGGATCTTCACCGACTAATCTTGAGAGGGAGTGTTGAAATATGTGACGCCATAGTAAGAAGGATTCAAAATCAAAGGAAGGAGGAAAAAGGAATGAACTAGTTAAGAATGAACTAGAAGGAAAAGGAAGTTGTTGGATATCAACTAGACAAGCAAACTAGGAAGCAAAGACGTATGAGCACAGTATGGGAACAGCATGGGCGCAGGTGCACTGTTGGAGCGGCTCAACCACTCCATCATCACACCTCTTCTCTTCCTCTCCATGCCTCTTCTCTTCCTCTTCCTTAGATATTTTTTCCTTAGCTTGTGCTTGTAAACTCTATATATACTTGTGCATTTGATTGGTTGAATGAGTGAGAATAAGAAGATAAGAATTCAGAAACTCTCCCTCTTTATCTCGCCATTTTCCATCAGCTTCTTCTTCATTCTCTATCATCTTCAAACTCAAAGTTCTTCAGATTAATCGGAGATTAGTTTTAGAATTTTTAATAGTATTTTCAACTTATTTTAATATCATAAATCATCAATAAATAAATTTGTTATAATATAAAATTTAAAGTTTGGTAAAATTTTCATTATATATATCTTTCGATTATTCATATTAGTTCTAATTTCTAAATTTTTAATTCGCAAAAATGACATTTGTCGTATATATATTAAAAAAATAAAATTAAAGTTCCAAACATACATTAGAGCAATTTTGTTTATCATATTAAAGTAATTAAATTAGTAATTCTAACCATAAATTTATTTTTTGGTTGAACAAATTTTTTTATTAAAAATCAGAAAATTTGAAAAATAAATCGGCGATTAATCGGATTTTGCGGTGATCGAACTACGCTTAGCGCTTAGCACTTAGGCAGCCGATTTTTATAACAAGGCCGTTAATAAAGTCGAGTACAAAGCATTAATTGCAGTTCTTTGCCTCGCAAGAGCCATTGGCGCTGAACACATCAAAGAGCACTATGATTCTCAGCTCGCCCAAGCCATTTTTAGTGGAGATTATGACTAAGAAAGAGAGGATGGACACTAACCATAATTTTGTCCAGCAGCTCGCCAAAGAATTTGAAACATTCAAAGTGGTAAAATCCCTTACATCACTCGCAACAGCAGTTGTTCCATGTCAACATCGATCAATACCATCCCAATTAACTAGGCCCATGCAGATCGATGACTGTCTAAGTGAAGTTCTCCCTCAAAAAGGAAATTGACTTAAGAAAGGAAAAGAGAAGAAAATAGGAAATTCGATCCGAACAGGAAAAGGAAACAATTCAACCTCCTTATAGAACATCAAGAAATTTCTGCAGAATACAGCAGATCTAACGTTCATTTTTAAAGTCTTTTGCTTCCGCACTTGGGAAAATCCATAATTTCCTTTGTAATCTTTGAATTAATTATAAATAATCCTAATTATTGAACCCTGATTCTTGTTCAATCTAAACCCTAATTTGTTGTGTAAGTCTAAAACTAGTTACACAAATGTTGTAATCACGACTATCATTTGCCTGGTTTGAATGGTGTTCAACTAAAAAAGGATTGATGAAGCATTTGGAAATTTACTTGTTATTGTTGATGTGTTCAGGTTCTACTCCATATACTTGTTATTGGTGATGTGCACAGAGAACAATAGTTTCCACTAAGAATTATAATGATCTACAAGAAACTCGGATTATCTAATATCCTAAATGCAGAAATAAAATAGATTATAATATATATATATAGATTTAGACATAGTATATGTACAAGCAATAAATATAAAGTGCATAAAGACCGTCTAGAACTCAAATTACTTGTCTAAATTTTTCCATTTTTATGATGCATTAACCTATGTCTATGGTAACACTCTCAATGACAAACAACTTTCGCCTTTCGACTAAGAACCTAGGAAAGTGTAGATGGCAATAGGCTTTGTCCAATTGTATTCAAAACATAAGAAATTGCTCATCATAATTAGTACAACTCATCCAACAACCCTGGTGGGGGCCGATGAAATGGATAAATAGCAAAGTCTAAACTCTTAACAACAGACTAAGCATTAATCATAATAATATGATGAAGACAATATTGATAATCTCATAAATATTAAAACATGAATATTACATATACACTCCTAAAAGTCTCTAATTACATGCTCAGTCATAACTTAGAAGAAAATAGAAAGACCAAGTAATTAAAACCCTAAAACATTTATTACAAATATTTAGAAAGGTGATAAGTCACTAAGACTAAGAAAATAATATAAAAGTTCTGGGAACCTTTTGCTACTACAAAAAAGGATAGATTACATCATTTATTTTATTTTTTTGTATTACTTATAATTGATGTAAAAGAATTGAAAATCAATTAAAAACTAACTTTACTTTCAATGATGCAAATAATTTACATCAATTGCTTAAACTTTTTGTATCAATTGTTGCAACTGATGTTAATTTGTATCAATTTCTAAAAGTGATGTTATATTTTATATCATTTTATGTAAATAATGTTAGTATTTGTATCGGTTATTATATGTGATGCTAATATTTACATCACTTATAAATAATTGATACTAAAACTTGCATCACTTTAGTAAGTAATTTTAATAGTAGTATAATTTAAAATAACTGATTTAAAACATTAAATCACTTTAACGTTATTGATGTTATATTTATTTCAGTTTTCATAAATGATTCAAATAATAGTATCACTTATAAAAATTGATGTTAATATTAATTTTAATATTTTAATATAATTATCTAATTATGTGATTTTATTTTTAATCAAAACAAAATAATTAATTAAATTAAAATCCCAAATCTAGATTAATAAATAAAAAATCTGAAAACAAATTACATAATTAATTTATTACAAAATGCATAAAACATAAATAAATCAAAGTATGTAAAAGTTTTGCTAAAAATCATCATCTTCAACTGTTAGTCTTTTCTCAATGGGCACCATTATCCATTCGCAGATATATATCTAATAAAATGGGAAAACTCGACAACAGATGATGTCACATCTGGTGGCAGCAGATTTTGAAGTGCCACTGAAAATAAATCTCTCATTATCACATGACAGTCATGGATTTTTAAGCCTGATAGCTTTCGACTATTAACATCAACACAACTTGATAAATTAGAAGCATAACCATCGGGAAGTTTTACATTCTTCAAGACATTTAAAAAATGTCTTTTGCATTATTGTTCAAAGTAAAACATGCTTCTTCATACTTCCCATTATCATCAGTCCATAAGTTAGCACGTATACCTAGCTCACGAAGATCTTTTCTAGCACTCAGATTATCTTTTGATTTTTTTGTTATCTAATAATGTGTAAACTAGATTGTCAAACACATTCTTCTCTATGTGCATGACATCTAAATTATGCCGCAACATACTAAATTCACAATAAGGCAACTCAAAAAATATACTTTTTTCTTCTATTACTGAGTACTATATATTCCTGCAACACCACTTCGATCTCTTTTTTTCCAACTCCAACTAAACCATGGTTCTTACCAAGAGTAACATTAACTTGTTCTAGTTGATGAATAATAGTAGTACCTGAAAATATGACTGGTGGAGATCTGGTTTATGTCTTTCCATTAAAATTATTTTTATTTTGATGAAATTCGTGATCTTGAGGAAGAAAACGACGATGACCCACAAAACAATTTTTTTTCCTATGGAGTAATCGTTGTCCAATGCCATCAAAATTTCAGTTTGGACAAGCTGATGCAGTATATGTTTTCCAACCGATAAGTTTCCAAGACCAGGAAAATCACTAACTGTCCACATGATGGCTGCTCGCATGTCAAATGTTTGTTTTGTGGAAGCATCTAGTATTTTAATCCCATCAGACCATAATTCCTTAAGCTCCTTGATAAGTGGCTACATGTAGACATCAATATCATTACCAGACATGTGATTTCCAGAGATAACCATAGAGAGGATCATTAATGTTTGCTTCATTGACATCCATGGTGGAAAATTATAAGGAAACAATATAACTGGCCAGATGCTGTAACTACTACTCATTGTACCAAATGGGTTAAAACCTTCAGTCACCAAACCTAGTCTGTCCCCTCCGTCTCTTGGATGTCGAAGCTTACCATCATTATTAGTAGCAGTTGCATGCCATCTCATGTGGGTAGCAGTTTTTGATGACATGAATAAACGTCACAGTCGTGGTTTTAGAGGAAAATAACGCAAGACCTTTGCAGGAGCTTTCTTTTTTCTGTTCTCTGATCCAGATCTTGTACTACTTTCTGAAGGTTTTTCTTTCCAACGAGAGGTTTCACAAACTTTGCAGATTTTCCTCTCTGCATCTGCCTCCGAAAATAACATGCAATCATTTGGACATGCATGAATTGACTCATAATTCAATCCTAATTTGCGAATAACTTTTTTTATATCATTAAATGAATCTTGTAATTTGGCATGACTAAATGCTTCTTTCAGCAAATCAAGCACCATATATATCCCCTTGTCACTAATCCCACACATACATTTGATATGGTACAACTTCAATATAAAAGACAACTTCGTGAACTTAGTGCATCCTGTATATATTTGTTGATTAAATCAGTAAGCAATTCATCAAAACCTTCTCTTTTATTACTCCCACTTGAAGTTGATGGTCTACCAGTGTTCATTGGCTGCTCAGACAAACCAGGTTTATATCCATCATCAATATTCGTACTATAATCAGGAAAAAGATCATTCAAGAGATTCGAGTTGAATCTAATTCAACCTGAGAAATATCAAAAAGTACTCTTGCATTCCATGTGACAAATACATCCCCTCCATGTAGTATCCAATTTGTATAAGAACTTAAAAAGCCAAAACACATCAAATCACCTTCAATGTCTTCTCTTGACTTAGTTTTGCCTAATGAGCAACAATTACATGGACGCTTCATCATGTGTCTTTTTGATTGAACAAATGCAAAATCCAAGAAATTATTTACCCCAGATATGTAATCTTCAGATAAAATGGTTTATTTATCCATGATTTATCCATCACAACCTAAAAATCAATTTGTACAATTTGTAAGCTTTAGAAATTCATAATAGAAACAATCAATTTCAAAACTTTTAAATCTAGAAATAAATCTATATAACATGGAAACAATAATCTAGTTAAGAACTACACACAGAATAAACTTACTTGATGAGTAGCAACCCAATTTGTATTGAAAAGCAGAAAAACCTAGCTAGGAATGATTGAAGCGTTTTAAAAATACATAATCTACGACTTTTCTATTCTGTTTTTTTTTATTTCTTTTACGTGAAGATGATCACTTTAATTAACTAGGTTTAATTAATTTTAATAATATAATTTATTTTAGTGTCAGTTAAAAATTGATGTAAATTTTGTATCAATTTGAAAAATGATGTTATCAAAAATTAGTATATACACCAGTTATATAAATGATGTAAATTTAAATCTTATATCACTTTTTAACTGATACAAATTAATAAAAATGAATCATTTTAATAAAATTGATGTAAAACTAGTTAATTATAACATCATTTAATATAATTGATTCTAAATCATATATATTTTCACATAAATAATTCAAAATGACATTATTTAATTTTGTGATGCAATTTAAATGATGTAATCTATCCTTTTTTGTAGTGTGCTATGAGGAATGAGAGAGATGTGTGAGAAGATTGTTGTTTTTCTTCTAGGGTCAAGGACTCTACTTATATAGGTATGCACCCTGTTTCCGCGTGAATATGGAATATTCCAGAATCTGTACTGATTACTGATCCTTTGTACAGGTCAGTTCCGCCTTAACTTCAAACCGATCAGTGCTGACCCATATCTTGACATTTTCTTCACAAATTCAGGTCAATATCCTTGTTACGTTATCTTTTGGCTCTAGCTATCCCAATTACATAATATTATAAATTATTACAGAAATGCATCTCGTTCTTACTGAAAAGAATCGAGATTGGTTAGAAAACTGACTATAAAACTTGTTAATAAATAATTTTATCAATTGGTAAGTGTTTTATATCTAACATGTTAAATTATTATTTTCCTTAAAAACTTAAACCATATAAATGTTATATACAATTGTCTTCAATCGAATATATTATTTATAAAACTATTTATACAGTTATGTATCCGTAAAGTAACAAAATAAGTATTGTGCAATTGTAAAGAAAACATGATAACTATTGTTGTAATTAAAAAAAAAATTACACAATGTTTTCCTGTAATTGGTGTCACAGAAGACAAGGTAAATTTCCATTTTAAATATAATTTAAATAATTTTTTTGTTAACAACTAATTTACTTTTAAATTTTGGGAAACTTTAAATGAGATTTTTATCGATACTTTGTTTGATTTTATATGGGAAAATTAACATTACGAGAGAACAAAGAAATATAAATTTCTCTTAAAACTCTGGGCCACATATATAACATACATTTTTAAAATAAGGAAACAAATTTAAGATAATTCTATTCTTGGTTAGTTACAGATAGCAGAAGTAGAACACTAGTCTCCCTATAAACATATAGATCACATAAACAAAGGAGAAAATTAAACCAAAAAAATATTTTTAAAGAGTAATTAATCTACTCAAGAAACAAGAATTTCTGCAGGTAAAAAGAAGAAAAGATTACCATTAAAATCAAATAATATACTAATTTACAAGAGTTTTCAAATGCAGTTTAGTTTATTTTTCTTGGTTTTAACTGGTTCTAACAATGGTTCATATTTTATTTTATTTCTCTATTTGGATTGATTATTACAGTGATATGAACTAAAAATGTATGGAAATATACTGTTAGCCACAAAATGAGCGGTAATAACTAATAAAATTACTGCCATGTAACTAATGAGAAAATGTATTGCTTAATACAATTCAATCCTATATATGTTTAAAAATTGTATTACGCTATGTGAACATCCAGAAAACATCAATGTGGATAGTTTAACGAAAATTGGATGGAAACTCAACCAACAAGTTGGATGAAAGAAATTCTCGGAAAGGGACCACGAAGAAGGCTAAGATTATAGGACGAGTGCTCTTCAAATTTTTTTTTTTTCTGTCCATTGTCTAGTAAAAATATTGGATTTCATAGTAAGTATTTAAAATTAGTTTCACTTCAGATTACAACAGATAAAGAACCTAACATCAGTGTTTTTAGTGTCAGCCAAATAATTGATTTTAGGTAAAGTTACTTAATAATAAATTATGCTAATTATGTGGTTTAACATCGGTTATGAAATATTAAAGTCCATAGTTAAGATTAATTTTATTTTTTGGTTGACTAATTTAGAATTAAGGGCTGACGTATTCGTAGCCTATAATTTTATTGAGAATTCATGTCTATTTAAATTATTATCTACATTCATTTTAATATGATTTTACTCGCAAAATATATTTTTGTCCAAATGTCTTTTGTAGGCTATATGTTTATCGCATAATGAGTAGTCATAATATTTCAAAAGATGTTTCGGTGTTGTGCAAGTCATTTTTGTCATCGCTCTATTTTCAAAAAAAAATAAGAAGTTATCATACTCATCGGTCTTCACAGTGACTTTTTGAAGCTTGTTTTATTTGTTTGAGATAGTTTATGTTATTTTTTGTGTACAGCACTCTTCTGATTTTGTAAAGAATGTCATTCTTGCAAAAGATAGTAGTGAATGACCATAAAGTTTGAATGATATATCGGGTTTTTTCTGAGTAATATGATGGATAAAAATCGTTGACTATAATAATTTTCTGTATTAAACACTTAATATTTAAAAAACTTTAATTAAAATTTGAACTACAATTTCCATTAAAAACTATATATTAATTCTCCATTTTACGTGTATGTCTCAAACTAATTTGGATCTATATATACTCATTAATGTTTGATTCATGCTTTTTGTTTGATATCGATTGGAAGAGGCTACGCCTAACAAGATCTTAGAAATCATGAAAGTGGAATGCCTAACAAGAGCACACATAGCCAGCCACTTACAAGTTTGATCTGCTTAAACTCTGCACCATATTCCAGTTAATCATATTTCATAGTACGTAATCAATTGCTGTTGTTGGATTAAATATATTCCATCAAGGAAAATAGGAATATGGTGCAGAAAGTGTACCTTAACACCAAGAAAGTAATGGAGAGGACCCATATCTTTCATTCTGAATTCGATTATCAATTAACTGTTGAATCAACTCATTGTTGCTCCATGTTAGTATCATATCAACAACATATAGTAAAAGATATATCACATCATTGTCTTTAATGTAGATAAACAATGATGGATCATGGATACTGCAGAAGAAACCATATTCAAGCAATAAGCAACTGAAGTTGTCTAATCAAGCTCTTGGAGCCTGTTTTAGGCCATCGATAGCCTTTTTAAGTTTGCACAAGTAATCTTGCTGTTTAGGATCTTCAAAACCTGATGGTTGAATCATATATACTATTTCCTTTAACTCTCCATGTAAGAAAGCATTTTTTACATCAAATTGTTTGACGTCCAATATCTTGATTGTAGCTACATGCAACACAGTTCTTATTGTAGCAGTGCTTATAACTGGGCTATATGTTTCAACAAATTCCACTCTTTCACTACAAGAAAAATCTAATATTGCAACATAAATTTACAACATTCATTTTTGTCACAATTTTGTAACAAAATTTACAATACTTTTTCAATGGTAGATATACGTTACAAATTTATTACAATTTTATTGCAAAATCACGAGTAAAGATTTTGCTGCATATGTTTGTTACAATTTTGTAACTTTTGTACGACACATGGATATACCTTACAAAAATTGCAAAAATTCTTCAATGATAGTGAGTTATGAGACTGTTTGGAATAAAACTACAACACCTTTGTCACTATATATGCAAGAGTTTTAGTAACACTTTAATAGGCCTAGGCATAATAACCGATACCCAAATCCAAACCCGAACCCGACCCGAAGTAAAGAGTTTGGATTGGATATGAGTGTGCTAAAATACCCGATCGGGTGTATATTTTTTATTCATCGGATACCCGTACCTGATCGGGTATACTCGAAAAACCCGAACAACCTGAACAACCCGAACTCCACCCAAAATAATACAAATTTGTATAAAACTTAAATGTTTTAGTTTTTCTTATTTTCACTTTCATATATGTTAATTTTTATATGTTAGTTTAGTTATATTATATAATTTTTACTTGAAATTTTTTGTTATTTAAAGTTAAATGTTTTATAAATTCAAGAACAAATGAAGAAATAAATTTTGTGTTTTATTTTGGTGGTTTGAATTTTCTGGATTTATTTTGAGATTCTATTTAGTTTAATAAATTTGGGTTGATTTCAAAAAAAATAGTGAATATATATGAATATATATATCAGTTTTTAAAATTTGGTTCAAAAATTATTTGAGTTCGGGTATATCCGAAAATACTCAAATCCGATGGGTGTTTACCCGAACCCGACCCGAAATTCTAAAATACCCGATCGGGTCCTATATCTCTACACCCGAACACCCGAAATACCCAACCTGAATCCGATCGGACCCGAATGTCCAGTCCTACACTTTAAAATGACTTACTTTATATTTCTGATTTTTTTTGTTTACTTAATAAAAGAAACATATCCAAATTTAAGCTTGATGTGATATTTTTTTTCAATTAAAACATTATCTGTAGACGTGCATAAATCATGTTCCCACCTTTTAATTTTTTTCTCGTACTCTATTTTTCAAAGATCATATCTTTTATATATAAAGATATCTAGATAATATTTCACCCAAGTATTTTGGGATGTGAGATTACGATTAGTTACACTCTATTATGACTAGATTTTCTCATCTTCAAAACAGTTTACATATACAGATATATATATATATATATATATATATATATATATATATATATATATGTGTGTGTGTGGTTTTATAATCTCCCTTCAGTTTTCATTATCTAAAAAAACAAAAACTTTCCTTCAGTTTTGTAAATTGCTCTCCCAAGAAAATTAAGAAACATTTTAAAAGTGACAGCTTCAAAATTTAAAGGTATTATCAAACACCCTTTGAACTGAAATATAGTTACGTGCTTTGGTTTTTCCTTCCGCTTTTAATTGTTTTGTAGATTGATTATTTTTTGATTAATTAACAAAGACGAAATATAAAGGACATATAGAGATATATAAACACTTTCTATTTCATTTTTTGTTACCTACATTCAACTTAACATCTATCATTTGATTTAGTTTTTCAATTTGTCTAATTTTTGTTGTATGAGTTTTGTTGGTATTTTTAACTTTGAATCTTCTGAAATTCTTTGTTTGAGAGGAATCTTTGGCTCTCAAATTGCTAAATGAAAGGGATCACGTACTTCAGTCAAGCAAAGTCCAAACAGTGTAAGCAACATTATTTTTAATTCATTTATGTCTAGTAACATTTTTTGTTCCTTTTTATGTTGACATTTTGTAGAAAAAGAGGAAGATGCATCATGTACGAGACACACAAGATTTTATATTTAGTTTTTATTTATTGTTGAACGCTTGTAAATAATTTTATATATATGACATCTGGATATTGCAATATTCATTTATTTAATATAATTTTTATTTTATTGTAATATCAACTTAATCATCAAATTCAATATTTAATAATTTATTGCAGTTAAATAGTTTATATGTTAAATTAAAAATATATCAATATTATTGTGATAAAATATATGACTCACAATAGAATTATGGCTATAGCAACACAATTTGTTTAGTTCATTGTCTCAAAATATTTGCAACAAAACTATATTTCAGAACCAGTAGCACAAATTTAAACAGAATTTACTATACATTTTACGTAGCAATGATTTACTATAAGTTAGAGTTGCAAACACATGTTGCAAATATACAACAAACTTGTTACAAAAATATGTCACATTAATACTACACATGTAGTAAGTAGTTAATTTCTTTCAAATATTGCAATGATAATGCAATATATACAAATTTGCAACGCTCAAAAAGCAACAATATAAAATATCTGGAAATTTTGTTGCTATTCTATTATTTGCATCAAAAATTGATCTTTTGCAATACATTTTGACTATTGCAATATTGTTATTTTCTTGTAGTGTTTCTTTCTCATATCCCTTTGCAACTAGTCTTGCTTTGAGTTTATTCAAGGAGCCATTAGACAACAGTTTTGTCTTAAACACCCATTTGAACCCAATGGCTGTATCTCATCTTCTGGTGGTACTAGATCCCATGTCTCAGTCTCATGCATTGTGTCTACTTCTTCAGTCATGACATTGTTCCATCCTTTGTTTTTAATAGCTTTCTTCACACTCTTTGGTTCAGGATAATTTTCTTTAACCGTTAAGAGAGCATACTTTGAGTTAGGCTTTCTGATTCCATCTTTTCCTCTTGTGATCATAAAGTGACTATCTGTTGGATTTGTCACTGTTTTATTCAGTGGTGGAAAGATATCCTCAGTAAAAGTAACATTTTCTGTAGAGTTTTCAGATGTTGCAGCAGATCTTTCAAATGATACAGGTGTAGCTGAAGTAGAGCTCTCTGTTTTAATGTCAGCTAATTGATTCTTGAAAGTCTACTCTGTATAACTATTGACATTGAGAACGCCATCGCCTATAGAAGCAGGGTCAAGGCTTATCGTACTCTCAGTACATTCTATAGTCATAAGACACAAGAGCATGATCAACTGATGAAATATCTAAAGAAAATCCCCGCTGCCAAGCTTCTAACAGTTTTGTCTTTGGTGCAGGAAGAAGATGACTATACTCTTTTGCAAAAGGAAAGTGACTTTCATCAAACAATACATGTATACAGATATTTACTTTACCTGTTGGAGGATGAAGACACCGGTACCCTTTATATTTTTCATTGTAGCCTAGGAAAACACAGCGGACTAATTTCGGATCAAATTTGTCTTTAGCATAAGGTCTCAGATATGGGTAGCAGCTACAGCCAAACACTCTGAAGGATGTGTAGATAGTAGATATACCCATGAGAAGCTCAAAAGGACTCTTGTGATCTGGCAGAACTGATGAGGGCAATAAATTTCCAAGGAAGTTGGCAGTAAAGAAAGCCTAAACCCAGATATGATGAGGAACCTTACTTTGAAACATCATTGACATACCAAGCTCTGTAATATGCCTATGCTTCAGTTCTGCAATGTCATTTTGCTGTTGCATATGAGGACATGAGAAAAGTTTTAATACCACATTTATCAAATGTGACAGAAACCTGTTACTAATAAATTCACCACCACCATCACACCAAAAGTAAGCGATTTTCTGTTGAAAAATATTCTCAACCATTTGTTGAAACATCAAGAACACAGAGTAGAAACAAGACTTGAGCTTGAGTGGATAAAACCAGGTAAATCTTGAGAAATTTTCAATGAAAATGACATAATAATGAAATCCTTGAGCATAAATAACAGGAGATGGGCCCCATAGATCACAATGAACACGTTCTAGGGGCCTAGGGGAAACAAAGTATGAAGAAGAAAAGGGAAGTTTACAAATCTTTCCCATTTGACAAGCCTCACATATTTGAGAACTTGTACTATTAATAATTATAGCTTTTTTCTTGATAGAAGCTGGAGAATATCAATGAAGGTATATCTTTCAAGTCTCTATACATACTATTTGGAGAGAACAAAACAGAAGAAGGCATGGCGAAACACTGGTTCAACCAAACTGCTTATATAAGAGCATAGCTCGCATTATCCGTAATCAACTATCCTCACTTCATGATCCCAACTCAACATGTCCAAGTGAATGTTTAATGATTGTAGCAAATAATGTTAGCTATTTTTCTTAATTTTTAAATTAAGGATAGTAGGATACATCTTATGTAACAATAGTTTTTTGGTGAATAAAATTTTACATTCATACAAAAAAAGAAGCTGGAGAATATCAGCATTTGGATGACCAAGTGACATATGCTAGACCTCATCGCTTGTTGACTGCTGTTTTGAAGAGTAAAAGGACTGAAAATTTGGATTCCCCAATACATATAGATCCTTACGTCTGCTTCCTCATGTGAGGAGCTGTTTTGTTCGTTTGTCCTTCACAATCACAGAGTCAGCATCGAATTTGAAAGAACAAGGATAATCAGCAGTGAGTTTAGAAACTAACATTAATGATTTTGCAATGTTTAGGCACACAAAAACATCATTAAGAGGTAAAGTTTTACCTTGAAGAGTGTTCAGCGGCATTGATCCAATGTGAATAATTGGTAAGAAGTCTCCATTTTCAACCATCACTGAATCACCTCCTTCATAAGGTTGAGAGGTTTGGAGATGAACAGGAGAGTTGATGATGTGCACAGTAGCACCAGTATCAGGAAACCACTCTTGACCTGAGCCTGGTTTGTCACTTATTTTCATAGCAGTCGTTTCACTGTGAAGCTCCTCTGTTTGATAGGCATGATAAAAAAATTTGTAACATTTGTAGGCAGCATGCCCATACTTTCCACAAATCTGGCATGTGGTTCTCTCTGATGAAGCTTCTGAGTTGATGTTGTTGTTAATCTGTTGGTGAAAGCCTCTTCCACGGGTTGAGTATGAGCCATGTCCTCTGCCATCTCCACGGCCTCTGTTAGAATAACCTCTTCCAGTAGCAATGGCAAGGTGTGGAGTGACTGATAACCTTGAAGCTTGTTGTCAAAGTTTGTGAGCCTAAACACCACATCTTCCAAGTTTGGATCAGGGAGGTTGTCCATAAAGTTTTCAATGTATGTGGCTATAGACTCATATTCTGGATCTAACCCATTCAAGACACCATAAATCTTCTCTTGATCAACAATAGGATGTCTTATAAAGTCTAGCTGGTCACAAATTACTTTAATTTCTTCCAAATATTCATCCATGCTCTTTCCTTGTTTTGTCACAGTGATCAACCTTCTCTGTAAATAAAACTTCATAGATGTAGATACCCTATTAAACTTTTTAGCTAGAAAAAACCATACCTCCTGAGAAAAGTGGAGACCATATACTACTCTTAGAGCTTCTTCAGAGAGAGTTCCGAAAATCCAAGCTAAAACCATATGGTAATTTCTCACAAATTTCATGAAATCTGGGTTTGAAGTCTCTGCTACAATATCTCCGTTTCTGAAAGTTATAGTTGGAGAAGGTTTAGGAGCAGCACCAGTAACGTAGCCAAGAAGCTACTGAATTGAGAGGAAATATTACATTTGAGTTTTCCGTGACAAATAATTTGTGGAGGTGAGTTTTAAAGAAACACATTGAGAGATGTTTAGAGAAGGAGGAGAAAAAGTTTCAGTATCATCCATGGCTCTGATACCACTAAAACTTCAGATAAACCCAAATTTGAGCTAGAAGACAAGAGATAAATGTTTATTTTTAATTCATTAATTCTCTGATAAAATGTCTAATTACAATTTACGTTAATATAAAGAAAACTAAAATACTCAGATAATACCATCTGTCCCTAGGAACAAGTAATAGCACATAAATTTAAAGCATCGTAATGGTTTGATAGCTGGACTGGATGAAATGTCTTCTTCGTACAAGAATTACGAAAACGGTGCAGTGGAACTCTGTATTTCGCGGTTGATTTTGAATCAGAGGTGAAGTTGGGCTTAAACGTAGAGGGTGGTTTATCTCTTTGATGGGCTTCTTGTGGCCTACTTACGTTCTGTCTTATAAATGGGGCATAATTAAAATGTAATGCAAACTACACTATTTTTAAAAGGGGCAACAGCCTCACCCATTCTACATCCACCACTGTCAATAATACCTCCAATCTCTGTCTAAAACACCATCTTTGGGAAGTTCAACAATGGCACAGCATTTTGATACGAATCAATTCAAATATTACTCTCGAGCTGCAAATTCATGTGTTATTTCTTTGTCTAGGAAATGTCTTTCTTCAATCCAAACGATGAATGAAACTTGTATAATGTTTTCCAAGTTTCTAAAACTCTTTCGTAAACAGTGATTTTATTTTTGCTCATTAATAAAAAAATACACCAACTATTTCTTGATTTCTAATAAAAACACGAATTTCTTGTGTACCCTAAAAACAATAATGTTTTTCTTCCATCATAAATCATAAAATTTTAAGTTGTATCAATTTAAAAACATAAGTTGATAAATTATTTTTGATAAATTATTTAATTTAATAATATATATTTGAACAATATATATTTTTAAAAACTAAAAAATATTCCTAATATTTTTTAAAGTATCTGAAAAATTATGCAAAGTTCAAAAAATAAACATAAAAATTATCAGACTCATAAAAAGTTCAAAATTTTCCTTTCATTATCAAACATTCTAATATTTAACATTTCTATTATAGATATAGATGAAAAACTGAAAGGTATTTCATAATTTGTATTAAACTATACTAAAATTTAATAATAAATTATATATTTAATTAGATTTAGTTTCCTTTATTTAAGATTCAGTTCTTTTCTTTATGAAATTCAATTTTTGTAATATATATATTATAATCTTAGTACCATACATATTATAGTTATCACTAAACATAAAGTAATACATTTAATTTGGTGAGAATTCAATTCAAATCTAAAGTTATAAAACAAATTTCATGGTACAAGTTTTTTTTTATCTGGAGTTTCTTGAGCTTTGGGCTCAGACTAATATTAGATCCATTTTTTTGCAGATTATTATTATACGGGTTGGTGGTTTAGTGGAATCGAACCTAGGTCTCGAAGTAGACACATACCAAACCCCAAGTCATTGAGAGATCACTTAACTTTCTTTGTACAATTTCAATTTTAAAATTCGTATAACTTATTTAAGTGATAGAATATAAAATCCTCCTATCAAAACATATACAAGACAATACATTTTAAATTTTCAGAACGAGTTTCATCATGGTAAAAATATTTTAAAACTGATTAAAATCAAAAAGATTATTTTTTATATCTTCTTCACAATTATTTATCATCATATTATTTTTTTTATAAATAAACTCATTTATTTATAATTTCCCAAAAAAATCAGAAACATTTGGTATTTTTGGATTTTATTCCATTGTTTTTTTTTTTTTTTCATTCCTACCTGCATCTGCTAAATACTGGGACCCAAACCTCACCTGACTTATCTGCATTCTCATTGCCATCTCAGGAACCTTTTTTCTGTACTATAAAAACTAGAGTCTCCCACTTGGTTTGTTCGCTCACCCATCTCTTCGTCTACTCCGCCTCCATCAAATCTCTCTCTCTCCCTCAAACCTTCTATGGCTTCCATTGCTGCTTCTTCTACTTCTCTACAAGCTCGTCCTCGCCAACGGGTCTCTCTCTCTTTCTCTTCTTCACTCGAATCTTCCATCGTGTTATAGATCTGATTATTTTCTTACTTTCTCTTAGTCTCTGAGATTCTTATCTCGATCTAGTTGTTTTTTTCTTCTTTAATGATAGATCTAATTGCAGACTCGTAGATTGATTTGTTGAGTTAGCTTTTGTCTTGAAAAAAAATTATGGGAAACATAATCTTTTTGTTTTGTTTTTTTTTATTCGAACCGATCTGTTGAATATGTATTTACTTGCTCTGGTTTTGGTTTATTTCTTGAAATCCTTTATATTTATAAAATTTTTAATTTGAACTTTTGTTTCATATAGATGATTATTTCTTATATAAATTTATTTGCTTTATGTTTAATTTCTTGGGTGTTCAAGAAATGAGAAGCTTGTTCTTGAATATAGTGGTTATCTCTTTGGTTTGTTGCATTGCAAAATGATTGCTTCTGAATTTGAAGTTTTTCGATTTCGAATATGATTGGCTTTGCAATTAGTTCTTATATAGATTAAGTTGCTTTATGTTTTGTTTCTATTGTTATTCAAGAAATGAGAAGCTTGTTCTTGAATATTGTTCATTATTGTGGTTATTTATCTCTTTGGTCTATTGCATTGCAAATAGTTATCTTATAGATTTAAGTGCTTTTGTTTAACTTTTTATTGTTTTTTGGTTGTTCTTTTCCTTTGTTGCTTTGCATTAAAGAGTTTGACATTGTACTGATAAAACATTTTTCTTATATGATTCGCAGGCAGTTGCGGCTAATCAAGTTAAATGCTTTAGCCAGGGAAGAAACAATCTTTCTTTTACTATTCGTCCTGTTTCTACCCGCTTGAGAGTTTCTTGCGCTGTAAGGATTTTTGTTTTCTCTCTTGTGATGTTTCTGTTACAGTTTTACAGCCCAAAACATCCACTTTGTGTATGCTTGTGATTATGCATTGATTTGATTGCAGACAACAAGAATGATTTATGTTTTTCTCTGTTGTTGGTTAAACAGGCAAAACCTGAGACAGTGGACAAGGTATGTACGATTGTCAAAAAACAACTCTCACTTGATGAGACCAAAAAAGTTACTGCCGAAACCAAATTTGTTGATCTTGGTGCTGATTCTCTCGACACGGTAAGTTCTAACATCCATTCCCTTTTACAACCAATGATGATAACATCATTATGTTATTGATATGCATGTTTTGTTGAACTTTACACTCATGATGGTTCTTGTGTTTATGTTTCAGGTGGAGATTGTGATGGGACTAGAGGAAGAGTTTGGGATTGAAATGGCGGAAGAGAAAGCTCAGACAATCACGACAGTCGAGCAAGCAGCTGAGCTCATTGAGGAGCTCTTACTGGAAAAGGTTTAAGTAGAAGTTGTTAAGCAAACACAAAATCTAAATCAGTATTGTCTTAATGTTTGGTTGGCTAGAGAGCTATTGTGTCTGTCGAGATTTATGTTATTTTGAGAAAATTATTACAAGGCTTTGTATTTTGACTTCTCTTTCTTCTAAAACTTTTTATGTTTTTTTTTGTCGTCTAGATTTATTAATTTTTATTACAAATTATGAGAATTATTACAAAGATGAATCTGTCATGGACAATTCTTTCCGACCCTTATTAGATCCACTGCAGACAATATGTTCTCCATGCTCTTGACGGACACCACTTTCTTCTCTGCATAGAATCACGGCGAACGGTTAATTGTAACGCGTTGAAGTTCTCTTGTAAACTTGTCTCCATTAAATCTGCAAATTTGTTAATAAATCGCAATACTGAGGCTTGAACCTCAGACCTCCTGATGTATAAGCTTTAAAAGTCATTAGTCAACCACTGTGGGCCAAGAGAGCTTCTACAACGTTTTACATTTAAGTTCCTTTTTACTTATGAAAAAAATATTTGCTAATTTGTTTTGCTATGCTAATATAAATGTTCAATTATACGACGACCTCGTACTTGTTCTCATTCTAGATTTGACAATACCTAATATTCGATTCCACTATCAAGATGATGTGGCAGTCTTAACTGTCTGCAAATTAGATAAACTTTAAAATTAATTTTAATTTTCTTTTGAACCATTAACCCATGTCGCAAACATCAAACTTCACAAATGTTACATTTCTGGATTTTTGTTTTCACATAATTACCAGCATATTGCCATGGATTATGTCAGAGTATTATCTAGCCCTAGGCATACAATCTGATAACCGAAAACCTGAACCAAACCGAAAAACCCGATTGCGAACAGTTTTTGATTCTTCCTAAAACCAGATACGATTTAATTTTTATTTTTCCAGTTTCGGTTTCTACCCGAATCCAACCGATATCCGATTGGTTATCCGATATACATATATCAGTTATATATATTATGTATATAGTTGTATAGATTCTTAAATAGAAAATAGGTATTAGCTAGGTACATTCATAATTATAAGTCATATTCGGAAAGTATATGCGTCTAGCATGTTAAAAATTTAATGATTATTTATTGCTGAAACTGAAAGCCTGAAAACGAATGAACATATATTCGTTGAACATGTATCCTCTGTTCTTAAATTATAAGATTTGTGTGTATTGTTAGATTTTTTCATTTTGGTTGTTTTTTTCTTGGATTAGTTTTGTTATATTGTGTTTTATTATGTTTCATTTAGTAATTCAGTTTTGTTTTGCAAGAGATATCTAAATTAATTCGGCTTAGTCATATATTCTTTGAATTTTGAATCATAAGTCATATTAGTCTTTTAGAGTTCAAATTTCCTCTGTTCTTAAATCATAAGCTTTGTGTTTATTGTTAGTTTTCGCAGGTTAGTTTGTGTTTAGTTCTTTGTTTTGTTAGTTGCTTGAATTACTTTTGTTATATTGTGTTTTGTTTTGAAAGATTTAGCTAAATTCATTTTTGTTATCTCAATTTTTTTTTGTCAAACTTAGATTCATTTTGACTTTTATTTGCAGATGGATTCTTCCTCACTTCCCGAAGACGGCATTACTGAAGATAATGTTGAGACGAGACGTTAAAATGGAAGGAAAAGGAAAGGCAATCCTAGGAGTGTTGCTGAGAGTTCGATACCGAAAAAGACCTAAAGTAAAAGGTAATAGTAAGGCAAGAATTTGGATATGGGAGCACTTCACAAGATTGAAAGAGAATAGGGATAAATGCACATGTCATTACTGTGGTCGATAAATGTAATGTCCATCATCAAATGGAACTACATGTCTGCTTAATAATCTAGAATGCTGCAGGGAATAGTCGACATGAAAAGCTACTACCAAGCAAACTCAAGCTACTCTTGATTCTGAAGGTGATGCTGGTAATCTGAAATCGTCAAAGGTTTCTGAAAATGTGTTTAGGGAAGCTTCTAATGAGATGCTTTTTTTTTTTGGTGAACTACCAATTTCATTCATTGAAAGCTTGGCTTGGAGACATTTTTGTTCTCGGGTTCATATTCGTAAGCCTCATTTTCGGAGAACATCCACAAGGAACATTATAGAACTGTATGTGAAAAAGAATGCATATCTGATGAAGGTGCTTATCAAGCATAGGGTTTCACATACAATGGATTATGTGTTGCTCCCACTATAGGAGCTAGTTACCTGGTCATCAAAACACACCTTGGATGGAGGTTTGCTTCTAAGGAAGTTCATTGTATGTTTCACGCACATCACAGATCATACATGTTGGATTATATGTTATGTTCTTCTTGAATGTATGGCAGAATGGGGGATAAAGAAGATCTTTACTATTACGTTGAAAATGCCACTGCAAACAAATATTCTTAGAAGAAGTTTAAGGCTGCATTCATGTTAGAAAAAGGGAATGATGCACTTGTTTTAGGTGGTGAGTATCTGCATTTATGTTGTTTTGCTTATATTATTAACTTAGTCGTGAGGGATGGTTTACACGAGATGATAAAGAGTGTGTCTGCAATTAAGATTTCTGTTCAGTATATCAGATCTTCTACTAAAAGGTTAGCAGCATTTGAGCAAAAAGTAGAATCAGGAAGGATGATTAGGGGTGATTGATCTTTGGACTGCAAAACTAGATGGAATAACACTTATTTGATGTTAACAAGAGCTCTTAAATTCAGGTATGGATTTTATAAAATGAAAATTGAAGAAAAGTTGTACAATGATTATTTAGAAAAGGTAGATGGAAATCCAAGGATTGGCCACCAGATAAAGATGATTGAGATGAACTACAAATATTAGTAAACTTTCTGGCCATATTTTACAATTCTACTTAAGTGGTTTCAGCATCTTCTTCTGCAAGCTCATTTAAGTGTTACAATGAAATAATGACTATAGAAATGAATCTAATAGCATTGAGCCACAATAATGATGAAAAGCTTAGGAAAAAGGCCAAGAGTATGACAGAGATGTTTGATAAGTACTGAGGTAGGCTGAAGGATATGAAGAAGCTTTTGATTATAGCTAGTGTATTTGATCCAAGGAACAAAATAACATTTGCAGGTCATTATTTTGATAAGATATATGGGAAAGATAGTGCAGAATCCAAATAGTGTTTCAAATAAGTTAATGAAGTTTTGAAAGACCTGATTGAAGAATTTAACAAAGAGTTAACTGCAGCTGGTAATATGGCATCATCTCAGACTCAGTCACAAGTGATATGTTGAAGATAATTTCTTTGATAAAATGAATTTAAATGCTGGTGCTAATGAATATGAAAGAATGGATTCTGTCTATAATGAGTTGGTTTATGAGTTACGATCTGAAGATGCAAGTACTGAGTTCGAGATATATCTAAAAGAGAAAGTGGAAAGACCAAAGCCTTAATCCGCTTGGAATTTCCTTTGATGTCTGCAATTGGTGGAAAGCAAACAGCCAAATATATCTGCTTTTAGCTGCAATAGCAAAGAATATATTTGCAATGCAAGTGTCATCTGTTGTTAATGAGTCATTATTTAGTACTAGCAAGCGAATTCTAGAGCCATCTAGGGGTTGTTTAACTCATTACATAATCAAGGTTTTAATGTGCGCAGACCAATGATATAAGTGTGAGATTAATAGAAATAAGGAAGTGATTACTACAAAGCAATTACTTGTTGATATTGAATTGCAAGAAATGCTTCAGAAATGTTTCTTATGTTCTTTAAATTCATTAATACTCAATTATGCTTTCCAATTTATAAGGTTTTATCTTTATTAAGTAACTCTCTATTTATTAATTTGTAGAGTTTGAGATTGATTTCTTATCATGGGCGTCCAGTTTATACGGTTTAATTGGCTTGGGTTATTCTGTATATGGGTCATTCGAGTTGAAGGAATTGCATCCAAATAGAAACAAAATTTCAAAAATTGGGTTGGTTTCTTATTGGTTTATTCGGGTTGGTTTTATGTATTGAAGTTGATACCAATATCAGCCAAAATATTTTATAATTTGGTTATATTCAAAGAGAAAATTTGGAAGAAACAAAGACAAAGAGGTAGAAACTATTACATAAATTACAGTGCTAGTACTCTATCAATTTTAAGCTAGCATTATACATGAAACCATTACTGAAACATTAAAGAAGCTGATATGCTAGCATTGTATAAAGTTTAAGCTAAGCACTACATGAAGTAACCATTACAGAACATCAGAGTCTGCCACATGCTCGTAGAGTCTGCCAACTATTATGCAATGTATGCCAAACATTTGAAAAATATATAATATGTTTTTTTTACAAAATCTGCCATATATTGGCAAAGTTTGCCATGATTTCAGTAAATTTTGCAAAAACAATTGCAAACTCTATCAAATTCTAGTAGACTCTATCATTTATTTCGGAGAGTCTACCATTTACTTCGCAGAATCTGTCAATTATTTTGCAGACTCTGTCACGTTTGTCAAATGTATGAAAAACTATCAGATGCTTGTAAATCTGTCAAATATATCGAGAGTCATTATATTGATTAAGTTTTCATGAAAAATCACCTATATATAAATATATGAAAAGTCTGCCAAATATTTCGAGAATCATTATATTGGCTATTTAAAAAATAAAGTAAGTTATTATGGCAAATCAACCATATATATATATATATATTCATTTTAAATGCATTTGCCAACGAGCCCAATCCACCAAAATCAACCCTTCCATCAATCCCGCATGGCAACATTTTAGGTTTTGTTACTGCACTTTGATGCATTAATCGTTTCTGATATTTCATTGTAGTTCAGGCCTATGTAAATCAGCCATTTTTATGTATTTAATAGTAAATAATATTAAATTAAGAGAGAGAAAAGTAGTATGAAGTTGTGGTTATACTACTATGTAGACCTGAAGTTACGGGTAAAGAGTTGGGTATTGGCGGTAAGGGCAAATACGTATAGTAAAAATATCAAAAATTGTTCCTGAAATATACATAGACAGGTAATTCGTGTACCATTAGTAATATCTGATTCATACTCTTACCTGTTATAATAATTTGTTATGATCTAAACGGGTAATTATAGTGTCCATGGCTTGGTAATACGGGTAACATATAGGGTAAGGATACAGGTGGTTAAATTCATTATCCGAACGGATAATTTATGTGATTAATATATATATATATATATATATATTCATCTGAACGACTAATTCAGATAAAATATTTTTTCACATTTAGTATTTATGGATATGGTAGAAAAATAAGAAAAATAACAAAATAATATTTATAATTGATATGCTTATTTTTTAAAATAATTGCAGCTATATATAAATTTTAAAAATTGTAAATAATAATTATCCAAACGGATAATTCGAGTACTCTGGGTAATATTTGACCCATATTCTTATCCATTGAAATAAATTTTTATAAGCTAAATAGGTAAAGTTTACAGGTTGGGTCGGATGATCCGACATAAAGTGCCCAGGTCTACTACTATGTACTATAGATATTCATTACGTGTCCACAAGATTATCGGCTTATTGGCTTCGATTCGTGATTGAGTGTTGATTTTTAGCCTAGAGTATTTATCGTTGAAATGTGGCTTGAATTTTGAGTAGTTTGTGCATTTAAGATATTAATATTAAGGGAAAGTTTAAATTATTGATGGAAAAAGGAGAAATATGAAGGCTTTGAATGGATGTACATTTTGAAGTTGTTTTTAGTTTTTATTTTTCTAAAAGTCTATTTTATAGCCATTCAAGATTAAGAGAAAATTATATGTCTAAATAATAGGGAATCTGATATATTTTATCAACTTTCAAAGAAAATCCAAAATCTATTTATTTATTTTTGGGTTTTAGCTTTTTTAAATCATTAACGATTTAACTCTGTATTTAATATTTTTAAAGAATTTAATACAAAATCTAAACCCCATAAAGCAAAATCTAAAATCTAAAAATATAATCCTAAAAGCTTTTAAAATTTTATGAACATTCATGACCTATATGATGAGATTTTCCTTCTTCCTTCTTTTTAATTTTAATTTTATTTTTTTTTATAAATGGTAATCAACTGAAAAAAAAAATATTACTAAATACGATGACTCGTAAGTATTAAAATAATTATGCAAAGAGAGAGAAAAGATTTAGCATGCATTAAAAACAAATATATGGGAAAAATATAGAGAAAGTTCCAAATAAATAAATAAAAAATTAGCAAAGGTAGGAGGATAGAAGGAGATTAGCTGACGTTTAAATTGCAACTTCCACAATCACAACAATAAATGTTTGTTTTATTGAAATATTATACATGATTTCTACGATCATAAAACAAACTATTTGTGGTAAAATAATATATATTGTCAAAGTATTCTTTATATAAGTTATTTATGTGATCTTAAGCCATTTTGATTTATAATTTAAGGTAGTATTCATACAATAATAGCACATAAAATTTATTCAAAGAAATAACTTTTTATTAGACATGTAATTGTACTTTTCTCATTATGATTTTAATAAAACTGGTGGAGGTCCTCCACCAGCACACCCTGGATGTTCTGGAATACAATGTTGTTTGGAAGAACCAACATCAATTGTACTCATAGCCTGAAAATCATACACGCAAACATGGCGGCATTGGTCGCAATGCGCTAAATCACATTTGCAGTTTTTCTTGCATTCCTCACTAGTCGTACAATGATCCTCATCCACAAGATTACGTCCTTAAAACACATAATAAAATTATTAAAAATAATTAATATATATATAATGGGAAAAACAAACTAAAAACTATTTTGAATGAATAGTTTTTTAGTTTTATCTAGCCTCAATTGATCTGTAAGATAATTCTTGTTAACAAAGATTAGTATCAAGTATTGGTAAAGATATATGTAAAATTCTCTAGATTTGCTTGAAAGTAATACAGTTGTTAAAGTTTGTATACTTACCGAGAACAACTACAAGAAGAGAAACCAATAACAAAAGTCTAAATGAAATGATTTTCATTTTCCAAGTAAATATTTATTTCTCTTCCAATGGTGAAGTTGAAGGCTCCACTTTATCTCTTTTTATAGTCCAGTTTAGTTGATGGTTTATGAAAATCTTGAAGATTTTCTTTATAGTCCAGAAAATCTTGAAGAATTTATTTGAATATTTACACGTGGAATGATATATGTTGTAATTTTTTCTAGATTGGACTTATCAAAAATGTGTACCATGAACTTAAATATACATATATATATATAATACATAATTCTTATTATATTAAGATTTATAGAAATTATTTCTATTTAGGATACATGAAATAAATACTTTTATCATTAAAAACAAAGATTAATATCAAATTCTTTTATGACTAAATCATTTTTAAATGTACAAAGATATTTAAATCTTATATAATTTGTTTAATTTTTTATTCAAAATGAGAGTCTGTGAGAAACTTATACATGTCATCTCTGAAGTTGACATATGGCTGTGTCTTATACCATTGAACACCATGATCATATATTTACAAATATGTAATCTTAGGGGTGTAATGGATTGAATATTTTATGAGATTTAAGTTAAATTAACAAATAATTTGATACTGAAACTATGTTTTTCAATAATCTATTAAAATCCAGTGTTAGTGGATTAATGATTTTAAAATATAGTATCAAATTCTTTGTTAATAAAAATAATACTAGAATTTGATTTAATAGTTTAAGGTGAGATTTGAAGAGTTTTCTTAGTAAAAACAAACAAAAGGTGATATTTTAGAGAATTTAAAAACAAAATTTCTAATTCACCAAAATTTAATCAAATAATCTCAAAACTAATTAAATCCCAAATCTCACCAAATTTTCATTCCAATATCCCCCTTATTATCATGACCAAAGAAATTATGTCTATTTAGGAGACCTGAAATACACATTTTACACATTTAAAGTAAAATATTAACACCCAAATACTTTAAGATGAATTAATTTACAAAATATAAAATATTATAAAGTTTTTCATACTCAGAGTTTATGAGAAGTCTTTATGTATCACTTGTAAATTTGGCATGTGTCTTTTATCTTATGAAGTTAGTTATATAATTGATTAAGATTAAATCTGGGGTGGTATCGATATCTTACCTCAAAAGTACAAGATAAAATCAGCCCCTAAACTTCTAAAACTCCTTTGTAGAGTCATCCTAGAGAGAGATAATCAATAATCCTCATAAAACCTAAAAATGTTAATTTATATCCTAAAACACATGCTGAGATTATTGTGTAAATATCTAAAACTTTTGGGTAAAATTTATAAATTAACACCCAAATACTTTAAGAAGAATTAATTTTAAAAATATAAAATATTATAAAGTTTTTCATACTCAGAGTTTATGAGAAGTCTTTATGTATCACTTGTAAATTTGGCATGTGTCTTTTATCTTATGAAGTTAGTTATATAATTGATTAAGATTAAATCTGGGGTGGTATCAATATCTTACCTCAAAAGTACAAGATAAAATCAGCCCCTAAACTTCTAAAACTCCTTTGTAGAGTCATCCTAGAGAGAGATAATCAATAATCCTCATAAAACCTAAAAATGTTAATTTATATCCTAAAACACATGCTGGGATTATTGTGTAAATATCTAAAACTTTTGGGTAAAATTTATAAATTAACACCCAAATACTTTAAGAAGAATTAATTTTAAAAATATAATATATTATAAAGTTTTTCATACTCAGAGTTTATGAGAAGTCTTTATGTATCACTTGTAAATTTGGCATGTGTCTTTTATCTTATGAAGTTAGTTATATAATTGATTTAGATTAAATCGGGGGGGGGGGGGGGGGGGTATCAATATCTTACCTCAAAAGTACAAGATAAAATCAGCCCCTAAACTTCTAAAACTCCTTTGTAGCTTCGTCCTAGAGAGAGATAATCAATAATCCTCATAAAACCTAAAAATGTTAATTTATATCCTAAAACACATGCTGAGATTATTGTGTAAATATCTAAAACTTTTGGGTAAAATTTATAAATTTTCTAAATCGAGTATGTCGGGTGACGCAAAAGTGGTGTCAGTCAACACCACTACATCGACTTTGTATCTCACGTGCAATCCTCCACAAAAGGTCTGTAATGTCTATATAATTCACAAATGTGTGTAAACCTGCTAAAAACTCAAAAGAAACTGGAAAACATAAAATACTCAATAATATACATATATCATAGCTTAAAACCATAAAAATATGATATATCAGTTTCAAGGGAAAATAGTTCTGCATGTTATGTTCATTGCTTCGCTCATCAACTTTAGCTAGTTGTGGTGGAGGTTGCAAGGAAACACTTTGATATTGGTGATTTTTGACATGATTTCTATAATGTTGAATATGGTTGGAGCTTTGTGAAAAAGTACGGATTTTATTCGAGAAATTTATCAGAAAAGTGCATGATGAGATTAATACTGGTGACATTAGCACATGAACATGATTAAATCAAGAACTTTCTCTTCAACGGCCTGGAAATACTCGTTGGAGGTTGTCACTATAAAACCTTATTGTGTTTGTTTGAGTTATTTTCTTGTTTCATTGAAGTTCTAGAGTATATACAGAATGATGGAACTGAGGACTCAAAAAGATGGCAATCATATGGTCTTCTCAAATACTTAGTACTTTTGATTGTGTGTTCTATATGCAACTAATGTTAGCTGTTTTGGGACTAACCGAGAATTTATCGATGGCTTTGCAAAGGAATGATCAAGATATTTTGAATGTAATGTCACTAGTGGAGTCAACTAAGCGGGATCTACAAAAGCTTATTGGTGATGGATAATATTCATTTATGGTGAAAGTTTCTTCTTTTGTGAGAAATATAATGTTGAAATGCTCTTGATGGAAGAAGATTTCATTGATTCAAGGAGGCCAAGAAAAAAAAACCCAGCATAACTAATATGCATCATTACTAGGTCAATTGTTTCCATACCGTTCTGGATTTGCAACTTCAAGCAATGATCATTTTACCAAGGTAAACACTAATTTTCTTATATGTATGGATGTTTTAAGTCTTAGTAACTCGTTTCTTAATTTCAAAAGAAGAATTGTTGAAATTGGCTGAATTTTATCTGGACTTTAGTTTTGGGGAACATTTATCTTGAACAACACTTAGAATATACATTGACAATGCACGAGAATATAAACCATTTAAGAATTTGAAGAATCTTGGAGATCCTTCTCGTCTTATGGTGGAAACACAAAAGCATCTTGCATAACCTTTGGTTTGTAGCATCTTGCACTGTTAAAAGGTGTTTTCTAAAATGAAGCTAGTGAAGACAGAATCACGTCACATAATTGGAGATCAGTTTTTAAGTGATTGTCTAGTATGTTATATTGAAAATGAGTTATTTGATTCTGTTACCAATGAAAAAGTGATACACATTTTCAATCTATTACTAAGCATAGAGTACAAATGTAAAGTATTGTTATGTTTTTCAACTCTATTAAGTTTACTATGAATTAAAGTTTTTAATATGTTTCTTCTCCCATTAAAGTTATGTTATGGATACACTACTGTAAACGATCAGTTTTGTTGAATGTATGATTTAGATAGAGTCTATCTCATGTTCAAATAAATAATTACTGTTTGTATTTTTTTGTTAATTTGTAGAAAAGATATCCGATTGTTATAACAAGTTGCCAGTATTGAAAGAGTTTAGTGGTAGTGGTGAGGCCAATAAAATATGTTTACTGGAATTGTAGTACACTTTGAGTTATAAAATTTATTTAAGTCATTTATAGGCACATAACAAAGTTTAAAAGGAAATCACAAAAGGTGTATTTGAACTTGGGTTAAACAACATCAATAATAAAAAAATGTAATAAGAATTGATAAATACATATATATATATGCATATATATATATGTACATATAGGTCTCTGCATAATAATTATTACACTCTGAGAGTTTTATAAATATATATAGATAGATATTTCAAGTTTTGAACACATTATGTTCCATGTACTTTCAAGTCGGTGGCTTCATAGGGAGCTTCTGAACCTCCTAGATTCTCTCCAAGCTTAACTTTAATTGACATCACAAGGAATAAGAAACTTACGTGGAATCATTTTTTAATATTGGTCAATGGTTTAAAGCTTTTACACCATATATATGAGTTCGTTTTTCAGATATAACATTTTTGGAAATTAATGGATGCAAAACTTGTGAGGAATTCCAGAGTGCTCCAAATAAAATTGTGCGTTGTGGTCTAGTGTATTCATACAGATGTCGCACATGCATAACTGTTATTGATATACTGATTCAGTTTTTATCAGGTTTATGCTCAGGTTTTGACTAAACCGGAAAGGAGCTGATTCAGTGGTGATTTTGGTTTGGAATTATTGATTAAACCATGTGTGAAAGAAGCAGAGCAAAGACTCTAACTGCAGTGGAGCCTTTGACTCTTATTATAAGTTCTTCTTTATTGCTTCTGTTTCATATGTTACGCTTTCTTTGTTTTTAGAGAGAGATATTGATATCATCACCATTGTTGGAAGCTCATATCATCACCATTGTTGGAAGCTCACATTTAGCTGAAACTTCTTCTCAATTTCTAGTGAATTTCCGGATTGATTCGGCCCCAAATGTAAACTTGATCATACTGCTATTGTTGAACTGGGTAAACAAATTCTTGTTGTGTTTTTTATTGATTTCTTACAAATTCTTTTCTTGTTAACTTGAATTGAAGACAGAGATAGAGAGCTGTGAGCTTGTGTAAGCTAGTGAGTGATAAAGAGTTGAATATAAACTTGTAACAAAGTGGTATCAGAGCCCAGTTCAAGTCTTGAACTGTGAGATGGCGATGACGACGCGGGTAGAAATCAAGCTGTTTAATGGAGATAGTGATTTCTCTTTGTGGAAATCAGGATTATGGCTCAGCTGGGTGTTCTTGTATTAAAGAACAGTTTATTTGACTTCTCTCTTACCAAGACTGTTCCGCTTACGAAGAGCGAAGAGAAGAAGCCAAAGGAATCTAAAGAACTATCAGATTCAGATCCTTCACAAGTAAAAGAAATCCCAGATCCTGTGAAGATTGATCAATCATAACAAGCTAAGAACATCATAATCAATCATATCAGCGATACAGTTTTACGAAAAGTAAATCACTCTGATACTGTAGCTGAAATGTGGGCATTACTGAACAAGTTGTATATGGAGACTTCACTACCAAATAGGATTTATGTTCAGTTGAAGCTTTACTCATTCAAGATGATTGATTCACAGTATATTGACCAGAATGTGGATGACTTCTTGAAAATAGTTGCAGAGTTAGGAAGTTTAGAGATTCAAGTTGGTGAAGAGGTACAAGCAATCTTGATTCTAAATTCTCTACCGGGAAGCTATGTTCAATTCAAGCATACATTGAAATATGGAAATAAGACTTTATCAGTTCAAGATGTTGTATCATCGACAAAGTCATTCAAACGAGAACTAGCTGAGTGAAAAGAATCTGAAAGAGTGCATCTACAGCTTTAAATACCACATAGAGAGGAACACCATTTCAATGGATTCAACAGAAAGGATTCAAGGGTAAAGGTTGCAGTCGCTCAAGCTCTAAAACTAGGCTCACATGTTGGTTCTGCAAGAAAGAAGGTCATATCAAGAAAGATTGCTATGCTAGGAAGAGAAAACAAGAGAATGAAGGTTCAGGAGAGGCTGGCGTGATGACTGAGAAATTGATATTCTCTAAAGCTTTCAGTGTTAATGATCAGCTAGTTAAAGAATTGTGGGTCTTGGATTCTGGATGTACATCACGCATGACATCTAGAAGAGACTGGTTCTGCAGTTTTGAAGAAAATGAGGTAACTACCATTCTTCTTGGTAATGATCGTTCTGTAGAATCACATGGACATGGATCTATAAAGATTAATGCTCATGGTGGTTCTATAAAAGTGTTAAATAATGTAAAGTATGTTCCTTACCTTAGGAGAAATCTTATATCAACTGGAACTCTTGATAGATTAGGATACAATCATGAAGGTGGATATGGTAGAGTGAGATATTATAAAAACAAGACTACAACTTTAAGAGGAAATCTGTTGAATGGACTGTATATTCTGAATGGTGAAACAATTATGAGTGAGATCTGTAAAGTGGAAACGACTAAGGATGATACAGGCCTTTGTCATAGTCTTCTTGGTCACATGAGTTTGAACAATATGAATGGTCTAACTGGTAAGGGTTTGTTAGAGAAGAAGCATGTCAGGGAATTGTCTTTCTGTGAGCACTGTGTGATGGGTAAGGCTAAGAAATTGAGCTTTAATGTTGGCAAGCATAACACGGAGGATGCTCTAGGATATATACATGTAAATTTGTGGGGATCATCAAGTACAACTCCTTTAGTGTCAGGTAAACAATATTTTCTATCAATTTTTTCACTACAAGAAATTTCCTGCAAATCCGACGATGTTTCCGATGGAAAAACCATCCGACAGAAAATTCGGATGGTTTTTCAACATATTTATGATGATTTGTAACCATCCGAATTCCGTCAGAATTTTCTGACAGTTTCCAACGGAAATCAGACAGAATACACATTTTCTGATGGATTTCCAAAGGACCGAAGAAAATCCATTGGAAATCTGTATGTTTGGACGAGTATTTTTTATGAAACATTTATAGATGTTAACATAGCCGTTGTTCTTTGTCGGTTTTGATGGATTTCTGACAGATATACATCGGTCTATCGGAAATTTGAACTTTAATATAGCCATTTTTTCTTTCACCATTTCCGACGGATATCGATTCTACATATCTGTATCCATTTTCATTCATTTCATCGCATTACAACTCAATAGATTACTCATAAGAAAGAAATAATATCATCTAACAATTATTTTCGTTCTTGGATGGACGAACAATCCATGGATCCGAAGTCAAATTTATTAAAATATGAGTATGCACGAGGTATATGCGAGTTTATGAAATTGACCGTAAATCAACGAAGAGGAAAACAAAGTGATAAGATAAAATGTCGTTGTATTAGTCAGAATTCACATAAAGTTAGGGTTGAGTTAATGTGGTATCACATGATCATAGTAGTACTAGCGAACCATATGTTAGAGATAGTTTAAGAGGTAGAACAGAAGTAAATATAGGTGTAGGTACGATTAATATGGTGAATGATGCATTTAGAGAAAACTTCTAATCGGGTGGTGATGATCATGGAGATAGGATTAAAGAGCCAAATGTTGAGGCACAAAAGTTTTTGATATGGTAGATGCAGCGAATCAACCACTTTATAGCGGTTGTAGAGAGCGTCATTCACCTTTATCATCCGCTAGTAGAATGATGACTATTAAGATGGATTACAATCTGGTGGAGGAATGTGTAGATGCGAAAGCGGATTTTGTGAAAAATATTTTGCCTGAGGATAAGCTTTCACCGGCAACATACTATGAGATTCAGAAACTTGTAGCTGGTCTTGGTTTACCGTATAAGATGATAAATGTCTGCATTGATAATTGTATGATTTATTGGAGAAGATGAAAACTGCAAAAGATGTCGATTTTGTCATAAACCGCAGTTTTCAGATACTAGTGGGAGAGCAAGAATTCCATTTAAATGGATGTGGTATTTACCGTTGATGGATAGGTTGAAGATATTATATCACTATAAGATGGCATGGGAGCATCGTCAAGATGGTGATATCGCACATCCTTCAGATGCAGAAGCGTCGAAACATTTTCAGACAGTGTATCCGGATTTTGCATATGAGCGACAAAGTATATATTTGAGGTTATGTACACACGGTTTCAACCCTTTGGAAAGCGTGAAAGATAATATTTTTTGGCCCGTAATTGTAACACCATACAATTTGCCTCCATCTTTGTGTATGCGTAGAAAGTTTTTGTTCCTCTCCATTCTTGTGCATGGTCCAGAGCATCCCAAAAGGTCACAAGTAGATCAGGTAATTTAATTGTATACTTTAATATATGATTCATTATATAAATTTTTAGTTAAATAATTGAATATATTCAAAACTATATTTTTGTAGGTATGCTATATTCGTTATCCTCAAGTTACTAATCTTCAATAATCATTATTGTAATTAACCCTAGAGGAAGAATTTTTGGAGTTCCAGAACATGATGTTTTGCAACCAACTAGAAGTATTCAAATGGATCATGTAGAACATTCGTGCGACATTGTTTTTGATTTTAATCACCATGGAGATAATATAGACCATTCAGAGTGATAGGATTCACGTGGAGAATTTGATGATGACGAAGACGAAGTTCCTTCACAAGCATTATCTTCGGAAGATGAACTTGAAAAATGACATTGATGTTTTTATTTCTTATTTTCATAAAAATTTATATATATCATTTAATAAATTGAATATTTCTTATTTTAAATTTCCAAATATAAATTATATCATAGTTTAGTTATTTATTTTTAAGTATTATATATGCAAATTTTATATAATTTTAAATAGTATTATAATAATTATAACAATAATTATATATTAAATTGAAAAAACCCAAATCATCATATGAAACTACATGTCTGCGTAATCATCTAGAATGCTGAAGGGGATAGTTGACATGGAAAGCCACTACCAAGCAAACACAAGCTACTCTTGGTTATGAAGGTGATGCTAATAATCTGAAATCATCAAAGATTTCTGAATTTTTTTTTAGGGAAGCTTCTAATGAGAGGCTTTTTGGGTGAAAGGCCACTTTCATTCATTGAAAGCT
Source organism: Nasturtium officinale (assembly GCA_963854855.1). Classification (NCBI taxonomy): domain Eukaryota; kingdom Viridiplantae; phylum Streptophyta; class Magnoliopsida; order Brassicales; family Brassicaceae; genus Nasturtium; species Nasturtium officinale. The sequence continues at coordinate 3,588,588 of OY978512.1, forward strand.
TGGTTTGGAAACATTTTTGTTCTCAGGTTCATCTTCCTAAGCCTCATTCTCGGAGAACATTCACTAGGAACATTGAAGAGCTGTATGTGAAAAAGAAAGTATATCTGATGAAGGTATTTAGCAAGCATAAGGTTTCTTTTACAACGAATTATGGGTTGCTCCCACTATAAGAGCCAGTTACATGGTCATCAAAACACATTTCTTGGATGGAGTTTTGCTGCTAAGGAAGTTCATTATAGGTTTCAGGCACATCACAGATCATATAGGTCGGATTATATGTTCTATTATTCTTGAGTTGTGGCAGAATTTGGGGGGGGGGGGGGGGGGGGGGGGGTAAAGAAGATCTTTAAAATTACATTTAACAATGCCACTGCTAACACATCTTCTCAGAAGAAGTTTAAGACTGCATTCATGTTAGGAGAAGGGAATGATGCATTTGTTTTAGGTGGTGAGTATGCATTTATCTTGTTTTCTGATATTATTAACTTAATCGTGAGCGATGGTTTACATGAGATGATAAAGAGTGTGTCTGTAATTAGGAATTGTGTTCAGTATGTCAGATCTTCTACTAAAAGGTTAGAGGCATTTGAGCAAAAATTAGAATCAGGAAGGATGATTAGGGGTGATTTATCTTTGGACTCCAAAACTAGGTGGAATAGCACTTCTTTGATGTTAACAAGAGTTCTTAAATTCAGGTAGGGATTTTATAAAATTGGAGTTGAAGACAAGTTGTAAAATGATTTCTTTGTTGAAAAGATAGATGGAAATCCAAGATTGGACCAACTAAAGATGATTGTGATGAAGTACAGAGACTAGTAAGCTTTCTGGTCATATTTTACAATTCTACTTAAGTGGTTTCAGCATCTTCTTCTGCAAGCTCCTTTAAGTGTTACAATGAAATAATGAATACAAAGATGAATCTAAAAGAGTTGAGCCTTAATAGTAATGAAAACCTTAGGATAAAGGCCAAGAGCATGACAGAGATGTTTGATAAGTACTAGGGTGGGCTGAAGGATATGAGTAAGCTTTTGATTATAGATAGTGTATTTGATCCAAGGAACAAAATGAAGTTTGCAGGTCATTTTTTGATAATGTATATGTGGAAGATAGGTCAGAATCCAAATTGTGTTTCAAATAATTCAATGAAGTTCTAAAAGACCTGTTTGAAGAATTTAACAGAGAGTTAACCGTAGCTGGTAATATGACATCATCTCAGACTCAGTCGCAAGTGATATGTTGCAAATAATTTCTTTGATAGAATGAATTTAAATGATGTTGTTAGTGGATATGAAATAATGGATTCTGTCTATAATGAGTTGGTTTATGAGTTAGGATATGAAGATGCAAGTACTGAGTTGGAGATATATCTAAAAAGGAAAGAGAAAGACCAAAGCCTAATCCGCTTGGAATTCCCTTTGATGTCTGCAATTGGCGGGTTTCTTTGTATGTGTTATCCGGAAAGAGGAGGACTCAATGATTATTCGTTCGCCGGAACCAGAAGTCAAACAGAAAAAGATATCCGGTTTTAGCTGCAGTAGCAAAGAGTATAATGAAAATTTCCTCTGTTGTTTATGAGTAAGCATTAGTATTAGCAAGCGAATTCTAGAGCCTTCTAGGGCTTGTTTGACTTATTACATGATCGAGGTTTTAATGCGTGCAAAATAATGATTTAAGTGTGAGATTAACAAAAGTGATAAGGAAGTGATTAAGGAACAATGGTTTAAATTTTTGCACACTCGGTCAAATGATCGCAGATTCTGTCAAATGCTTGCAAATACTATCAGAATGTTTTCAAATTATGTCAAATGCTCTCAGACTCTGGCAAACGCTCGGAGACACTGTCAAATGCTCAAAAAATCTGTAAACTACTTGCAAAATCTGTAAACTGCTTGCAGAGCCTGCCAAATGTTTACAAAGTTTGTCAAATGGTTGCAGAGTTTACATAAAAATTGAAGAGTCTGCTAGATGCTTACAGCGCCAGATGCTCGTAGAGTTTGCCAAGTATTATGCAGTGTCCACCAAACATTTGAAAAGAATGTCATATATTTTTTACAGAATCTGCCAAATATTTGGAAAGTTTGCCACTATTTCATGAAAGTTTGCAAAAACAATTGTAAACTCTATCAAATTCTAGTAGAATCTACCATTTATTTCGCAGATTCTACCATTTACTTCACAGAATCTGCTATTTGCTAGTTTCTGCAAAATATATGCAACGTCTGTCTAATATATGAAAAGTCTCTCAGATGCTTGCAAAATCTGTCAAATATCTCAAAAGTGTCCAGGTCTACTACTATGTCCTAGTAGATATTCATAACGTGTCCACAAGATTATCGGCTTATTGGCTTCTATTGTGATTGAATGTGGTATTTTAGGCTAAAATGTTTGTCGTTGAAATGTGGCTTGAATTTTAAGTAGTTTGTGCATTTGAAGATAATAAGATTAATGGAATTTTTAAATTATTGATAAAAAGGAGAAATATGAAGGTGTTGAATGGATGTAGAATTTGAAGTTGATTTTAGTTTTAGTATTTCTAAAAGTCTATTTTATAGCCATTTAAGATCAAGAGAAAATTAATTTTCTAAATAATAGGGAATCTCATAGATTTTATCAACTTTCAAAGAAAATCCAAAATATATTTATTTATTTATTGGGGTTTAGCTTTTTTTTAATTATGACTTAACTCTGTATTTTATACTTTTAAAAGAATTTAAAACAAAATCTAAACCCCATAAAGAAAAATCTAAAATCTAAAATAGAATAAAAGTAATCCTAAAAGCCTATAAAATTTGTGAACATTCATGACCAATATGATGAGATTTTCCTACTTCCTTCTTTTTAATTTTAATTTTATTTTTTTTATAAATGGTATTCAACTGAAATCAAATAAAAATATTACTAACTATGATGACTCGTAAGCCTTGGTTTAAAAATTGACCGCCTAGGCGCTAAACGAAGGTCGATCACCACGATTTTCCTAAAATCGGATCGGTTCCACGGTTAACCGATTAATCGGTCAAAATCAGATTAATCGCCAATTTTGTTTTAATTAAAAAAAAAGTCCAACCCGAAATTGTTTTTTGGTTGAAATTACTTGTTTAATTACTTTAATACTATGATCAAAATTATTTTAATGTGTATTTGGAACTTTAATTGTATATTTTACATATATTTACGATGAATGTTATTTTTGTGACCTAAAAACTTAGAAATAATCTAATTATTTGAAAGATATTTATAATAACAAGCTAATGAAACTTTAAATATTATATTATATCAAAGTTATAATTTTAGTGAGGATTTATAAATTTAAATAAGTTAAAATACTATAAAAACTCTAAAACTAATCCCCGATTAATCCTCATTTACTTCCCGATTAATTCCCTAGGCGCTAGACTCACTCCTGCCACCCGACTAGTGCCTAGCGAGTTTTAAAGCATGGCTCATAAGTATTAAAATATTTATGTAAAGAGAAAGAAAATATTTAGCAAGCATTAAAAACAAATATGTGAGAAAAATATAGATAAAGTCCCAAATAAATAAATAAAATAGCAAAGGTATGAGGAGAGATGGAGATTAGCTGACGTTTCAATTGCAACTTCAGCAACCACAACAATCAAATTTTGTAAGAAAAGATAATTATTCAAATTTAGAATTGATGAATAATACCATATATTAAATTATAAAAACTATATATATATATAATATTCATGGAAATATTATACATGATTTCTATGATCATAAAACAAAAATATTTGTGGGAAAATTATAAATATTGTCAAATTACTCTGTTATAAATTATTTATGTGATCTTAATCCATCTTGATTTATAATTTAAAGTAGTATTCTTACAGTATTAGCACATCAAATTTATTCAAGGAAATTATATTTTATTTAACAAATAACTTTTTGTTATACATTTAATTGTTATTTTCTCATTATGATTTTAATAAAACTGGTGGAGGTCCTCCACCAGTACACCCTGGATCTTCTGGAATACAATGTTTTTTTGGAAGAACCGACATCAATTGTACTCATAACCTGAAAATCATACACGCAAACATGACGGCTTTGGTCGCAATGCGCTAAATCACATTTGCAGTTTTGCTTGCATTCCTCACTAGTCGTACAATGATCCTCATACACAAGATTTCGTCCTTAAACAAATCATAAAATTATTAAAAAATAATTAATATATATAATGGAAAAACAAACTAAAAATTATTTCGTATGAATAGTATTTTTAGTTTTCTCTAGCCTCAATTCATCTGTTAACAAAGATTAGTTTCAAGTATTAGTAAGGAAATATGTAAAATTCTCTAGATTTGCTTGAAAGGAATACAGTTGTTAGAGTTTGTATACTTACCGAGAACAACTACAAGAAGAGAAACCAATAACAAAAGTCTAAATGAAATGATTTTCATTTTCCAAGCAAATAATTATTTTGCTTCCAGTGGTGAAGTTGAAGGCTCCACTTTATCTCTTTTTATACTCCAGTTTAGTTGATGGTTTGTGAAAATCTTGAAGATTTTCTTTATAGACCAGAAAATCTTGAATAATTTATTTGCATATTTACACGTGGAATGATATATGTTGTAATTTTTTCTAGATTGGACTTACCAAAAATGTGTAGGTCTTTATCTATAAATACCATGAACTTAAATATATATATATTTATTTATTATACATAATTCTTATTATAGTAAGATTTACATAAATTATTTCTATTTTGGATACATGAAATAAATACTTTTATCATTAAAACAAAGATTAATTTCAAATTAGTTTTATGACTAAATCGTTTTTAAATATACAAAGATATTTAAAATCTTATATAATTTTTTTATTTTGTTTTTCAAAATGAGAGTCTCTGAGAAACTTATACATGTCATCTCTGAAGTTGACATATGGATATGTGTTATACCATTGAAAACCATGATCATATATATACAAATATGTAATCTTAGGGGTGTAGTGGATTGAATATTTGATGAGATTTGAGTAAAAATAACAAATAATGTGATACTGAAAACATGATTTTCAATTATCTATTAAAACTCAGTGTTATTAGATTAATAATTTTAATATATAGTATCAAATTCATTGTTAATAAAAATAATATTGATTTAATAGTTTATGGCGAGATTTGAAGAGATTTCTTAGTAAAAAACAAAAACAAATCTCATATTTTAGGTGATATTCAGAGAATTTAATAAATATAAATTTTTAATTCACCAAAATTTAATCAAATAATCTCAAAACTAATTAAATCCCAAATATCGTCAAATTTTCATTCCAATACATCCCCCTTATTATCATGACCAAAGAAAATATGGCTATTTAGGAGACATGAAATACACATTCTCACACATTTAAAGTAAAAGATTAACACCCAAATACTTTAATATGAATTAATTTTAAAAATATTAAATATTATCAAAAATTTCATACTCAGAGTTTATGAGAAGTCTTTATGTATCACTTCTAAAGTTGGCATGTGTCTGTTATAGATTTGTGATTTTAAAATATACAATCAAATCTGCTGTTATTGAATTTAAAAAAAAAAAATTGAAAGGTTTAGGTGTCATTTGGATTTCTTAGTTTCAAGATCAAAATTTCATGTTATTAGATGAATTCAGAGAATTTAATAACAAATTTCTTAATTCACCAAAATTTAATCAAATCCTCACAAAATTTTAACTAAACTCAAATAATCCCAAGTTCATAGTTCAATACATCCTTTTATTATATCAAATAATCCCAAATTCATAGTTCAATACATATATTTTTGTCAACAAATATAATTAATGAAAACAGTTCAAAAATATAAACCGACAGTATATTGTTTACATAAGTAATATCATGGGATATATTGTGACATTACGTGCTAGAAATTGTGTTTTTGAATTTAGATTTCAAGCAATGTAAGAAAAAGAGAAAATAGAAAACACATCTTTGATCCCCATGAACTCCTCCAAATGCATTGAGAAAGTTGTGATATAATCCTATGTTACTTATATTTACTAAGAATAATATGATTTTAATAATTACTTTATTGGATTGAAGTGTGTTTAGGGGGTGTATTGAACTAGTTATTTAAGTTTGGTTGAAATTTGAAATAATTTAGATGAATTTTGGAGAACTAGGAATCTTGTTATTATTATTATTAAATTCTTTTAATTCTCATTTAAAACCATGTGATTTTGATCCTTGTATTTTAACTACAAAATTACATAAATTCTTAGCTGAATCTTTCAAATCCAATTTAAATGTTTTTAATAACAGTAGATTTATTGTATACCTTAAATTCATTAATCCAATAACACAGGTTTCATTGATATTTTAAAATTCATGTTTTAATAACAATAATTTGTTATTTTCACCCAAATCTCTTTAAATGGTCAGTTCAATATACCCCATAGATTTATCAACAGTCTCTTGCTAATCTAGTAGTAAATCAACCTATCAAGAATGCATCTAATGATTACAAATATAAACTTCACTATCCTAATACTAATCAACTTAGATCTAACATCTTAAGAGTCCTAAAAGAAATTACTCACTCATACTTATGAAAACACAAAACAAAGAGATTAGTCTTTGGATAATCATAAATATTAAATAAATAAACTCAAAGATTAGAAGAAATCAAACTTTATAAACTTAAAATGTCAAAGATCTCATATAAAAGCTTAGAGAAAAAAATTAAAAGAGGCAAGAAGGATCCTTAAACATAACATAATCCCTAAATATTAGGGTAAGAATCTATTTATAGAAAAAATAATAAACTTGATTCAATCTTCAAAATCGAATCGGTTCAATGTTGTTTTAGAAGTAATTTTGTATCTATATGATTTCCTAATGCATGAAAATACAATTCTGAGACTCAAATGCGCTGAAGTGGGCTAAAATGATGCAAATAAGAAATAAAAACAATATGATGGATGTGAAAATGCATGAATATCACGGGGCAAACATCTTTCACGGATTACGGATGATGGAGCTGCGGAAAGCGAATTTGGAGGCAATGGGACTCCGTGCTGTGCAAAATCAAGGGCACAGAGGATATGAACGTCGCCCAGTCGTTGTTTCTTCCCTTAAGCTGAGCAGAAATCCGATGCAATCCTTCAGAAAAGTAACTCGGTCCAACGTATCTGCATCACTAAAGTATATCGTCAGAGTAAAAAATTTCTGACTTAAAAAATATACAACAGCAATTAGTTGGATAATCCTAATATAACCGGCTACGACAATCCATCTCCTCGAGAGCGGGTTGAAATCAAAATCACCTATCAAGGTGGGGTTGATGCGGAAAAGTGCTAATTTTGCCACAGTCCATCACGCACTGGGAGATTCTCTAGGATCTTCTGATGGGTCTTCGACACAACATAGAACGTACCCAGGTGAGTGGCGATCGAGTTGTGTTTGAATGAATACAAACACATAGTGAGGTCGTCAGTTAGCATGACCCCTTCCTCGATACTCTTAACAATTATACCCATCATTAGTAGGGCAAATATGAGACCCATCTATGGGATTTCCGGCCTGATGCGGGCTAAGACAGTTAGCTGCACCCTTGGAAGTGGAAACAAGAGCCCGCATTCCTCAAACAGAGGAGTATACGAGCAGCGCCCAAGCCGGAAGGAGTTGAATGTTTGTTGGAATCCTGGTATTAGCCAAGAACTCGGTGAGTTCCTTCAGCCCGATAGGCGATGGTTCATAAGGACTGTTATTCTCCGGCTGTTCCATTATGCGGTTGTATGCAGGTTAACCAATCTCTATAATCAACAAATCAGCAATTTTTTTGAAAGTGTAAACGAGAGAAAAATAAAAATTTTAACAAAATAAAGTCATGATTGCAAAAGGGAAGATGAGCAAATTACCTTATTAAGGAGGATCGGCGGTTTACGAAGTGGTGAGAAGACATGTCCACTTTTATACATCATTAAAGAGCAGTTCTTGGAATCCCATGTATCTCTCTCTTTCCTATCTTGCCTGTTGGATACATGTGATACCAATTGGGACTTTGCAAACTCTTTGGGCGGCGATACATCCTGACCATCCACGTGGACTCATCTAGCCAAGGATTTTTGAAATTGCGATAATAACGTTCAGATGGGGGAGTAAAAAAATCTCAACTGTTGATTTTTGATAAATTCAAATTATTTGAAATTTATCTTAATTGTGAGATACGGGAAGCAAAAAAAACAAGGATTTTATAATATCTTTTTTAACTACCATTAATTATTCTCAGGAATAAAAAATTGACTCTTGAGTTCGTTCCATAACTCAAAGAGACTGGGGGTTATTGTTGGATATGGGCTTAGAATCCCAGGCCGAGAAGGAGTAAGGTCCATATCAAATATAAAGCCTTCCACAACAATAATTAATTGGGCCATAACAAAGGTTATGACCATCAAGGATCAAGGGTCAACGGAGCCCGCCGAACGATCTTTGATCAAGTCATCCAGAATCAGTGGGTTAAATCACACCACCCAATACAGAATATCCCAGAAGAAGTTGGTCAGCACGTATGCAGAGTTCTACAGAGACACAAAGATGATGATATATTTAAAACAATCCAAAGGAGGAGTCATGCATCGATTATAAAACCCTAGAACCTAGACTACACACTTAGAACGAGAATCCGTCTTTTCTTCTATTTCATCTTTGATCCTACTTTGTAACTCCTATTATATCAATAAAATTCATTCTTTTGAGTTCATCTATTAAAAATCTTTATCTCGGCGAGATTATAATCCTTTATTCTCTCTTAACACTTACAAATTCAAATCAGTGAGTTTTAGCTCTCAAAATAAAGGTGATATATTTCAAATTCAAAATTGAAAAGGATGTACGCGGTCAAAGTTTTAAATTTGTAGCTACACTTAGTGGTACAGATTGAAAGCGTCAATTATGTAGGTATACCTTGAAAGTTTATGTAGAAATACATAGTGCCAACATTTCGATTAGATAGATATATCTCGAATCATAAAATTCATGAAATTACAATATTAACTATGTTTATTTAGAAAGACTCTTCTATTTAAATGGATGTAGATTGTGTTGTGGATTCGATAATCTCAATCAACAGGCATAAAATTAGGAGCACTGATTGGGGCCAAGATGACGCTCACCAAATCAGGAATATCTTATAATATCATAAATTGACTTTAATGTTTAGACAACTCTAGAACCTTCTGGGTGAGAATATATTGTAGTTGCTCTTTGTCAATAAAATACACAGAGACTATTTTCAATGTCTGTTCCTTTCATGTTATCAGAGCGTGAAATATTGATTTGAACATTTATTTTGATTTTCTTTGATTGAAACATGACTGAAAATTGACCAACGAACACGAACCCAACAAACGAAGTAAGGAGAACAATTTTTCTGTACGACCTGACATCAGCTGACAATCCAGGGGCCATGATTTCATATCCTCTGTTGAAAGGATGTTTTGATGGTTCAATAAAACGACCAGATGAGAAATTGCTGGATCTTGGAGACTGGTGGATGATTCAAGCGTCATGACCATCGATCCGGTGCTGTGATCCAATATCTCTCACATGGATGTTGCTAAGGGTCTTTGGGATCAATGAAAAAGCGATTTTCAGTGATGAACAGTACAAAATCCAGCAGATTCAGGCAGAATTGGTGAGTTGCAGGAAGAGAGGATTGGCAATTGAGACTTACTATGGTAATCTGACTAAAATCTGGGATAGTATGGCTAATCATCGACCTCTGCGAGTGTGTGAGTGTGGCAAATACTAGTGCAATCTCTAGGAAGTTCAAGAAAAATATCAAGAAGAAGACATTGTGCATCAGTTTCTTTTTGGACTTGATGATACTCTGTTTCTAACTGTGTGATTGAGTCTCATGTCACATGTACATGAACAGCCTCTCCAGGAAGTGTACAACATCGTGAGGCAAGAAGAAGATATTATTAAAGGTGGAGCAAATGATCAGGATGAGCCAACTGATGTTAGTGCTTTTGCGGCATATGTGTGTTCTTTTTAACAACCAGTTTCAAATAAGAGGAGATAAAAAGACAAGGCTTTAATGTGCAGACATAAACCGTGGAGGACACGCCTCTGACAGTTGCTATGCATTTATAGGTGTTGATTTTAGAAGTTTAGGGAGAGATAAGGATGAAGATAAGAGAATTGGCGTAATAAGAGAGAGAGAGATTGCTGAATTTTTCTTCTTGAGATCACATATTTCAACACTCCCCCTCAAGATTGGTCGGTGAATATCCTTTAGACCGATCTTGCCATATATGTGATCCCCAATGATCGAGGATGTTGCCTTGGTGAAGATATCCGCTAGCTGTTCCCCACTTGCTACGAATGCGGGTTTGATGATTCCTTCTTGAATCTTTCCCCTCACAAAGTGACAATCCACTTCTATATGCTTGGTCCTTTCATGGAATACCGGATTGGATGCTATATGTATTGCAGCTTGATTATCACAATACAACAGCATCTCCTCAGCCTCAAGTATCCCAAGATCTTCTAGGAATGCCCTCACCCATATCAATTCTTTTGTCACCTCCTTCATAGCCCTATACTCGGTTTCAGCACTTGATAAGGCTATAACTTTCTGCTTCTTACTTCTCCAAGTGACTAGATTACCTCCCACAAAGGTAGAAAAACCGGATGTGGACTTTCTATCTTGCTTATCTCCAGTCCAATCCGCATCACAATATCCTTGAACCTTTGTGTTTCCATTAGCCTTCATCCATATGCCTTTTCCAGGGCTGTTTTTTAAGTACCTTAGCAGCCTCTCAATCATGTTCCAATGCTGCATAGTTGGCTTTTGCATATGTTGACTCACACGGTTCACTGCAAAGCAAATATCCGGCCTTGTAATAGTAAGATAGATGAGCTTGCCCACCATCCTCTGGTATCTTTTAATATTCTCCAATGGCTCCCCCTCAGGACTATCTTGGTAGCCTTCTTCTATTGGAGTTTTGGCCGGTTTGGATCCTAACTTCCCAGTTTCTTCCAAGAGATCCAGCACATATTTCCTTTGGGAGATGAACATCCCATCTTCAAACCGTGTCATTTCAATCCCTAGGAAGTATTTAAGCTCTCCTAGATCCTTTATATCAAAAGCAACCTTCAAGAGTTCCTTGATTCGATCTACTCCATATTTGTCACTTCCTGTGATGATTAGATCATCAACATAGATCAAGACCACCACTACTCCTCCTTTACTTTTCCTTGTGAAAAGTGTATGATCAGCTTCCGATCTTATGAACTCCTTCTCCAAAAGACAAGCACTTAGCCTTTGGTACCATGCCCTTGGAGATTGCTTTAGCCCATAGTTTGCTTTCTTCAATCTACAAACTTTGTTGCCTTCCTTATGATATCCTTGAGGTGGATCCATATACACTTCCTCTTCCAAATCCCCTTGCAAGAAGGCGTTCTTGACATCCATCTGCCATAGATCCCACTTCAAGTTCACTGCCACCGAGATTAGGATTCTGATGGAATGGAGCTTAGCAACCGGAGCAAATGTCTCGGTATAATCCTCCCCATAGATTTGAGTATACCCTTTTGCTACCAACCTTGCCTTGTATCTTTCTATCCTCCCATCACTTGTGTATTTGATTGTATACACCCATCTACACCCAACTGGCTTCTTATCCCTTGGTAAATCGGTTAAGTACCAAGTATGATTCCTTTCCATGGACTTCATTTCCTCTTCCATGGCTTTTACCCATACTCCACTCTCACACGCTTCTTCATATGAGTTAGGTATGGATTCCTTGCTGATTTTTCCAAGAAAAGCTTCATGCTCCATAGGTAAGGATGCCAACGAGCAAATATGCTCAATGGGATATGTAACAGTGCTAGTTTGAGTGTTATCTCCCCTTTGTGATAAGAGAATGTTGTCGCCAATAGGATCGAGATCTAAGCTCGCCGTACGCTCAGGGCATTCTCTTATCACACAAGGAAGATTACTCGCACTAGACTCTCCTTGGAGCATGGCAGAGTTGTTGTAGCCATAGTGAACACGTTGTCGCCTCTGTCTTGTACTTCTTCTTAGAGGTACTGTTGGCTCAGGTTCTTCTTTGACAATGTCAATGCTTTCTACACCTGGATTAGGTTCACTTTCTTCATCCGTGGCTTCATGATCTGAGGTTGGGTCATTCTCCTCATGTACATCATCCCTTGTTCTTGAATCTTCAAAGAACGGTATCCACTCCATAAATGGTGAGCTCATACCTTGAGGGGTATCATGATTCTTAGCTCCATAGAAGCTCTCCTTTTCATTGAACCTCACCTCTCTTGATACATAGACTCGTCTTGTCTCCGGGTTGTAGACCTTGTATCCTTTTTGTGTTGGTGAATATCCAATGAATACACACTTCATGCTTCTAGGTTCAAGCTTGTTTCTTTGACCTTCTGGTGTGAACATAAAGCAGCTACATCCAAAGGTTTTGAGATGATGTAGGCTTGGTTTCTTGTTGTACAATGCCTCAAATGGTGACTTATTATCCAGGTTCTTGGTTGGAAGACGGTTGATCAAGTAGTTTGAAGTCATCACGGCATCTCCCCAATGAAGTTTAGGTACTCCCTTGGCAATCATGATGGTCCTTGCTACCTCCATTAGGTGTCTATTTTTTCTTTCAGCTACTCCGTTTTGTTGTGGAGTATAGGCGCAAGATGTTTGATGGATGGTGCCAAGGTTGTTGAGTAATTCCTTGAACCGCTTGCTTATATACTCTCCTCCATTATCACTTCTTAAGATCTTGATTGTTGTTTTGAATTGTGTAGACACATAGTTGATGAAGTTGGTGAATGCTTCATAAACTTGATCTTTGGTATGTAGAAGAGTAATCCATGTGTATTTTGAGTAGTCATCTATGAATGAAACAAAATACTTATATTGATCTCTTGAATTACAAGGAGCGGTCCATACATCCGAGTGTACAATGCCAAAAGCTTCATCACAAAATGTAGATGAAGTAGGAAACACTTGTCTACAATGTTTCCCTAGTACACATGCTTCACATACTACTTCTTCTTGAATGAGATTGGGTAAGGCCACTTTGAGAACTGCAGAGCTTGGATGTCCCAACCTTTCATGCCATAGTGGACTATCTCTAATCTCCTTCCTACTAGATACTTCTACATCCGCCTTCATTCCAAGCGCTTTCACATCCGCTTGTTTATTTGTGTGCAAAAGATATACTCCATCCTCTACCTTCCCTTCTCCGAGCACTTTGTTTGTTTTAGGGTCCTGAAACTTAACAAAGTCAGTCCCAAACAATGCCACACAATCCAAATCCTTGGTAGCTTTATGAACTGATAGAAGATTAGATGAGAAACTAGGCATGTATAAGGCTTTTGTTCCCTTTTTGAAAAGTTCTAATTCCCCTATCCCTTCAATCGGAACTGAACTCCCATTTGCCACTTGCACATTCCCATGATAAGGCTCAAGATTTTTAAGCATGTCTTGATCCTTAATCATGTGATGAGAAGCCCCTGAATCCACAATCACTTTGTCCTTTTTTATGGAGCTTTTAGAACCGAGGAAGCCCTTACCAGATTCAGTGAGCTTGGCTAGGCTCTTGATGAGGGCTTCGAATTCGGACCTCTTGACCGTATCCTCAACTGGTTGTGCCACACCCATGAAGGCTCTAGGTCCACTTCCATTTTCCTTTAGCCTCTTAGGCCTCAAGTGTGGATGAAGGGTCCAACACTTCTCCTTAGTGTGTCCCTTCATTTTACAATGCTCACATTCCAACACCCTCTTGTCGAATGTAAGATTCTTCCTTGCAAGATGTGCAGCCTCGCTTGGTGCACGAAATAGGTCTCTTGACCCTTCCTCTCTTTGAATCATGCCACATACTTCCGCTAGACTTGACAGCTTCTCAAATCTAAGTATGTGCTTGATAAGATCTTTGTAGGATGCGTTGAGCGCCAAGAGAAGCCCAAACACTTGATCTTGGTCACGCCTTTCTCCTAACTCCTTGGGGTCCATAGTTTGTGGCCTCAAGATCTCCAGTTCGGCCCACAAGCTTCTATACTCCCCAAACATTTCCTTGAATAGCTTCTCTCCTTGTTGAAGCTCATTCAACGCCTTCTTCACCTCAAATATCCTTGATATATTTGAGATGTTTCCATATACTCCCTTGAGTATATCCCACAACTCCTTGGCGGTATCCGCATATGAGTAGGCCGCCAGGATAGATGGCTCTAGTGAGCTTTGAAGAAGTGAAAGAGTGAACTGCTCTTCTTGCTCTTCCTTGTCATTGTATGGTTCGGCTTCTTCCTTAGGTTCAATGAACTTCCAAAGTCCTCTACCTCTTAGAATAGTAGTTTTTGCCCAAAGAAGGTAGTTATCTCCTTTAAGAACAACAGAAATCGCTACTCTATTCACCTCCATTCTCTTGTAGTAATACACAATCCCAGCTCTTTCACAACTTGAAGATCAACCGATCTCAAGGATTTTAATCTCAGAGTGAATAGAACTTGGTAAGATGTATTGCTATAGATTAGAAGGTTTTGAAGATAGCTTAAAGGGATTATGAAGAGAGTTTAAGCGGTTGGATAAAGAACCTGCTCTGATACCATGTTGATTTTAGAAGTTTAGGGAGAGATAAAGATGAAGATAAGAGAATTGACGTAATAAGAGAGAGAGAGAGATTGCTGAATTTTTCTTCTTGAGATCACATATTTCAACAATAGGCTACACGGACTGGTGGTGAGAGAGGCCACGGGGGAGAGTCTTACAAGGAAGAGGTCGTGGTGGTGCAAGATGAGTAGTGGCAGAGGCCGCGGTATGACTCAATACGCCAACAGATTTAACATTCCAAATATTGAGACAAAGAGCATGCAAATTTTGTTCCCATGGATCAAGATAAAGATGGTGTGACTGGTCTGACCGAGATTCAGTGGCCCACCATTAAAAACATTATCAATGCTGGGCGTGAAGTCGGAACAGAAAAACTAACTGGTAAGTCTTTTTCCCTACTTGGATAATGGATACAGGAGCCTCTAATCACTTAATGGGAAAGTTTGATGTCTTGAAAAATGTTTGAGAAATGGCTCCGGTACTGATTATTTTATCTGATGGTAAAGAAAGGGTTTCGCTAAAGGAGAGAACAGTTTGTCTTGGTTCTGGTCTGGTCTTTAAATCAGTGTTTTATGTAGAAGAGTTTCAGTCAGATTTAATAAAACTAGCCATCTGTTGGTACTTGATGAATGATAAAACCGAAGCACCAGTTCATCTGAAAAGCTTATTGGAAATGACAGAACATCAATTTGGTACAAAAGTTTTGAAGGTAAGAAGTGACAACGGTTCATAATTTATGTCACAAAATATTTCCAGCAACAAGGGATACTTTATGGGACTTCCTGTGTAGGTACACTGGAACATAACAGGAGAGTCGAAAGAAAATACATGCACATCTTAAATGTTGCAAGAGCTTTGCGATTCCCAGCTCAACTTCTGATAGAGTTCTGGGGTGAATGCATTTTGACAGCTGCCTATTTGATAAACAGAACGCCAAGTGCGGTGTTGAATGATGTCATGCCATATGAGATATTGTTTAAAAAGCCACCACAATATTCTCATCTGTGCGAGTTTGGAAGCTCGTGGTGGAGATAAATTTACATCAACGAGTCGAAAATGTTTCTTTGTTGGCTACCCCCATGGAAAAGGGCTAAAAACTGTCGACATTGAAAAAGAGGAATTCTTTTTATCTAGAGATGTAGTGTTTTCATAGTTAGAGTTTCCTTTCTCTGAAAATTTTATAACACATGAAATCGTTAAAGAAGACGATGGCAATACTCTGTGGGCTCCTCTCAAGACAGTATTACTTTTAGAGGAAGTAATTCGGGCCTAAAAAGAGCCCAACACAAGCAGGTCCAATTAATTTACCTGTACCTATTGTTGAAGAAAGAGCACCAAATCTGACAGCTACAGAACAATATCCGAGAACGACAACCATGACCAATACCAGGCAAGCATCAAGACTATGGGGAGACATTTGCACTAGTTGCAAAGATGGGAACATTCCAAACATTTCTTGATGTCGCTGCTAAACGTGGTTGGAAAATCCATCAAATGGATATTCACAACACGTTTTTACATGGCGATCTTGATAAAGAGGTGTATATGAAAATTCCTCCTAGATTTCACTCTGCAGATTGGAAAAAGGTATGTCATCTTCGTAAATCCTTGTATGGTATTAAGCAAGCCCCAAGATGTTGGTTCAAAAATTTGAATACAGCTTTGAAGAAATATGGTTTAAAACAATCACTGGAAGAATACTCATTGTTTACACTGGTTTGAAATGATGTTCGACTTCATATTCTGATATATGTTGATGATCTTGTGATTACGGGGAGTTCAGTTACAGCGACACAAGATTTCAAAGATTACTTGGCTCCATTGTTTCACATGAAATAGTTAGGACCTTTGAAATACTTTTTGGGAATAGAGGTTGCAAGAAACACTACAGAAATCTACATTTTTTGGACGAAATACGCTCTAGACATCAATGTTGAAACAAGATTGTTAGGATCCAAACCAGCCAGCTTTCATCTGGAACAGAAGTCAACTTTACTACCCTTGTCTAACCACAGCAATATCAGTGTTTACTTGGGCCGTTAATTTACCTCACTGTTACACGACCTGACTTAGCCTATTCGGTAAATATTTTGGCTCAGTTTATGCAGAAGCCTCAAGAAGATCATTGGCAGCAGCCTTGCGGCTTGTTCGCTATCTTAAGGCTGATCCGGGTCAGGGAGTGGTACTTTGGTCTATGGGTGAATTTCAGATTACCAGTAGGTGTGACTCGGTTTAGGAAAACTATCTCTTAACACAACGTTCAGTAATATGATATATTTTTCACGAGAGAACTAATCATATTGAGATGGATTGTCATTTTGTTAGAGATGAAATTGTTAGTGGTAATCTGGTTACACAGCATGTGAAGACTAAAGATCAGCTAGCAGACATATTTACAAAACCAATTGGTGGTGATGGGTTTGCTAGTTTCCAGTTTAAATTAGGCATCCGAGATATGTATGCTCCAACTTGGGGTGGGGGGGGGGGGGGAGGTTGCAGATTCGATAATCTCATTCAGCAAGTGTAATATTAGGAGCACTTATTAGGGGCAAGATTACGCTCACCAAATCAGGAATATCGTATAATACCGTAGATTGAATTTAATGTTTATGGAGCTCAAGAACCTTCCTGGGTGAGAATATATGGTAGTCGTTCTTTGTCAATGAAATACACATAAACTATTGTTCAACTTCTGTTCCTTTCAGATTGGTTTCAAGATGATGAAATTACAAGATAAGAAATACAATAGGATTAACAACTGAACAGATTGATCATAATTATGTAAAGATAACGGTATACTTTATTGACAACTCAACGATAAGTTAGTGAATAAATTTTGAAAGTCAAAGAAAGTTTAGTGTTTATTTGGTCATGTCAAAGTTTTGTGTTTGTTTTTGTAATTTTTGCAAAGTTTGATATTTTTATGGTCATATTCTCATTTTTAAATAATTTTTTCTAAACGACATCATATAATTTGAATGCAACATTAAACTTTCCCTTAATGATGTTTATTATTCTGTTAAAAATAATGGTATGCTTTATTGGCAAGTCAACGGTAAGTTATTGAATTAATTTTGAAAATCAACGAAAGTTTATTGTTTATTTGGTGAGGTCAAAGTTTGGGTTTGTTTTTGCAATTCCTGCAAAGTTTGAGATATTTTTTGGTCGAATTCCCTTTATGATTATATTTAAATTGATGAGCTATATTTAAAAAGTTGAATAGAACTATTTTTTTTACCACCTCAAAATTTTAGGTTATATATATATCTGGTTATATATATATAAGATTACTAGACGAAAATTCATGATAATTTTTTATAATATATTAGGTGTGATTTCTTATAAAACAATTCCCTATTTATTGAGACTTGTCAAATGTTGGAATTTTGCTAGTTAATACGGATAGACAATTTTCAAAAGCTCAAGGATTTTTTTTTCTTCTCTTATATCTGCTAGACTACATTTTTGTGATTTTGCTAATATAAGTTCTATAACTCCGTTTTTATCTTCAATCTAATTAAATATCATTTTAACCAAGTGGTTTTGCTTTAGTAGTTTTCACTTGATGAGGAAATGACAAAGAGGAGTTGACAAAATGACATATTGACAAAGAGGAGTTGACATATTGACAAAGAGGAAATCACAGAGGGGTTGTGATTAAGCTTCACAGAATTAAAAAATTGAAATAATAAAAACAGAAGAAGAGATATGAGAAAAGAGTATCTTCATATATAAACAGAATAACTTCTCTTTAAGATATTAGTTACACCATGTTCTAAAAATCTCCATTTAGATCTGATTACTCTCTGACTAGGGTTAGGCACACCCTATCTGTCTTGATTAATGACTAATTCCTTAGAAAATTCATTCACCCGATTATTTCTTGCCTAATCCGATTAATCCCTGCCTAATCCGATTATTTCCCGCCTAATCCGATTATTTCCCGCATAATCATGCATAATCCTATTATTTTTAGATTGCAAGTATAAACCAATTTTTTTGTTATTCAGACATTTAGATTAAGATTTTGTGATGTTGTACGATAAATTATGTTAAAATTTTATATATAAATCATCAAATTTTGTCTTAATACTATATTTTCTTGTATTTACTATAATTTTGAAAATGCATTATTTAAAATTTTAATATAATAGATGAATATATTTTTAAAATATTAATATAACCTTAAAAATAATTCCCGATTAATTCTTGTTTACTCCACGATTAATCGGCTATGCGCTAGGCCCACCCAACCACCCGATTAATGTTCAGCGGTTTTAAAAACATATGTCTTTTATTAATTTCTTAATACTCACATTTTTATTTAAATTTTAATAATAAAATTAATTTAGAACAATATTATTACTATTATTTATTTAAGAATCTTGAGAGAGTATTAATTATTTATTAATAATAAAAACAGTATCCGAACTCGTTCCCAGCCAATCTTAAACTTAATTTTTATTTTTTCAGAATTACTATACACGAACTCAGGGTAATAAACTTATACTAATTAATTCAGTTTTTTTTGTATTTTAACATCATTTAATTTAGAACTAAAACAGATTATAGTCTGACTAATTTTACTTTATTTACTTCATTTCTGAAACATTATCTAAAACCAGAACTCTCGGGCATGAACGTTGTTGATTTAAAGGTTATATATACAAGAAACATCAGTTTAATAAAATAAGAATAGCTTAATGTAAAAGAATACTATGACTAGATGTATTCATAGTATTCACAATTGAATAGCTTAACCGACTCTGTTTTTTGTTCGAATTTTGGATAATGGGTTTGGGAAGTAAAGATTCGTGTGTTAATACGATGGGAATTCGTGGATTTCCAGAAAAATGTGACTGTGGTCGTAGCTGTGTTATCAAAACATCGAAAACAAAGATGAATCCTGGAAAACCGTTCTTCCGATGTACTACTTTTCAAGATGTAAGTTTATATAAACTTTTAACTTATGTTGGTTTTTGGAAAAAATGTTATATCGAATTTTGTTTTGAAAATTGTAATTATTACAATGTTTGTATACAGGATCACTTGTTTAAATGGGTTGAAGATGCAGTCTTCGAAGAGGTAGAAGATACGGTAGTGAAGGTTGAAAATTTCGAGTCCGAAATTAGCAAAACAAAAATAGAGATGGAATGCATCCAAAACGTGAACGATGAGCTGAAGGAAGAAGTGAGAAAGGCCAAGACAGAACTGAAGAGGGTTAGCTTAATGATAAAGGTGCTTGTTGGGTGTGTTTGCTTACTATTTTTGCTTGGTGTTGTGCTGATGGTTATTGAAAAATCAAGATCAAGTAGCTTGTATATGAATAGCTACTAAGTGTGTTTGTGTATGTGATGAACTGATTAGCTTGATGAAAATGTTTGTGGTTCAATAACTTATGTATTGTGTTTGTTTTTTTAAATTTCTAATGTATTGTGTTTCTTATAATAATAATGGTTTGTAGCAAAAAGAAACATTGATTCCTTTCATAGAAAAAACCAATTCCAAACAAACAAGTGTTAATATGTTATCAAAAAATTCATAAAATATGATCAAAGTCTACAAACAACACTGAAGTTTAGAGAACATAACATAATAAAGTTTAAGAAAACCAACGACGCCATCCGCTTGTTTGTGGTGAGGATTGAGGTTGTGAGCCTTGAGGTGGTGAGCCTTGAGGTTGTGATTCTTGAGCTTGTTGTTGAAATAGATGCTCATTCAAGTGATGAATTAATCAAAGAAAATTTAAATGACAAGAAGGAGGGAACAAGGAAAGAATCGGTTAGGATGAAAGGGGAAGCTGTTAGAAGTGAACTAGAAGATAACTAGTTAAGTAACTAAGTAGAAGAGGAGAAGCAAGTTGAGATATGGGTGCAGCATGGAGAGGTATGGGCGCAGGTTACTGTTGGAGTTGCTAGCCCCACGCCTCCTTCTCCTTCTCCTTTTCTTCACTTCTTCCCTCTCTTTCTCTTAAGTTGTAAAGTCTATATATACTCATGAAGAACTCCTTGTAAAATATATAAGAGAAGAAAGTGAATAAGAAAAGAAGTACATTCAAACAAAAACTCTCCATTCTCAAGCTTATTCACATGCCAATCTCTCATATCTTCTATAACATTCTCCATCATCTATAATCTTTAAACTTAAATTTCTTCATGATATCAGAGCAGGTTAAGTATTCAACCGCTTAACTCTCTTCATAATTCTTCTAAGCTCTCTACAAATCTTCTAATCTATAGTAATACATCTTGCTAAGTTCTATTCACTCTGAGATTAATATCCTTGGGATCGGTGGATCTTCAAGTTGTGAAAGAACTAGGATTGTGTATTACTACTAGAAAATGGAGACAAATAGAGTAGCAATCTCTGTTATTCTTAAGGGAGATAACTACCTTCTTTGGGCAAAAACTACTAAGACTGTTCTTAGAGGCCGAGGACTTTGGCGGTATGTTAAGCCAAAGGAGCAAGTGGAGGCAGTGGTAAAAAAAGAAAAGGAGGAAGCTAAGGAGGAGCAAGAAGAACAATACACTATTGCTCTTCTTCAAAGCTCACTAGAACCATATATCTTGGCGGCTTACTCATATGCGGATACCGCCAAAGAGCTGTGGGATATACTCAAGGGAGTATATGGAAACATCTCAAATATATCAAGGATAATTGAGGTGAAGAGGGCGCTGAATGAGCTTCAACAAGAGGAGAAGCCATTCAAGGAAATGTTTGGGAAGTATAGAAGCTTGTGGGCCGAATTGGAGATCTTGAGGCCACAAACTATAGACCCCAAGGAGTTAGGTGAAAGGCGTGACCAAGACCAAGTGTTTGGGCTACTCTTGGCACTAAATGCATCTTACAAGGACCTTATCAAGCACATACTCAGATTTGAGAAGCTGCCAAGTCTAGCGGAAGTATATGGCATGATACAAAGGGAGGAAGGATCAAGAGACCTATTTCGTGCACCAAGTGAAGCCGCACATCTTGCAAAGAAGAATCTCACATTTGGAGACAAGAGGGTATTGGAATGTGAGCATTGTAAGATGAGGGGACATACCAAGGAGAAGTGTTGGACTCTCCATCCGCATTTAAGGCCTAAGCGGCTGAGGGAGAGTGGAAGTGGACACAGGGCCTTCATGGGAGTTGCACAACCTGTTGAGGATACAGTCAAGAGGTCCGAGTTTGAGGCTCTCATCAAGAGCCTAGCCAAGCCTACAGAATCCGGTAAGAGCTTCCTCAGTTCTACAGGCTTCATAAGGAAGGGTAAAATGATTGTGGATTCAGGAGCCTCACATCACATGATTAAGGATCAAGACTTGTTAAAAAACCTTGAACCTTATCGTGGAAATGTGCTAGTAGCCAATGGAGGCTCAGTTCCGATTGAAGGGATAGGAGAGTTAGAACTTTTTAAGAAGGAAACAAAAGCCTTATACATGCCTAGTTTCTCATCTAACCTTCTATCAGTTCATAAAGCTACAAAGGATCTGGATTGTGTAGCATTATTTGGGGCTGACTTTGTTAAGTTTCAGGACCCTAAAACAAGTCATGTACTCAGAGAAGGGAAGGTGGAGGATGGAGTGTATCTTGTAGAAGCAAATAAACAAGAGGATCTAAAAGCTCTTGGAATGAAGGCAGATGTAGAAGTTTTTGGTAGGAAAGAGATTGGAGATAGCCCATTATGGCATGAAAGGCTAGGATATCCAAGTTCAGCAGTTCTCAAGATGGTCTTACCCAATCTCATTCAAGAAGAAGTAGTGTGTGAAGCATGTGTACTAGGAAAATATTGTAGACAAGTTTTTCCTATTTCATCCACAACTTGTGATAAAGTTTTTGGCATTGTACACTCAGATGTATGGACCGCCCCATGTAATTCAAGAGATCAATATAAATACTTCGTTTCATTCATTGATGATTACTCAAGATACACCTGGATCACACTCTTATATTCCAAAGATCAAGTCTATTAAGCATTCTCAAATTTCATCCACTATGTTACTACTCAATTTAAAACAACAATCAAAGCCTTGAGGAGTGACAATGGAGGAGAGTATTTGAGTAATCGATTCAAGGCATTGCTCAACCAGCATGGTATTTTTCATCAAACATCATGTGCGTACACCCCACAACAAAACGGAGTGGCCGAAAGAAAGAATAGACATCTAATGGAGGTAGCAAGGACTACCATGATTGCTAAAGGAGTACCTAAATCTCATTGGGGTGATGCGGTGATGACTTCAAACTATTTAATTAACCGGCTTCCAACCAAGAACTTGGAAAATAGGTCACTGTTTGAAGTGTTGTACAAGAAGAAGCCAAGCTTACATCATCTTAAGGCGTTTAGATGTAAGTGTTTTATGTTTCTACCAGAAGGACAAAGAAACAAGCTTGAACCTAGAAGCATGAAGTGTGTGTTCATTGGATACTCACCAACTGAAAAGGACTACAAGGTCTACAATCCGGAGATGAGGAGGGTCTATGTGTCTAGAGAGGTAAGTTCAATGAAAAAGAAAGTTATTATGAAGCTAAGAATCAAGATACTCCTAAAGGTATAGTCTCATCATCTATGGATTGGATGCTGTTCAATGAAGCTCCAATAACAAGGAATGAAGTACAAGGAGAGAGTGAATCATCTGAAAACATCATGGAGCAGGGAAATGCGGATGATGCACATGAGGAATCAGACCATAGTTTGGCTGGAGCAGAAGCGGATGTTGAAGGAGAACCTGAACCAATCATTCCTCTAAGACGAAGTACAAGGCAAAGGAAACAAACTCTACTACAATAATTCTGCCATGCTCCAAGGAGAATCTAGTATGAGTAGTCTTCCGTGTGTGATAAAAGAGTTTCCTTCTTGGTTGGAAACCGGTTAATCAAATAGTTTGAAGTCATAACCGCATTACCCCAATGAGATTTAGGTACTCTTTTGGCAATCATGATAGTCCGTGCTACCTCCGTTAGATGCCTATTCTTTCTTTCTGATACCCCATTTTGTTATGGAGTGTATGCGCAAGATGTTTGATGAATGGTGCCAAAGTTGTTGAGTAGCTCTTTGAATCTCTTGCTCACATATTCTCCTCCATTATCACTTCTTAAGGCCTTGATTGTTGTTTTGAATTGTGTAGAGACATAGTTAATGAAGTTAGTTAATGCTTCATAAACTTGGTCTTTGGAGTGTAAGAGTGTGATCCATGTGTATCTTGAGTAGTCATCAATGAAAGAAACAAAGTACTTATATTGATCTCTTGAATTACATGGGGCGGTCCATACATCCGAGTGTACTATGCCAAAAACTTCATCACAAGTTGTAGATGAAATAGGAAAAGCTTGTCTACAATGTTTTCCTAGTACACATGCTTCACACACTACTTCTTCTTGAATGAGATTGGGTAAGACCATCTTGAGAACTACTGAACTTGGATGTCCTAGCCTTTCATGCCATAATGGGCTATCTCCAGTCTCTTTCCTACCATCAAACTCTACATCCGCCTTCATTCCAAGAGCCTTCGGATCCTCTTGTTTATTTGCTTCCAAAAGGTAAACTCCATTCTCCACCTTCCCTTCTCCGAGCACATGACTTGTTTTAGGGTCCTGAAACTTAACAAAGTCAGATCCAAACAATGCTACAAAATCCAAATCTTTTGTAGCTTTATGAACTGATAGAATGTTAGATGAGAAACTATGCATGTATAATACTTTTGTTTCCTTCTTGAAAAATTCTAACTCTCCTATCCCTTCAATCGGAACTGAGCTTCCATTGGCTACTTGCACATTTCCATGATAAGGCTCAAGGTTTTTTAACATGTCTTGATCCTTGATCATGTGATGAGAAACCCCTGAATCCACAATAATTTTACCCTTCTCTATGGAGCTTTTAGAACTGAGGAAGCTCTTACCGGATTCTGTAAGCTTGGCTAGGCTCTTGATGAGAGCCTCAAATTCGGCTTGACCGTATCCTCAACCGGTTGTGCAACTCCCATGAAGGCCCTATGTCCACTTCCACTCTCCCTTAGCCGCTTAGGCCTCAAATGCGGATGAAGAGTCCAACATTTTTCCTTGGTATGCCCCTTCATCTTACAATGCTCACATTCCAACACCCTCTTGTCTCCAAATGTGAGATTCTTCTTTGCAAGATGTGCGGCTTCACTTGGTGCACGAAATAGGTCTCTTGACCCCTCCTCCCTTTGTATCATGCCACATACTTTCGCTAGACTTGGCAGCTTCTCAAATATAAGTATGTGTTTGATAAGATCCTTGTAAGATGCATTGAGTGCCAAGAGAAGCCCAAACACTTGATCTTGGTCACGCCTTTCACCTAACTCCTTGGGGTCTATAGTTTGTGGCCTCAAGATCTCCAACTCGGCCCACAAGCTTCTATACTCCCCCAAACATTTCCTTGAATGGCTTCTCCTCTTGTTGAAGCTCATTCAGCGTCATCTTCACCTCAAATATCCTTAATATGTTTGAGATATTTCCATATACTCCTTTGAGTATATTCCACAGCTCCTTGGCGGTATCCGCATATGAGTAGGTCACAAATATTGATGGTTCTAGTGAGCTTTGAAGAAGAGAAAGAGTATATTGTTCTTCTTGCTATTCCTTAGCTTCTTCCTTTTCATTTTTCACCATAGCTTCCGCTTCCTCCTTTGACTCAACATACGGCCAAAGTCCTCGGCCTCTAAGAGTGGTCTTAGTAGTTTTTGCCCAAAGAAGATAGTTGTCTCCCTTGAGCATGACTGAGATTGCTACTCTATTTGTCTCCATTTTCTAATAATAATACACAATTCTAGTTCTTTCACAACTTGAAGATCCTATGATCCCAAGGATATTAATCTCAGAGTGAATAGAACTTAGGAAGATGTATTGTTATAGATTATAAGATTTGTAGATTGCTAGAAGGATTATAAGAGAGTTAAGTGTTGGAATACCCAACCTGCTTTGATACCATGTAGAAATTTAAGTTTAGAGATTAGAGATGATGGAGAATGATAGAGAATGTATGAGAGATTGGCGTGAGAATAAGTTTGAGAATGAAGAGTTTTATGAATTCTTCTTAGCCAACTCTTTCCTTGTTCCCTCCTTCTTGTTATTTGAATTCTTCTTGATAAATTCATCACTTGAATGAGCATCTATTTCAACATCACGTGCCTTTACAAAATTCTGTGACGGCTTATGTTTTAATTGGTAATCTCGGTTAGAGGGCTCCTTGTCAAACATACACAACTCCTCCTTGGTTCTTCTCTCATGTGTCTTGCCCATTTCCAGCACAAAACCATTGTCGAGTTCCTTAGAGTTGAAAGATTGTCCATTCAAAGCATTATCTGAAATTGTTGGAGACTTAACCATAACCGTTTCCTCAATAATTACCACACATTCTGTTTTCCTTTCTTGCATCTCTGTATAAGAAAACTTCTTGGAGAAATTCCCTATTTTGGTTTCGGTGGGAAAGTTTGGATTATATGGTAGTGTTATGGTGGTTTCAGGAGGAGATAATAATGATGTTCTGTTTAGGCTTTTGTAATGGAGATTGTGGTTTGAGATTTGATGACTGAGCGTTGGTAAAACATTGTCATCATCAAACTTAGCAGAGATATCAATGATATAGTCAAGCCAAGGTGGGAAAATTCCAAAATTATTTCTAATATAATTTGCGTGCCATTGAAGAGCTTTACCAATCATGTGAGAAAACATTACACGAACCTTCATCTCAGGAGGTATTCTATGAAGAGTAAAATATTCATCGCACCGTTGGAGCCACTTACGCAGTTCTGTACCATCAAACATAGGAAAATCAAATTTGGATAATCTTTGCCCAAATTGATTGAAATCTGGAGGGTCTGGAAATTGTGGCAGTCTTGGATACGTTGTAATAGTGTTTGATGTTGATGAATTTGACCCTTGGGTATGAATCTGTGAGCTCGATGACTCTTGAGAGAGAGGCTTAGTCCACGAAGACTCCACACAGGCGAACCTTCCACTTAGTTCATCGGAGCGTTATTTCTTCTCATCATTCTGTCTCTTGTATAGTAGATGCATCTCTATCTGTTTGTTCAGATCAATCATAGATTGTTGTTTTGCATACATGATTATGATCCTGAGAATTGTAGAGCTCTGATACCAATGTTACGGTAAAACTTGGATGGAGAAATCCTGATCTAGGGATTCACTAAGAATCCTAAGAAAAGGAAAATCAAAGTCTAGGGGATGATCACAGATGAAGAAAGATCGACCCGAAAAACTGAGATTCAATGGTGGATGATGATTTTGATGATAGAGAGAAAAGAGATAGAAAAGATAATTTATTAATTTGATTGATCCATTCTCGACAATGGAGATAAGCTTACATAGAGTTTGCTAAACTGAAAATACAAACCAAAATTGCATAAAGAAATTACTAAATCAAAATCAAATATCTAAACCAGATTATCAATCGGTTTATCCTGTAATACACAGTCATCTCAATGATGAAACCGAATGTTAGAACTCTCTCAATCTCTCTTTCTCCCTCCATTTCATTTGCTCCTCAAAACAGTTCGACAAAATCCACGGCGATTTATGAATCAATTGAACTTAACTTTGGGTGAATTTTAATTTGGGCTGATTGAAGAATCGATGTTAATTTGATATTTGATTCAATATTATTGCTAAAACTTAAATTGATGTTTACTACGAACACAGCTAAAACTGTTTTTGATTGATTTCGATTTCTCTCATTCTTTGATTTGAACAGTTACTAGATAATGATTCAATTGAATCAAATTTTATTACGAACATAGCTAAATTGATTTTTATTGATTTCTACTTCTCATTCTTGATTTAGTATTAGATATGGGGGGTTGTTTTCAATTTGTAGATTTGATGAATCAGTTTTAATAATGAAGCGGCTTGAAGTGTAATTCTACAAATTTGGAATTGAATTTTAAATCATCGCTTCATGGAGAAAAGTTGAATCTGAATTGATTTGATATAATCTTAGCTTCACACGATCCTCTTCCCCACGACCTTCTTTATCAATCATTTGAGATAGGTTCTGATTTATGACATCACTTGTGGATGAAACATTATTTAATATGCAGGTGAGATCACTGATTCTGTAATCTAAGAAGCTTCTCATTTCTACAATGCTACTTACTCACTTGGAATATCAATCTAGCGTTATGGGGAATTTGTATTTTGTCAATGTTTTGGTTAATGCTTGTTTCATTTTTAGGCTACATGAAATCAATTTATGACTTGAGTTTATGTGTTAAGAATTTTTTTATACAAGTTCTACCATTGAACTATGTCAAAAATTAGAACCCCTTATATGTTTTTTTAATTTTTTAAATTTTTTCAATTATAAATACAAACCATTTAAATTTGATTTTTGTTTTATCTATGTTTATAACAACACTTTTTAATTTATAATCTGATCCTTCAAGTTTATGTATTTATTTCACATTCAAACACAATTATGTGTTCATATTTGTACCTTTTATTGTTAAATAATAAAAGAAAAATAAAAGAATGCAACAGTAATTACATGTATAATTTTACATAGCATGATAATCGAAGATGAGAGTGATTGCGAAGCGCAAAATTAAACATCGGAGGTCGAGATAGCGGAGAGACTACCCAATTCCAAGAACTTATGGTTTGTTATAGACAAATCAAAGACAAAAAAATTAATTTTCACTATGCAACTGATTTTTTTTTCACTATGCAACTGATTATTTATGAGAAAATTATACCAATAAAGATGCTTAAAATGTAATAGTTATCTTTTTATTTTTATGTGATGTAATGCAATTTTTAAAAATATTTTTTAATTTTAATAAATTCTGAATTTATTGAACTGTTGTTCTAGAATAAAATAAATGGATCAAAATTTTTAAAACTGAAAAATTAAAGAGTTTTAGTATAAATTGGTTAATAAAATCAAATATTCTATATTTTAAAAATTATTTAAAATAAAAAGTAGAACCAATAATTAGAACAAACTCTTGCTCTATTTTGGACATCTTTATTTTTAGTGGAAAAAATAGAACCAACACTTAGAGATGGTTTAATTTCTTAACAGTTGAAGCTCCTAGGATGTTTGGATCGATCGAGTTTGTGTCGGATTTAGCAGTGTTTCTTTCAAGATGGAAGCCTCCCAGTTTTAATCTAATATGTCTGATGGATATTTTTTTGTTATTACAAGTTATTGAAGAAAAAATATTTAAACTCAGAAGAGAAATAGATTAAGTCATTGATTCAATAAGTTTCTGGAAAAAAAATAAAAAAGAAAGTTTCTGGTGATTTTGATGTTGAATCAACACAATTTTTCTCTACCAGATTATAATATTATTTTTGTATTGATTTGAGTTTTGGCTTGACTATTTTTGCTTTATTTTTCTTCTATTTTAATAAAATGAGATGACAAAAAGAAAAAAAAATCAAGAAACAAAATTGTCCAGTGAAATTCAATCTTATGCACCTAAATGAAACAAATCCTTTGTCACCTTTGAAAACCATATCTAAAATTATTTTTGATGTTGAGTGCACACTACAATTACACATTATTTTTATTTTTACTTACACAATTTCTACAATTAATTAAAATTCTGTACTACATTTCTTATTATTCTTTTATTAATTACTCATCTGAGTTGGGGGAATTGCTCAAATGCTCTTCTGGGTAAGAAATCAATCTCATATACCCCTCCGAATAAAAATACAATTTTGCCCTTAATGAAATTCAAAAATTAATTAAATAAGTATATATATATAATTGTATACGATATAAAGAAAAATACGGTAGGCCAATGGTTCGGGACCTTCCGCACATGTCCACGCGACCCGGGTTCGAATCTGAGATTCGTGGTACAACTGGTACGACTAGGGGTTTATTGCAGATTTAATAGTCAGTTGTACCATGTATCCGGTACAACTGAGTGCAATTGGGTATGATTAGGGGATATTGCGGACATATTAGGTACCAGTGCTAGTCAGTTGTACAAGGTATCTGATATGACTGAGTACTGGACGAGTTGAAAATAATTTTAAATAAAAATAAAGAGTATTTTCGTTATTTCACATCGAAAGTCATAGTCATATGCCCCTAGGCATATATGAGAAATTCCCCCCCCCCCCCCCCCCCCCATGAGTTGATCATTGAATCATTTAAGAAAAAAAATTAGAAACAAAAATTAAATTCACAGTCTCAACCAAAAAAACAATTGGTGAGACCCAAACAAAAAAAAAGCTCGCCTACTTCGCTTCTTCTTCCTCACCAGTTTCGCTGGACCTCTTCGATCTCTCTACTCACTAAACCTTCAAAATCAGATTCTGAAACTAAGTTTCTTTCTACCTGCTCCACACAACTTCAAGCTACAATGGAGTTCAAGATCATTAATTAGGGTTTTCTTTTTCTCTCGATTTGAACTGAAGTAAAATCTCAGATCAACTTATCTCATTTTCCGATTTTCGCGCTTAATCTCCATATCGTATACATATTTTGAAGGTTGTTACGCTAATTTGAGTTTTTTTTCTTCTTTGAAGAAGTTATGATGAGTAATGAATGAAGCATATATTTGATAAACTATGGGTTGTGTATTTGGCCGAGAGGTATCATCATCATCAACATCTGAATCTAAAAAAACTAAAAGCTTGAAAAACACTGGAGCTGTAGTAGTTGGAGAAAGTGTACAAGTGAGTAAGAGTAATGGAGTTGTTGTGGAATTAGAGAAGAAGAATGAAGACATTGTTAAAGAAGGAGATAAGAAACCTATAGGAGACCGGAGAAGATCGAAACCGAATCCGAGGTTAAGTAATCCTTCAAAGCATTGGCGTGGTGAACAGGTTGCTGCTGGTTGGCCTTCTTGGCTTTCTGATGCTTGTGGTGAAGCTTTAAGTGGGTGGGTTCCTAGAAAAGCTGACACTTTCAAGAAAATCGATAAGGTGGCTGCTTTTTTATTTAGTTTGATTAGGTTTTAGTTTAGTTTTTGTGTTGTTTTGATTTGTTTCTCATTTTGATTTGTTGTGTTAGATTGGACAAGGAACTTACAGTAATGTTTACAAAGCTAAGGATATGTTGACTGGTAAAATCGTAGCGTTAAAGAAAGTTCGGTTTGATAACTTGGAACCTGAAAGTGTGAAGTTTATGGCGAGAGAGATTCTTGTGTTGCGGAGACTTGATCATCCTAATGTTGTGAAGTTGGAAGGTTTGGTTACTTCGAGGATGTCTTGTAGCTTATATCTTGTGTTTCAGTACATGGATCATGATTTGGCGGGTCTTGCTTCAAGTCCTGTTGTTAAATTCTCAGAACCAGAGGTTAGGAGTTACAGTATGGCTATATTTAGTATTGTTCGTATATTTTTTTTCTCTCTTGCTAAGATTAGATTACTCTTCTATGTTGCAGGTTAAATGTTTAATGCGTCAATTACTATCGGGTATGGAGCATTGTCATAGTCGCGGTGTGCTTCATCGTGACATTAAAGGATCAAATCTTCTTATTGATGATGGTGGGGTCCTTAAAATTGCTGATTTTGGACTGGCAACAATTTTTGATCCTAATCACAAGCGGCCAATGACAAGTCGTGTGGTCACATTGTGGTATCGAGCTCCAGAGCTTCTCCTTGGTGCTACTGATTATGGTGTAGGTATTGATCTTTGGAGTTCCGGCTGCATTTTAGCTGAGCTATTGGCGGGTAGACCTATTATGCCTGGTCGAACGGAGGTAACTGGTCATTATCTTGTTTTCTTCTTCAATATTTGTATAATGAATTTAGTTCTATGGAGTTCGACATGCTGAGTAAATACTAATTGGCTCCTCATGCTTATGATCATGATAAATAGGTGGAGCAGCTCCATAAGATTTACAAGCTGTGTGGTTCACCATCAGAGGAGTATTGGAAAAAAGGAAAATTCACTCATGGAGCCATATACAAACCTCGTGAACCATACAAAAGAAGTATAAGAGACACATTTAAAGATTTCCCACCATCTTCTCTTCCGCTCATTGACGCCCTTCTTTCAATTGAACCGGAAGACCGCAAAACAGCAACTGCTGCTTTAAAAAGTGAAGTAAGTTCTTAGTTTTCATTTTGCTTCAGCTTTACATGAACAATTCTGATGATTGTAAGCAAGTTTGAAATTTGTTCCATTCCAGTTCTTTACAAGTGAACCATTTGCTTGTGAACCTCCTGATTTGCCAAAGTATCCCCCGAGCAAAGAAATGGATGCAAAGCTACGAGATGAAGAAACTCGGAGGTTAGTAACATTTCCTCTATCGTATTTAAATCATTGCTAACTATCTATTGATAGTCTCTGTTTCTCATGACACTAGAAACATATTTTCAGTTCTTTTTAAGTGTGTATGAAAGGCAGGCCAATGTGACTATTAATGTTCAACATATAAGAATCTTTACATGAGTTTTCGATTGCTGAAGATGTAGATTGGTTTTTATACTATCTTAGTTGTGCCTCTCGATTTTCTCAATGGGTAGTTTACATACCTTACAATATCCTGATTTAGGCTCTGAAAGGTTGCTGGAAGTTATCACCATTCAGGAAGAGTAGTGTGATATTATTGTTGCATCCAACATTAGTTGTAGCTGTTTTATACTCTATTAGTCAGAATGAATTGACAAACAATTTTCTCCTGTGTAGACAAAGAGCTGCTAGTAAAGCCCATGGGGATGGTGCAAGGAAGAATCGGCACCGAGATCGTTCAAATCGAGCACTTCCAGCTCCAGAAGCTAATGCAGAACTTCAGTCAAATGTTGATGTATGTCCTTCTCAACTGTTTTCTTTACAACTATTCTCTGATTCGAATCAAATTTCTTCTAGGTGACTATCTTTGTTATATATTCATTTTACCATACATACTTGTGTAATTAGGCTGTTGTCAATGTTCTGCTTCTAGCATATCTACATAGGCACACACAAAAACCGATGCATTTATTCACATCTTAACTTATAACAAACATGGATTTAGACTGCTGATCTCTGCATGTATGCATAATCAGACTCTGACTCTTTAACATTATTATTGTTTTGAATCTGAAAAAGCAGATAAGGAGATTAATCACATACGCAAATGCAAACGCAGAGAGCAAGAGCGAGAAGTTTCCGCCACCACACCAAGATGGTGGAGCAATGGGACTACCATTAGGTGCCTCACAACATATAGACCCAACATTCATCCCACGAGACATGGTCCCATCTTTCACTTCCTCTTCCTTCAATTTTTCCAAAGACGAACCACCGACACAAGTACAGACATGGTCAGGTCCTTTGGGTCATCCCATCACTGGCATTTCAAGAAGGAAGAAAGATAAAACTAAAAGCAACAAAGGAAAGAGAACAGTGGTGGTCTGAGAAGAAAAATGTATAACAAAATGTAAGTGTTTTACTTTTAATTCTTTGTGGCTTCCTGAAGAGAAGATGTTTTATTCTTTTCAAAATTTGCGTAGACTGTTATTATGTATTTATAACTTATATATATAATTTATAAACTACTTTTTGTTGTTATTATTTTTAAAGTTTATCTCTGTTTAACTTAACACTGGATATTTGTCTTTAGGTTAGTGAATTGTTGTGATACACTTTATTTTTGATAAAATGTGAATTATATTACCGAGAAGAACAAAGTATATTTATACAAAGTTTGGGGCAACCTAATTCAATAGACCAAAAAAATATAAAAAACTATTTTGAATATAAAAGGAGAACATTAAGAACTAATGTAACTTGAGCAAAATAGAGTAAAGAGTGTCTGAACCATTGAGAGAAAAGACTTCTGCATCCCTTACGGTGTTGACGAGATAGAAGAATATCTCGAATGTTTCTATCAATTCGCCAGAACAGAGCAGACGGAGTAAAAGAGATATTCTGGTGATATGTAATGTTTCTTTCATACCAGAAGAAGTAGATGGTAGCTTGGATTGCTATCTTTTTCAGAGTTGTTGAGAGACTAGGGGATTTGGTATGATACAACACGTTTTCCAAGCCGCTTAAGCATGGTGTGCCACAGGTCCTCAGAGTATTGACAATGAAGAAATAAGTGATATATTTTTTCATCAAAATTACTGCAGATGCCACATATTGGTGAAATAGGCAGACCCCATGTTTCCAACCTTGTTCTAATAGGTAATCTGTCCAAATTTGCAACCCAGAAAGTGAATGCGTTTCTCGGAACTGCATTCTTAAACCAAACTGCCGTAGCCCATTGTTTAATTTCTTCCCTTTGCCTAAAAATGTCCCAGATTACCTTGTGGAGAATCATATCTGGTTAATATTATTACCTCTCCAGGTGAAAATGTCAGGTCCATTGGAAGGAGAGGGAGCTCTCACTGCCAACAAATAATCCCTTAGACAAATAACCTTATCTATGCGGGATCTGTGAGATGGCAGAATCCAGCCATGAGAGTCAGCTGCTGCAGCCACTGTAGCTTCAAGGGGAATACCGAGCAGTCTTGGACCAGAAGACCCAAGAAAATCAATTAGAATGCCAAGTGTGCTCTAATCATCAAACAAGAAGTTAGTGATAGACCGCTTCAGGTTTATGTTCGGCAGAAGAAGCCAAAGAATCTAGTTGAAACAGAGGGTCTTGATCAGGTTGACTAATTGACTAATGAGCTGGCAAGAAGATGCCGACGTGGATTCTACAACGAAGAAGACGTTATTAGAATCGTACTATATCTTTACTCTGGTTCTTTACTTTTGGGATTATCGATATTTGTAATCGAATCTTGAAGGTTGTAGAGATTATCTCTGCAAATTGACGATCTCACGGAAGTGTCTTGAGAATGAATTGGTTGATTCTTGGTAATTGAATAAAATCATCTGTTCTATTATCAAATTGATGTGTGATGAGTTCATCGAACACAACGACAGTGTTCATGGAGGACAAAACGACAAAAATTACGGCGGAGTTACAAGGGATGGTGGATTGAAGCAAATCAGTTCGGATAAAGCAATTGGGAAACAAAAAGCTTCATCATCAATTAATCCATCTCAGATACGTCCTATTGACTGCGATCTTGATAGAGCGAATGATTCGATAGGTTATCGGGGAATTAATAATGTGCTAGAGAATAGAAGTGGAATGTTGAAAAGATTGAACTTCCAGTGTTTGATGGTACTCATCCATATGGTTGGATTACACAAGCTGAAAGATTTTTCAGATTAGGCAACTATAATGATGCAGACAAACTGGATTTAATATCGATAATTTACAAGGACCAGTATTGAATCGGTACAATCGGGAAATTGAATGTTCAGCATTCCATAATTGGTCACAGTTTAATAGAAGAATGATATCAAGATTTTGTCAAAAGATTGAAGAAAATCCAGGCAAAAGATTGTTTAGTATGAGACAAATGGGTTCTATTGCTGATTATGTGAATGAGTTTGAGGAATTATCAACTGTTGTGAAAGGGATTGATGGGGCTAATCTGGAACATGTGTTTTATCTTGGGTTGAAACCGGAAATGCAAGAAGTGATCAAATTAAAAGAACCTCAGGGACTTACTGAGCATTTTAATGCTATTATGTGCATGGAAGATAGTGCTTTTTTTGTTGTTCTATGGCTTCTGCAGCCCCAAACAGTTATTATCGATGCTCCACTTATATACCTTTGAAATCATCATCTCAATGTAACAGTCAGAGGTAAAGTTATCAATATTCAATAGCTGACAGCAACAAAAAGAATTTGAAGATTACTGAAGTTCCAAATGATAGACAGTTGATTATAAAA
This sequence comes from Nasturtium officinale, assembly GCA_963854855.1. Lineage (NCBI taxonomy): Eukaryota > Viridiplantae > Streptophyta > Magnoliopsida > Brassicales > Brassicaceae > Nasturtium > Nasturtium officinale. The sequence goes on from OY978512.1 coordinate 3,623,886, forward strand.
CCAGTTCAAATAGAAAAACTTTCATGGAAGTCACAGTGTACAAGACAGCTCAGAAACGATTACCTCCAGCTGAGTTTGATGAAATGAGGAGATTGGGAATATGTTACAAATGCAAAGGCAACTGGTCTAAGATGCATAAATGCCAACACTCAGATTTACAGATTTTAACTGTAATAAATGGATGTGAAGTGGAAGTTATGGAGGATGATTGGTTAGACAATTTTGAGGACGATTCAGGTCCTGTATCAGAAGTAGCAGAACTATCGTTGATGTCAATGTTCGGAGTACCTTCTTTCACAACTACAAAAATTTGGTTTCATTGGCAAAGTAAAAATTGTAGTCATGTTAGATAGTGAAGCTACTCATAACTTCATTGATCCTTCGATGTGGCTAAAACAAAAATGATACCACAGGATAATAGTGGTTTGACAATTAGATTGGGAACTGGTATTACTACTTAATGGAGTAGGATTTGTCGAAATGTTTCATTTAATCTACAAGAAATAGAATTTACATTAGACTTCAGTGTGTTAGATCTTGGTAACACTGATGTAATTCTTGGAATTCAATGGTTGAGGACATTAGGGAAGTGTGGCATGGACTGGGAAAACCACGAATTGTCTTTTAATCATGGGGGAGCGATTGTGACTCTCATTGGTGATCCTAGGCTTCAGGCCAATGATTCTTCTATGCATACTATACATGCTTCAACAGGTTTTGAAATGGAATTGTTTCAGGTTGAACATAAGGAAAAACATGAAAAAATTCCAGAATCAGTTGAGCACTTATTGGATATGTATTTGAGTGTTTTTGAAGAACCAACTCAGCTTCCACCTAAAAGGGGTCATGAACATGCTATCAATTTAGCAGCAGGAGCTGGACCAATAAGTGTAAGACCATATATGTATCCACATGCCTATAAGGAAGAAATGTCTAAGCAAGTATCGAATATGATGTCCTCAGGTATAATCCGACCAAGTCAAAGTCCTTATTCAAGCCTGGTATTATTGTAAAGAAGAAAGATGCAAGTATCAGATTTTGCATTGATTATAAAGTTCTGAATAAGGTGACTGTGCTGGATAAATTTCCAATACCGATGATTGATCAACTTTTAGATGAATTACATGGGGCAACAATTTTCTCCAAACTGGATCTGTGTTCTGGCTATCATCTAATTTGTATGGAGGAAAGTGATATTGAAAATACTGCTTTTAGAACTGCATATGAACATTATGAGTCCTTAGTGTTGGAGCAGAAGGAAGTTTCAATGGATTATCAAAAATGGCTCACAAAATTGTTAGGCTATGATTTTGACATCCTTTATAAACCAGGTGTAGAGAATAAAGCAGCAGATGGGTTATCAAGAATTGGTTTTACACCAGGTATGTCGACTCACACATTGATGTCATTAACTGTTCCATCTTGCTTACAGTTACAAGATTTGTATGATGAGATCAAGCATGATATAGTTTTAGTGATTTAAGAACCAAAGTGCAACAAGGTGTTGTTGAGAAAGTGGGATACTCAGTCATACAAGAAAAATTATTTTACAAGGGCAGATTGATGATCCCAAATTCTTCTGCTTATATTCCGGTTATACTAAAAGAATATAATGATAGTTTGATCGGTGGACATGCTGGTGTATTAAAAACTATGAAGAGAAATCAGTGTTCGTTCCACTAGAAGAAGATGTCAAGAGATATTCAGTGTTATGTGGCTCAGTGTGATGTTTGCCAAAGACACCAATATTCTACATTGTCTCCAGCAGGCTTGTTAAAACCATTACCTATACCTGATCAGATTTGGGAGGCTTTGTCAAGCAAGAATAAAAAATAACGCGGATAAACATAGGAGAGATTTGGAATTTACTGTGGGTGATAAACTATTTCTCAAGCTGAGGCCTTATAGACAACAGTCAGTTTCAAAGCGGGATTATCAGAAGTTGGCTGCTTGTTGCTGTGGTCCATTTGAAGTATTAGCGAGAGTAAGAGTTGTGGCATGTCTTTTACAACGGCCTGTTGATTCGAAAGTTCATCCGGTATTTCATGTTTCCCAACTGAAACCAGTATTGGGTGCTACTCATAGTGTCTCTAATCTTCCAAATTCGTTTCAGTAAATAAAGAGCTTGTTATTGAACCTGAGTTGATTTTGGATACAAGGTATGACACTGCAGGTCATTTGGAAGCTTTGGTTTCTTGGACAAATCTTCCAGATCATGAGACATCTTGGGAGCAGGTAGCGGTTTTAATCAAAACATTCCCTTATCTGAAGCTTGAGGACAAGCTTCTTGTTGCCAACAGGGGTATTGATAGACCGCTACAGGTTTACGTTTGGAAGAAGAAGCCAATGAATCTAGTTGAAACAGAGGGTCTTGATCAGGTTGACTAATTGACTAATGAGCTGGCAAGAAGATGTCAAAGTGAATTCTACTGTAGAAGCCCAAAACCGGATTGACACAAACGATATAGAGATGTAAAACGATGTTAAGGAAATAAACAAAAAGAACATGGAGGCGAGATATGATATCTTTCCTTAACTATTAATATTCGCTCCGTAGTGAGGCGAGACTGTACGAATATAGAGTCCCAGGATACAACCATGGGAGAAGATTCATGCTTCACTAATGAACGCCCTATTGAACTATAGATTCTACGAAACACTCTCTGAATACTTACGGTAGAGGATTTTCTGGTTTGTTTGCGTGAAAAAATTTAAAGGAAAAAACATAATATCGAATGAGAAGAGAGATGCAAGTATTTAAAGAGGAGAACGAGACACCCACCATACCGTAACCGCTGCTGCACATGGAGCAGAAATCTTGGCGGAGATCAAGGGATTTAACGTGGGATGGAAATCTCGGCAGAGATCAAGGGATTTAAGTTTCAAAACTTATTCCGCAAGAATATCTCTTATCTCATTTAAATATTTAAGAGAAATGCGTAACGTTTTTATTTTGTAGACAAACTACTTGTCATTTTTTAAACGAAATGCATGTTGTTTTTAGGCTTACTTTGTCCCAAAAACAAAGATTCATATTGGGCCGGAGGCCCTCCACCAAGCCCAAGCCCAAGCTCATGCCCATACCGTGCCGTACCGAGCTAAGCCGGCCGGATGGCGGCAGCATGCGCATGTGGACACTTCTCTTCTCTCCAAGCCTTTTAAACCTATTCATATGCATAACCATATATATGCTAGTCTCCTTCTTTTCTTCCAAGCAATGTGGGACTTTTTCCATTTGCATGACTTGTTTTTTGTGGACTTTTTAAAACATAACCCAAGTCATTTATCATTCACCTTCAAATAAGACCCATTGGGTCAGTCACATGTTCCAACAATCCCCCACATGAATAGAAATGACTCTAAATATATGCAGACCAAATGCAGACTCGATAGTCTCTAAAACTTATATTTATTCTAATTTTAACTAGACAGACTTATTGAGAGTGTTTGCAAAAAATCCACTATGTTTGAGTTGGTGGCATTTTTGAGCCTTGAACCACTCATAGTTAATATCTGTCGGGTTTACTTTACCTGAAGGTGAACATGATGTCTTGAACAACCGGTGTTTATGTAAACCTAGACAACATGCATAACGTAGCTTCATTTTCTCGTAGAACTTAGTTCTTTATTGTGTTCATTGTGGCCCTAAATTATTCCTGGTTTTCATGACTGAACTTAGAGAATATAGCCTTGCATTCATTCTCCTAGAAACGGCCCCATTTCACACTCATTAGGTGATTGACCATGAAAAGTATTGAGTAATACTCCGCTTTAGAAGCTATGGAATCATTAAAAGCTGATGCTTATCCTTCTCACACTTGTTAGCACTTTTTCATCTTAGGAGCTGGGATGAGACTACTTTGTCTCAAAGTGCTTTGAATAAATTCTGTTTGATTTTGTTTTCCCTTTGAAACTACGTCTTGGGATCTCCAGTCATGATAGGTAGGGTTGCAATCAATCATCCTCGTTCGTTATAGGCTTTAAACCCATTCCTTTAGATGATTTAGCAAAAACATCTCGTGGCAAACCTTTAGTAAATGGATCCGCTAGGTTGCCAGCCGATTTGATGTAGTCTATTGTGATTACACCATTTGAGAAAAGTTGTCTAATGGTTTTATGTCGCCTTCTGATGTGACGAGATTTACCATTGTAGAGATTGTTCTGAGCCCAAGCTATAGCTGATTGACTATCGCAATGTATTCTTATAAATGAGATGAAAGACTTGGGATTAGTAGATGTTATTCTCGGGGTTAAAGTCACAAGAAATTCAAATAGAACTATCTTAACCCAATCTCATTATGCTCAAACAATATTAGAGAGATTTAAAAATTACTCTAATAGTACGGCAAAAACACCGTTAGATCCCCAAATGCACTTGACAAAGAATTCAGGTGAAGCGGTTTCACAAAACGAGTATGCACATGTGATTGGAAGTCTCATGTACTTGACCAATTGTACTAGACCAGATCTAGCGCATGCAGTAAATGTACTTATTTGATATACAAGTAATCCAGGTCATACACATTGAAAAGCTATAACGAGAGTACTCAATTACTTCATCATGGTAAAGAACCAGCAGTTTTAAAAGGATATTGTGATGCTAACTGGATATCAGATTCTAAAAACTCAAAATCCACAAGTGGGTATGTCTTTACACTAGGAGGGGTAGCAATATCATGGAAATCTACCAAACAAACAGTGTTAGCCAGATCCACCATGGAATCTAAGTTCATAGCCTTAGACAAAGCAGTAGAGGAAGCTGAGTGGCTAAAAAAGTTTTTGGAAGATATTCCTATGTGGGAGAAACCTGTGCCAGTTATAAGAATACATTGCAATAGTCAATCAGCTATAGCTCAGGCTTAAAACAATCTCTACAATGGTAAATCTCATCACATCAGAAGGCGACATAAAACCATTAGAGAACTTATCTACAATGGTGTAATCACAATAGACTACATAAAATCACAATAAACGATTTAAGCTGGTTTTCTACCTCGAGTTTAAATTATTTGAATTTTTCTAAGGTTTCATCTTTGCTATATAATAAATATACATAACAATATTTTGTGCAGTCATCTATGAAGGTCACAAAGAATTTAAACTCGAGGTAGAAAACCAGCTCAAATCTTCCTTTGAGCATGTTCTTTGTTTGATTGATTATGTCTTTATTGCTTCCAATAATGAGCATATCATCTACATATAAACATAGCAAAACATACACATTTATGATAGTTTTGTAGTATATGCATTTATCACATTTATTAATTTTGAAACCATCTGACATCATTGTACTGTCAAACTTTTCGTGCCACTGTTTAGGAGCTTGTTTAAGCCCATAAAGTGACTTTGCAAGTCGACAAACTTTGTCTTCTTATCCAGGAATAACAAAACCATCAGGTTGTTTCATGTAAATTTCCTCTTCTAAATTACCATTTAGAAAAGCGGTTCTTACATCCATTTGATGGATTTCTAGGTCTCTTAAAGCTGTGATCGCTATCATCAACCTTATTGATGTTATTCTCGTTACCGGAGAATATGTATCAAAATAGTCAAAGCCTTCCTTTTGTCGGAATCCTTGAACTACATGCCTAGATTTGTATTTTCCACCATGTTTTTGTGTCATTATCCATCTATTCCCTAATGCTTTGCATCCAGGTGGTAAATCCGTTATGTACCATGTATAATTTTGCATGATAGAATCGAATTTACTTCTAACAGATTCGTTCCAAAACGGAGCTTCTGGTGAAGACATGGCTTCTGCCAAAGTTTTTGGAACATTTTCTACTAAAAATGCCATTAAGAAATCTTCACCAAAAGATTTTTCCTTTCGACCTCTTTTGCTCCTTCTAGGTTCATCTTCTTTTTCATTTTCTGAAATATCATTTATAGAAATTTTGACGTTTGTCTCAATTACAGAGTCATTGACGTTGTCTCTTTCTTCTCGAGTTCGTTTAGAACCTTGTTTTTCCTTGTATGGAAAAATATTTTCAAAGAAAGTTGCATTTCTTGATTCCATGACTGTATTTACATGGATATCTGATATTTCAGATTTATGTACCAGATATCGATAAGCACTACTATTATGTGCATATCCAATAAAAATGCAATCCACTGTTTTAGGTCCAATTGTGACCTTCTTTGGTGGTGGTACCGCAACTTTTGCCAAACACCCCTACACTTTGAGGTATTTATACGAAGGTAAATTACCTTTCCATAATTCATATGGAGTTTTGCCAGTTACTTTGTGTGGAATTTTGTTAAGGATATAATTAGTGGTAAGCAAAGCTTCCCCCACATGTTCTAAGGTAATCCAGATTCCTGCAACATTGCATTCATAATCTCTTTTAGAGTTCGATTTTTGCGTTCAGCAACTCCATTTGATTCTGGCGAATAGGGAGTAGTAGTTTGATGGATAATTCCATGTTCTTTACAGAATGCGTTGAACGGTCCATCATACTCGCCTCCTCTATCGCTTCTAACTACCTTAATAGTTGTTTAAGATGGTTTTCTACCTCGAGTTTAAATTCTTTGAATTCTTCTAAGGTTTGATCTTTGCTATGTAATAAATATACATAACAATATTTTGTGCAGTCATCTATGAAGGTCACAAAGTACTTTGTCCCCACCTCTAGTTTGTATGCATTTTAAATTACATAAATCGGTGTGAATTAAATCTAGAGATTTGTTAGTTCTTTTAACATGAGGTGAGGGCGTTTTTGTGAGCTTACCTGTACGCATACTTTGTTGAAATTATAAGTTTAAAGAGATTGAAGAATGTTTAGAGACTAAGAGTGAGAATAGCAAGAGATTATGAAAGTTTGTATGTATTTTATTCTCTTAGTCTTACAAATCTTTACAAGAGGTTACACATATATTTATAGACATTTGAATGAGAGGAGGTGCAGAAGAAGAGAGGAATGGCGTGAAGAAGGAAGAGGAGAAGAGAGGTTTTGCGTGAAGAAGAGAGGAGGGAGCAGCTCACCTACTCCAACAGTATTGCACTCCATGCCTCTCTCTGGCGCCCAATGCTTGTGCCCATGCCTCTCCTTGCTTCCTTACTTAGTTTAGTTAGTTCATCTAGTTGAGATCCAACAACTTCCTTTTCTTCTAGTTCCTTCTTAACTTGTTCTCTTTCTAGTTCCTTTTCAACCAGTTTTCTCCTTTTCCCTCCTTCTCTTGTGTTTGAATTCTTCTTCTTGAGATCACATATTTCAACACTCCCCCTCAAGATTGGTCGGTGGAGATCCTTAAGACCGATCTTGCCATGAATGTGATCACAAGTAATAGTTGAAGTTGCCTTAGTGAAGATATCAGCTAATTGATCCTTGCTTGCTACAAAGGCGGTTTTGATAATTCCTTCTTGTATCTTCCCTCTCACAAAATGGCAATCAACTTCTATGTGCTTGGTTCTTTCATGAAATACCGGATTTGATGCTATATGCATTGCAGCTTGATTATCACAATACAACAGCATTTCTTCATCTCCCTGGATTCCAAGGTCTTTTAGAAGCGCTTTTATCCATATCAACTCCTTTGTCAATTCTTTCATGGCTCTGTACTCTGCTTCAGCACTTGATAAGGCTATGACCTTCTGTTTTTTGCTCCTCCAGGTTACTAGATTTCCTCCCACAAATGTGCAAAAACCAGATGTGGACTTTCTATCCTTTTTATCTCCAGCCCAATCCGCATCACAATAACCTTGGACCTTTGTGTTCCCATTAACATGCATCCATACACCTTTTCCAGGGCTATTCTTTAGGTACCTTAGCAACCTCTCAATCATGTTCCAATGTTGTGAGGTTGGCTTTTGCATATGCTGGCTCACACGGTTTACTGCAAAGCAGATGTCAGGTCTTGTAATGGTAAGATAGATAAGTTTGCCCACCATCCTTTGGTATCTTTTAATGTTCTCAAAAGGCTCCCCCTCAGGACTATCTTGGTATCCTTCTTCTATTGGAGTTTTGGCCGGCTTGGATCCTAACTTCCCGGTTTCTTCCAAGAGATCCAGCACATATTTCCTTTGAGATATGAACATTCCATCTCCAAATCGTGTCATCTCAATCCCTAGGAAGTACTTGAGCTCCCCTAGATCCTTTATATCAAAGTCGGCCTTCAAGAGTCCCTTGATTTGATCTACTCCATCTTTGTCACTTCCTGTGATGATTAGATCATCAACATAAATCAAGACTACCACTACTCCTCCTTCACTTTGTCTTGTGAATAGAGTATGATCCGCTTCAGATTTTATGAACTCCTTCTTCAAGAGACAAGCACTTAGCCTTTGGTACCATGCTCTTGGAGATTGCTTCAGCCCATAGATTGCTTTCTTCAATCTACACACTTTGTTGCCTCCATTATGATACCCTAGGGGTGGATCCATATATACTTCTTCTTCCAAATCCCCCTGCAAGAAGGCATTCTTGACGTCCATTTGCCATAAGTCCCATTCCAAGTTTACAGCTACCGAGATTAGAATTCTTATGGAATGAAGCTTAGCCACTGGAGCAAATGTTTCAGTATAGTCCTCCCCATAGACTTGAGTATATCCTTTTGCTACCAGCCTTGCTTTGTACCTTTCTATTTCCCCATCACTTGTGTATTTAATTGTATACACCCATCTACTCCCAACCGACTTCTTATCCTTTGGTAAGTCGGTTAAGTACCAAGTATTATTCCTTTCCATGGACTTCATTTCCTCTTCCATGGCTTTCACCCATACTTCACTCTCACATGCTTCTTCATATGAGCTAGGAATGTATTCCTTGCTGATTTTTGTGAGAAACACTTCATGCTCCATGGGTAATGTCGCCAAGGAACAGAAATGCTCAATGGGATATGTGATAATACTAGTTTGAGTGTGATCTCCTCCTTGTGATATGAGAGTGCTGTCGCCAATAGGATCGAGATCTAAGCTCGCCGTACGCTCAGGACACTCTCTTATCACACAAGGAAAAATACTCGTACTAGACTCTCCTTGGAGCATAGCAGAATTGTTATAGCCATAAAAGACACGTTGTCGCCTCTGTCTTGTACTTCTTCTTAGAGGTATGGTTGGCTCCTGTCCTTCTTCAGCATCCGCTCCCTCTTTATCCAAATTCTGATCCACTTCCTCATGTGCATTATCCGCACTATCTTGCTCTATGAAGTTCTCAGATGTTTCTTCTTGTACTTCTTCACATAGGCTTGGCGTTTCATCAAACACCATCCAGTCCATGGATGAATAGATCATTCCTTTAGAAGCATCATGATCCTTAGCCCCATAGAAACTCTCTTGTTCATTAAACCTTACTTCTCTAGACACATACACTCTTCTTGTTTCCGGATTGTAGACCTTGTAGCCCTTTTGTGTTGGTGAATATCCAATGAACACACACCTCATGCTTCGAGGTTCAAGTTTGCTTCTGTGTCCTTCTGGTAAAAACATGAAGCATGTGCATCCAAACGTTTTGATATGATTTAAACTTGGTTTCTTCTTGTACAACACTTCAAATGGGGACTTATCATCCAGATTTTTGGTTGGAAGTCGGTTGATTAAGTAGCTTGATGTCATTACGGCATCTCCCCAATGGAACTTTGGTACTCTTTTGGCAATCATGAGAGTCCTTGCTACTTCCATTAGGTGTCTATTCTTCCTTTCAGCTATCCCGTTCTGCTGAGGAGTGTATGCACACGATGTTTGATGAATGATGCCAAAGTTGTTGAGCAACTCTTTGAATCGTTTACTCACATATTCACCTCCATTATCACTACGCAATACTTTGATCTTTGTTTTGAATTGGGTAGAGATATAGTTAATGAAGTTGGTGAAGGCTTCATACACTTGATCTTTGGTATGTAGAAGAGTGATCCATGTATATCTTGAGTAGTCATCAATGAATGAAACAAAATATTTATATTGATCTCTTGAATTACATGGTGAGGTCCATACATCCGAGTGTACAATGCCAAACGCTTCATCACAAGTTGTAGATGAAGTAGGAAAAGCTTGTCTACAATGCTTCCCTAGTACACACGCTTCACACACTACTTCTTCTTGGATGAGATTGGGTAAGACCATCTTGAGGACTGCTGAACTTGGATGTCCTAGCCTTCCATGCCATAATGGGCTATCTTCAATCTCTTTCCTCCCAAAAAACTTTGCATCTGCCTTCATTCCAAGAGTCATTGGTTCCTCTTGTTTATTTGATTCCAAGATATACACACCATCTTCTACCTTCCCTTCTCCGAGCACATGGTTTGTTTTAGGGTCCTGAAACTTAACAAAGTCAGTCCCAAACACAGCCACACACTCCAAATCCTTTGTAGCTTTATTAACGGATAAAAGATTAGATGAGAAGTTAGGCATGTATAATGCTTTTGTTTCCCTTTTAAAAAGCTCTAACTCTCCTATCCCTTTAATTGGAACTGAGCTTCCATTGGCTACTTGTACACTTCCATGGCATGGTTCAAGATTCTTTAACATATCTTGATCCTTGATCATGTGATGAGAAGCCCCTGAATCCACAATGATTCTAGTCTTCTTTATGGGTGTTTTAGAGCTGAAAAAACTCTTACCCGAATCTGTGAGTTTGGCTAGGCTCTTGATGAGAGCTTCAAACTCAGACCTTCTAACCAGTTCTTCAACAGGTTGTGCAATTCCCGTGAAGGCTCTAGGTCCATTCCCATTCTCCCTTAGCCGCTTAGGCCTCAAGTGTGGATGGAGAGTCCAACACTTCTCCTTAGTGTGTCCTTTCATCTTGCAATGCTCACACTCCAACGTCCTCTTGTCTCCAAATGTGAGATTCTTTCTTGCAAGATGTGCAGCTTCACTTGGTGCACGAAACAGGTCTCTAGACCCTTCTTCCCTTTGTATCATACCGCATACTTCCGCTAGACTTGGCAGATTCTCAAATCGAAGTATATGCTTGATAAGATCCTTGTATGATGCATTGAGTGCCAAGAGAAGCCCAAACACTTGATCTTGGTCACGCTTTTCTCCTAACTCCTTGGGGTCTATAGTGTGTGGCCTCAAGATCTCCAACTCGGCCCATAAGCTTCTATACTCCCCAAACATTTCCTTGAATGACTTTTCCTCTTGTTGGAGCTCATTCAATGCCCTTTTCACCTCAAATATCCTTGATATGTTTGAGATGTTTCCATAAACTCCTTTGAGTATATCCCAAAGTTCCTTGGCGGTATCCGCATATGAGTAAGCCGCCAAGATAGTTGGTTCTAGTGAGCTTAGGAGAAGAGAAAGAGTGTATAGTTCTTCTTGCTCTTCCTTAGCTTCTTCCTTCTCATTTCTCACCGCCGCTTCTGTTCCTTCTTTTGGCTCAACATATTGCCAAAGTCCTCGGCCTCTAAGAGTAGTTTTGGTGGTTTTTGCCCAAAGGAGATAGTTGTTTCCCTTGAGCATAACCGAGATTGTTACCCTATTAGTCTCCATTTTCTAGTAATAATACACAATATAGTCCTTTCACAACTTGAAGATCCTATGATCTCAAGGATATTAATCTCAGAGTGAATAGAACTAAGGAAGGTGTATTGTTATAGATTAGAAGCCTTGTAGAGTATTAGAGGAATCAAGAAGAGAATAAGCGGTTTAGTAGATAACCTGCTCTGATACCATGTTGAAATTATAAGTTTAAAGAGATTGAAGAATGTTTAGAGACTAAGAGTGAGAATAGCAAGAGATTATGAAAGTTTGTATGTATTTTATTCTCTTAGTCTTACAAATCTTTACAAGAGGTTACACATATATTTATAGACATTTGAATGAGAGGAGGTGCAGAAGAAGAGAGGAATGGCGTGAAGAAGGAAGAGGAGAAGAGAGGTTTTGCGTGAAGAAGAGAGGAGGGAGCAGCTCACCTACTCCAACAGTATTGCACTCCATGCCTCTCTCTGGCGCCCCATGCTTGTGCCCATGCCTCTCCTTGCTTCCTTACTTAGTTTAGTTAGTTCATCTAGTTGAGATCCAACAACTTCCTTTTCTTCTAGTTCCTTCTTAACTTGTTCTCTTTCTAGTTCCTTTTCAACCAGTTTTCTCCTTTTCTCTCCTTCTCTTGTGTTTGAATTCTTCTTCTTGAGATCACATATTTCAACATACTTCACATTTTTGTTTACTTGTTTTATATTTAGGAATTAGATTTAAATTCATTAATCTTTGTATAGATTTGTTCTTGACATGACCTAGTCTTTCATGCCATATATTAAAAGACTCAACCAAATAAGCAACTGGCTTCTTCTTATTCATTGAATCTTTTGGGATTACAACTTTCGGAGGGACTGTCATTACATTCATCTTGACCAATCCATCCTTAACATACCCTTTCCCCAAATACAACCCATTCTTCCTAATTACGAGCTTGTCCGCCTCAAAAGATGTGGCGAATCTATTCTTGCTGAGCAAGGTTCCCGAAACTAGGTTCTTCCTCATGTCCGGCACATGCTTTACATTCGTCAGAGTGATCTCACGTCCAGATGTCGTCTTCAGAATCACATTGTCGCGGCCTTCAATCTTGGAGACTGCAGTGTTGCCCATCATTAGCTTCTCCATGTTCTTGTTTTCCTGATAAGTGCTGAACATTGCCTTATCAGTGCAAATGTGGGTGGTTGCACACGTGTCATAAAACCATTCCTTACTGTTGCTGGTTTCAACCACGTTGGCCTCAGTCACCACTGCAACAAGATCCTCCTCAGTGATATTTGCCTGGGCCTTCTCATTCTTGATCTTAGTGCAGCAGTCATCAGTCTTGTGCCCCACTTTGTGGCAGTAGTGACACTTCCCCTTGAATCTCTCCACATTTGCATTGTTTTCAACGCCTTTCTTCTTGAAGTTCATTCCAGAAGCTTTAAGGACAGCAGCTGCTTTGGAAGACTTAGCAGGAGAGTAAGCATGTGCTTTTCCTTTGCCTTTGTGCTCAGCGACATTGACACTATGCTCTTTCGCATTTGCATTGTCAGCCATCCGGTTTCTGGATTCCATATGAAGTCTCATGATAAGCTCTTCGAGTCCCATATTCTTCTTCTTGTGCTTCAAGTAGTTCTTGAAATCTGCATAGCTTGGAGGAAGCTTCTGAATGAAGCTGAGAGTTGTGAATGTCTCGCAGATGGACATCCCTTTAGCAGCAATTTCATGGCAAATGAGCGGGAACGCTTCCACCTGATCCATGATGGGTTTCGAATCCACCATTTTGAAGTCATGGAATTTCGCTATCGCATAATTCTGGCAGCCAGCGTCCTCACCTCTATACTTCTTGTCGAGTGATCTCCAAAGCTCCTTCGAAGTGGGAATATTACAATACACTCGGTACAATGGGTCTATGAGACAACCCAGAATGTACCTTTGCAGATGAAGTGAGAGTGCAGCCATATGTGAACACTTGCGAGTGTGTGCCCATCATCAATCCCGTAAGGGACCATGGACTTATCCTCCTGGATGAACTTGTCCAACTTCATTGTTTTCAAGAAGAACATCATCTTCTTCTGCCACGTTATGAAGCCTTTTTGACAAGATCTCGGTCATGCCCAAGATTCAACTTTCTCGTTGGTAGGTTGGAATGATAGACAGAAGGATAGAAGAAACCATATGGCCGAGTTGATGATGAAAAGGACCATTTGAAGGTCTTCTTTGAAGCGGCCGAATGGTTCTTTGAATAGATATGGGATAGATCCTTGCCTTAGTGAATCCATGACTCGAACTGGACAAGGTGATGGATTGATGCGGGACACAAGAAGTTGCGGAAGGCTCTTGATACTCCTTGAGGTTTATTTCGGATATTACACACCTAATAAACACTCAACAATGTCTCTCCAAGATATGACACACTCGGGGAAGACAAATGTTGATTTTCTGGATATGACACACCAGAGAACCGAGGTTGATTGTTGGATATGACACACCAAACAATCGGAAATGTTCTAAAAGAACTTAGAGAATTTTCTCTGAAAAAAGAAGTTGATTAAAAGATGGATGATTGCCGAATGAGGCATACAATCGACTTATAAAGAGAGGTGACTTGAACAGACTCAAGTGCCTCGTGATTACTACTTCTTGGGACTCTAAACAATCACCTAAGACTTTGAACAAAGACTAGAAGTCGACTAGACAAGAAAATAAAAGAGATTGCGGAATAGAAAAGATGAAATAAAATCATAATCTAAGTTATATCATAAAGTTGATGCTTGAGTCGGTCCATAGCTTCATGAAATCGTCCAAGGCATCAAAGAAGCTCCTAAGCTAATCATCTAAGAGATCTAAGTGAACTTGAGGCCTCATTAAAAACCTTAGCCAGAAAACCCATTGGTATAAAACCGAGCTTAAGGGAAAAAGAGCACACTCAAGTCACTTTGAAGATGATTTAACTTAGAGCGACTTGAATGGAAGTGAGCATGTCTTGGTGTTGTTTTTCCTTAGCTTCTTCATGCTTCCATGTGATCCTTAAGATGTTTCCTACAGCTTCTTGAAGTTTTCTTGATCTTGCCCAGGTCATAGGACCTTTGGGAATGGCCATGGTTCCTTCTTCTTTTCCTCCAAGTGTTGGCGTTTCCATGCTCATATCACTTTGCCATCAAACTTGTCTGGCATCAATCCTAGAGTGAACACACCAGGTACTGTCGCAAGAGTTGGAACTGCAACCAGAGAACTTGTGGTTCCCAGAGTTGAACCCGCTTGATAAAGACCAGCCCCAAAAAGGCTCCGGCGAGTGGTTTCATCAACAGTTGTTGTTGTTGTTGTTGTTGCAGCGTTTGACGCTGTAATACCAACGTTCGTCACTGTTGCATCTGTTGCTGCAACGTTGAGTGGAGTTTGGGTGATTGCAGTGTCAGTAGGGTTGGTGTTGCTAGTATCCGACATTTTTGTTTCTGTTGAGAAAACATGAAAGCGGATTAGTACTCCATTCAACATATAACATATTATTTAAAACAAAATAATAGTGTAAATGGATTTAAGTCCGAAACATTTTGTAAACTCGCTTAGATGCGTTCACATAAAAAAATTTCTGTAGACTCAGAAAGTTTCACAAACTCGCTGTAGAAGCGTTCACGGAAACGCTATGCGGATAAGCTACTAGCAAATCGCAAACACCGTTCCAAAAACCCTTCATGCATCCTTGTGAATCGTTTACAAACCGTAATATCAAACCAATGTAGCTTTAGACAGAAAGCGATTACGAGTCAAGATTGTAGAAGCCCAAAACCAGATTGACACAAACGATATAGAGATGTAAAACGATGTTAAAGAAATAAACAAAAAGAACATGGAGGCGAGATATGATCTCTTTCTCTAGCTCTTAATATTCGCTCCATAGTGAGATGAGACTGTACGAATATAGAGTCTCAGGATACAACCATGGGAGACGATTCATGCTTCACACTTGAACGCCCTATCGAACTATAGATTCTACGAAACACAATCTGAATACTTACTGTAGAGGATTTTCTGGTTTGTTTGCGTGAAAAAAGTTAAAGGAAAAAAACATAATATCGAATGAGAAGAGAGACGCAAGTATTTAAAGAGGAGAACGAGACACCCACCTTCACGTAAGTGCTGCTGCATGTGGAGCGGAAATCTCGGCGGAGATCAAGGGATTTAACGTGAGACAGAAATCTCGGCGGAGATCAAGGGATTTAAGTTTCAAAACTTATTCTGCAAGAATCTCTCTTATCTCGTTTAAATATTTAAGAGAAATGCGTGACGTTTTTATTTTGTAGACAAACTACTTGTCATTTTTTAAAAACGAAATGCATATTGTTTTTAGGCTTACTTGGTCCCAAAAAGAAAGGTTCTTATTGGGCTGGAGTCCCTCCACTAAGCCCAAGCCCATGTCTATGCCCATGTCGTGCCGAGCCGGCCGGACGGCGGCGGCGGCGCGCCAGTTTGGACACTTCTCTTCTCTCCAAGTCTTTTAAGCTTATTCATATGCATAACCATATCTATGCTAGTCTCCTTTTCTTCCAAGCAATGTGGGACTTTTTCCATTTGCATGACTTGTTTTTTGTGGGCTTTTTTAAAGATAACCCAAGTTATTTTTCATTCACCTTCAAATAAGACCCATTGGGTAATTCACATGTTCCAACATCTACAACAAAGAAGACGTTGTTAGAATTGTACTATATCTTTACTCTGTTGCTTTACTTTTGGGATTATCGGTATTTGTAATCGAATCTTGAAGGTTATTGAGATTCTCTCTGCAAATTGGCGATCTCAAAGAACTGTCTTGAGAATCGATTGGTTGATTCTTGGTAATTAAATAAAAGGATCAAATGCCAAACTGACCTTATTGAAATAAAAGGGAGCTGCATGACCTCTATGTGATCTGCATAACCTTCATTTAACCCAGAAATGTGATATTCCCATTTTAACCTTGAATCGGATGTGTTGATGTCATCGGGTCCATGTCATCGTCGTTCTTGTTGTTTTCCTCTTCTTCCAAGAAAATCATCTCCGATTCCTGCATCTTCTCCGATGATTCTCCTCCATCGCCGGCGATCTCCTTTCCTATTCTCCAGTCATCCAGCTCCGAAACTCATTCCTCTTTTCTGAAATTCTCAAACTCCTTCCGCCATTGTAAAAAAAGGTGAGATTTCGATCTCTTCTATATGTTGACTATGAGTTTTAATCTCTTCAATTAAAGTCTTATATATGAGTAATAGTCTACATTTGAGTTTGGATTAGAGCCATTGTCAAATCTTGGTTTGGAATTGGACGAGTGGATCTGGGAGAATAACAGTTACTGTTGGTAAAGTAAGTTTGGAAGTAAAACTCATATAAACTGAAGTTAAACTATGTTTAAGGGTTAAACTAAGTTAAAGAATGTTGCAGGAGTTAAACTAAGTTAAACGGAAGTAAAACTAATTTACTTAAACTATGTTACAGGGTTAAACAAAGTTAAACTATGTTGCAGGAGTTAAACTAAGTAAAACTGAAGGTAAACTAAGTTAAACTGAGGTTAAACTAAGTTAAACTATACACATTATACAGGGGATAATGACGCAGATTTATTGTTATTTGTTTGCAGGGGACAATGATGCTCATTTATTTTGATTATGGTGGACATTATTCACATAGGGGAGATGTTGTTAAATGGAATCCAAAAGAATTTCAAATATATTCTTTATTTACATATTGTAGTGGGGAGGACTTAAATTACTCATCGTTGGTTGAGAAAATTCGTAGAAAAGTGAATGTAGATGAAGCGACGAGGTTGAAATTAAGTTACATTCATGGAGTATTGCAGAGAGTATCATATATATACGATGATAATGATGTCTTGGGATACATATGGTTATGTGAAAATAAAGAGCAAGTTATTTTGCACGTGGAGGTAGTGGAAAGTGTTGAACAAACCTGGAAAAGTTCACAAGCTTCAAGACAAGAGATAACGTCTGGTAAATCAAGTAGAGTTATGGGAATTTGTGACGAGGTTAGGAATGATGCTGGAGATAATGTAGATAGAGTCGGTATGTCAGAGGTCGATCTACACGAGTGCTGCTCACATTATTATTTTTCTGAGAATTGAGTGACTGCTTACTGTAAGACCATCTATCCTGTACCGAATACATCTGCGTGGGAAGTGCCTATTCATATTTCTGGTAGATGCGTTCTGCCTCCAGATTACCCCCAAAAAAAGGAAGAACTCAAGAGGCTAGGTTTCCGTTAGTTGGGGAACACCGAGGAAGACAGAGATCCCGAGGACTTGGAGGTTACTTTAATATGTCGATTTAATTTATTTATTTAAATTTGTTGAAATAAGACTTGTGGTTGTTTTTATTGTTGGTGGATGTGTATTTGATATATCAGGTATAACTTCTTGAATCAAGTAAAATTATATCAAATTTAGTATTACCAAGTTAAACTGGTGTTAAACTCAGTAGTTAAACTGAAGTTAAACTAGTGTTCAACTGAAGTTAAACTAGTGTTCAACTGAAGTTAAACTAGTGTTCAACTGAAGTTAAACTAGTGTTCAACTGAAGTTAAAGTAGTGTTCATATACAGTTAAACTACAGTTGAACACGGTCATATTTTTAACGATTTAACAAAATATAATTGCCACATATGGTTAATCTTAGTTAAATGCCACATATGGTTAAGTTTGGTAAAAATAAATTTTAAAAATAAATGATATATTATGCATGTTCACCTTCATATCTCGGTAAAAACCATATACAATGTATGTTACTTACCTATTACTCTCATATCATTGTAAAAATAAAATATAACTTCTATTTAATAGACATAGAATCATAAGACGATTTTAAATAAATGTTAAAATACTAATTCTGTTCGGTAAACTACAAAAACAATAGGTTAATAAGGTTAAATTAGGTTTTATGGTTTCAGCATGAAAGTTAAACTATGTATAAAATTGTTAAACTAGAAAACTAGTTATACTAGTCAATTAAACTATGTGAAAATATTAATTGGAATGACAGCGCGACTTTTTATATAGAATAACGGCACACTTTTTGTTATGGAATAACGGTGCATTTTTTTGCAATGAAATGATGGCGCAGTTTTTTTGCAATAATATATAATTTAAAAATTTACAAAAAATTAACTGAAACCTGTTGTTTTTTGGGATTGTAATAACTTTGTTAAACTTAAGTTAAACTACAATTAAAAAAACATCATCATTAATTTAAAAAAGCGAAGCAATACAATATCATAATCAAGCGAATGAAGTTTCATGATCTCGGTTTTACAATCATTAAATGTGAAACGTTCCCATGGGAAAGTCTCACATTTGGGTAAATAATCGACGATCCTTAGAAGAAAGGAATCTATTGGTCCTACGACCTTTGTTTTACCCTTAATCACTATGGCAAGAAGCCACAAAACAGCCATCTTCAGTCTATCCTCTGAAGGACTCATCAAGCACAGCTTAGTCTCCACATGCTCCACCCAAGGCTGAACATCCTTCCCGAAATGTTTACTGACAAGTCGGTTCCCCCCCCCCTTCGGGTATCGGTGGCAGTCAAATCCGCAGAGAAGTCCATGTTCCCTAAGACCGTACCTTATAGGGACTCCGTTTACAACAAACCACATTTGTTGTGGCTTCTCCGTTTTCACCATCCTTTGGATGAAGCTCCAAGCACCCATGACCTTCCGGTTGTTCTCCGTATGCATATGGAAGATGTGCTTAAACTGGGGATGTCTCAGGAACCACCTCAGCATATTTCTGTCAAGCATCCTTATGTAATCGACACACCTATGCGGATCACACCGTGTACCCATCTTCGGAAACTTTGCCAATTGGCTAGGCTCAAAGAAGAACCCCAAAGGCTCAAAGAAGAACCCCAAAGGCTGTACAGGTACCTGCATTCAAAACAGTATAATAAGTATTTGAACTGCAGTTTAACAGTCATTTAACAATAGTTTATCTTGAGTTTAACTAGAGTTTAACTAGAGTTTAACTTGATTTAACTAGAGTTTACTAGAGTTTAACTAGAGTTTAACTATAGTTTAACTTGAGTTTAACATCAGTTTAACATCAGTTTAACTTCAGTTTAACTTCAATTTAAACTCAGTTTAACTTTAGCTCTAGTTTAACCATTTTGTAACCTTATTTTACCATAAGTTTAACTCTAGTTTAACATTTACAAGTAGTACTTACCATTTCTCCCTCAACACCACCACTCGATTCACCAACTTCACGAGAAGGCTGCAAGGAAAACGATAAATATATATGTTACAAAACATGTTAAACTAATTTAATTACATGTTAAACCGATTCTAAATTGCTAATTGTAATAAAAAAATTCAAAAAACCTTACCCTTTGCTTTTAGTTTTTCCTCAATTTCTTTTTTTTCTTCAAACGGGAACTATTTCCACGTTCGGTTGTGTTTACCAACTCTACTCCATCTACTGGATCTTTAGGACCTTCAACATTTGCATTTCTCGTCCTCGCCATCGTCTTCACTCTTTAAATCGATCCCAAACCTGCAAAACATCAGAATATATCAATACAATTCATACATACACTGAGAATTGAAGAGTTTTAAACCTAAATTGAAGATAACAAATCCCTAAATTGAAGAGTTTTTAACCCTACATCGAAACCCTAAATTCCTGAATTCCGCTTCAACGAAACCATAACCAAACAATTACTAATCTCTAAACCCAAATTGAAGTTTCTATAGTTCTCAATTGAACAAGTAAACCTTTGTTTACCTTCAGTTTAACCAAAAACGCACAGATACGCGTCACGAAGAAGAAGAAGAAACCAAACACGAAGAAAAAAAGAAACAGAAGAAGAAGAAACCGAAGAAGAGAAGAAATATGAAGAGATTGATTTTGATTTTGAGATGAAAGTAACTGAAACTAGAGATTGAGTTGGATTTTGTTGTTTTGATTCCGTCGGTTTCGCTGGGAGTGGAGCGAGAGCGAGTGAGGAGAGGGAACACAGGTGGGAAAGAGGGAAGGGGTGAGTGGGTTTTTTTGTAATAAACACAACTTTCAACAATTAAATTGGTCTTTTACTCAATTTTAACATTAAAAGAAAATCAAACAAAAAAAAAAATTTGGAGGTCATTCCAGCAATTTCAAAATCTTGGAAGGTTAGTCCAGCATTTGATCCATAAAATCATTTGTTCTCTTATCAGTTATCATCATTGCCGTCGCCAATCTTGCATCTTATGAGGTCATTGCCATTGATCTTAAGGATAAGAGAGAATTCCAAATCCAGCTTGAAGAGTTCTGCACTTCAACATTCCAATAGTTTCCAGTTTTAGTTGTTATATACTATTTATCTTTTACCAATAAAATGTATTTTTGATTTAAATCATTATGAAAAAGATTTCATATGCAAAACAAGTTCTTGTAATAATTTTCCCAAAATAACATAAATCATCTTACTAAGCTTACTACCTAAACCACACAATACTATTTTTGGATTTTGGTTTTACTGGTTGCTTAATGTAACAATGATTTGTACTTAGCCTTGTCCATCAACATCTCCTCAATAAGCTCAGCTGCTTGTTCGATTGTGGTGATTGTCTGTGCTTTCTCTTCCGCCATTTCAATCCCAAACTCTTCCTCTAGTCGCATCACAATCTCCACCTGAAACATAAACACAGGAGCCATCATGAGTGTAAAATTCAACAACACATTGCATATCAATAACAAAGTATAAACCCAGAAACATATTGCCAATCTAAAATAAACACAAATGTACATATTTTTGGTGGTTTCAAGATGCATAATTTAAGCACCAATAAGTCCACTAAACATAATTCATAGCAAGAATTGATTTCAATAGTTCTAAAATCTGGATGGACATTAGCCATTACCGTGTCGAGAGAATCAGCACCAAGATCAACAAATTTGGTCTCAGCATTAACTTTTTTGGTATCATCAAGTGAGAGTTGCTTCTTGACAATTGCACACACCTTGCCCACTGTCTCAGGTTTTGCCTATTTAACCAAAACTTAAAATTCGATAAATAAATCTTGTCATTTGCTACAGAAAACAGAATCAAGAAACCACCCAAATGCTACCATAGAGTCTTACGAGTTGGCTCGAGAAATTAACAGAAACCTATACTATCATTATAATTATAAAGAGAGAAAATAAATTCCTTATAGCGCAAGAAACTCTCAAACAGGTACGAAGTGGGCGAAGTGTAAAAGAAAGATTGCTTCTTCCCTGGCTAAAGTATTTAACTTGATTAAACAAAATTGCCTATGCAGTACATTTTAAACACAAAACTCATAAGCAACAAATGAGAAAAACAACCAAAATGGTGAAACAATGAAGCTAGTTGGTTTCTTGAACACCATACAAGATAAACAGAAACACTTAAATCTTTATAAGTACTGAATGCAAAGCTAATCATATTCAAAAAAACTATCAATCAATACAAATTAACACATAACAAACATAAGAAACAAATAACCAAAATAGCAAACAATATGCAAGGAAAAGCTTCTCATTTCTTGAATACGATAGAAATCAAAACAGAAAATAACTAAAAGTCTAAATAAGAACTTTGCAAATTCCTATATTAGTGAAGTAATCACATAATTTCAGTCAAACAAATTTATCGCATAATAATTCAAGAAACAAAAGTTGTAGTTCCCCATGCAAAATTTATAAAATAAATGATGAATCATAGAGCAAATTCAATAAATCAATCTAGAGGACAAAGAGCTGAGATGAGAAAATGATTCTGTAATAAGATCTATAATTGAAGATGAAAGAACAAATAGATATATAACGAGAGACCATTTGACGAGGATGAGCCTGTAGTGAAATAGAAGTAATAGCCATGGAGAGATCAGAGGCGGAGAAGACGAAGTGATGTGAGACTGAGAACCAAAGTGAGGAGAGATTTTTTGTTTTTGTCTTTATTTTGTTTTGTCGATAGTGTGAGAAGAGAGTTTCTGAGATTCCAATGATCCAGACAAAATTCATATGGAGTGGGTGAAAGTAGGAAAACTACATGTTAGGAATATTTGCCAAAAAAATAAAATTAGACAGTTGATATTAAGATTTTTCAATCTAATATTATCAATTACCTTAAATGTGTTGTAGCATAGAAGGGAATCAATCCAACTTGGAATCTAGCCTTCATACATTAAGAGTGAAAATCATGTTTCAATCTAAGAAATATGGTTTTTGGTTTTTGTAAATAGAATTTAAAATGCATGTAATCAAGAAAATAAGTAAAAACGGTTTTTGAAATCAAATTAACAAAGAAAGATCCTTGAGAATGTTATAGATGGTCTAGACTAATCAATACTAAGCTAGTGGAGTCTTATTCTACTTCTTAAAGCTAATCCAATGGTTCAAAAACACTAAACTTGACTAATCCATTCTCATAGTGCTAATCACTTCACTAATCACCTTAAATGTTCATAACTCTCATTAAACACTAATTGACTAATGAGCATTAATCACAAGTTTTCTTAACCTATAATCATGCTAAACATCAATTCTCATTGGCTAGGACTGAAAAGAGCTTGAAAAGCTTGGATCAAGCATTTCATCAAACACCTAGTGGGCATGAGAAATGTTTAAGATCTATACTAACAATCTCTTGCTAATCCAGCATTCAACAAAATCTAACAAGCATGGATCTAAAGATTACAAGCCTCTCCACTAACCTAGCACTAATAAACCTAGATCTAACATCCCAAAGATCATATCAAAAGACTACTCACTAATAGCCTTGAAAACCCAAAGTAAATGAATTGATCTTTGCATAATCATAAGTATTAGAAGAATAGATATGAAGATAAAAAAGAAATCAAACTTTATAAACCCAGCAAATCCAGAAATCTCAAATCCCAAAATATCTCTAAACAAGTTTAGCCCAAGAAAAGCCAAGATAAGATAATATAAGATTCAAGTATTTATAGTCTCAGCTACGGGATAAACATAATCCCTAGTTAACACAAATAAAATTGAGAAAACACTAAAGTTAACTTCCAAAACCAAAGTTGACTTGGTGAGCAGGTGCCACCGGTGGGGCTTGGCCGATAGGAATGTCAGGGAAGTTTCTTGGCTCCCCATCGATGGCTGGTGGCCGATGGGAAACTCATGAGCATTTCTTGGCTCCCATCAATGGAGCTTGGTCGGTGGGAGAGGCCTATGGGAGTAAAAGCAACATATCTCTCTAACCCAAGATCCAAATCACTTGACAGCACTTCATTAGAACGCTAACTCAATTTTCTACAACTTTGATGAAGCACTCTAGAGCTATATCACAACGTAAATTCTCCAAACGAGTCAATCTTTGAGATGCTTAGGATTGGTTCTGGATCATCATTTATGTTTTCTCACACCATTTCCTCTCCTTGTTGTTTTCTTCAGCTCCAATACCTATATAAGAGTGAAACACATGCAAACATGCATCTAGATCCTAAACATGTAATGAAAATGCAAGATAATGGTAAAAACTCATTGCTAAAAACATTAAAAACCCAATATATCAACAGTCCGAAGAGCAAGCCTAAATATTAAAACATTACAATAAATACAAACTAGACATGTATGTACTTACACAAACTTGAGAAAACTAATAAATCGTTAGGAGAGATGTTGAAAATATCTAATACGGATACATCTGTGAAAGAAATGTTTTTACACTCTAACTCATCAACCAATCTCGGACTTGTTGAGATAGATGCTTATTTAAGTGATAGAGTAATCAAGAGGAATGAACTAGTTGAAAAGGAACTAGAAAAGAAAGGAAGCGGTTGGATATCAACTAGATAAGCAAACTAGGAAGCAAGGAGGTATGGGAGAAGGTATGGGCGCAGCATGGGTGAGGTATGGGCGCCATTTACTGTTGAGAAACTGTTGGAGTAGCTCAGCCACAAGTCTCCTTCTCTTCTTCTCTCTTCTCCACGCGCCTTTCTTCTTCTCCTTGTAAAGTCTATATATATCTTTGTAAATCTCTTGTAAAAGATATGAGAAAGAAAAAGAAGTGAATAAGATTATTAAGACTTGCATAAACTCTCTCCATTCTTGCTATTCTTTCTCTCATTCTCCAATCATTCTTCATTCTCTCTTAACTTCAAATCTATATTTCTACATGGTATCAGAGCAAGGTTGAGCATTCCAAACGCTTAACTCTCTTATAATTCTTCTAGCACTCTACAAATCTTTTAATCTATAACAATACACCTTTCTAAGTTCTATTCACTCTGAGATTAATATCCTTGAGATCATAGGATCTTCAAGTTGTGAAAGAACTAGAATTGTGTATTATTACTAGAAAATGGAGACAAATAGAGTAGCAATCTCAGTCATGCTCAAAGGGAACAACTACCTTCTTTGGGCAAAAACCACTAAAACCATTCTTAGAGGCCGAGGACTTTGGCGGTATGTTGAGCCAAAGGAGGAAGCGGAGGCGGTGGTGAGAAATGAGAAGGAGGAAGCTAAGGAAGAGCAAGAAGAACAGTACACTCTTTCTCTTCTTCAAAGCTTACTAGAACCATCCATCTTGGCGGCCTACTCATATGCGGATACCACTAAGGAGCTGTGGGATATACTCAAGGGAGTATATGGAAATGTGTCAAACATATCAAGGATATTTGAGGTGAAGAGGGCGCTGAATGAGCTTCAACAAGAGGAGAAGCCATTCAAGGAAATGTTTGGGGAGTATAGAAGCTTGTGGGCCGAGTTGGAGATCTTGAGGCCACAAACTATAGACCCCAAGGAGTTAGGTGAAAGGCGTGACCAAAACCAAGTGTTTGGGCTTCTCTTGGCACTCAATGCATCTTACAAGGATCTTATCAAGCACATACTTAGATTTGAGAAGCTGCCAAGTCTAGCGGAAGTATGTGGCTTGATACAAAGGGAGGAGGGCCAAGAGACCTATTTCGAGCACCAAGTGAAGCTGCACATCTTGCAAAAAGGAATCTCATGTTTGAAAGAAGGGTGTTGGACTGTGAGCATTGTAAGATGAAAGGGCATACCAAGGAGAAGTGTTGGACTCTCCATCGGCATTTGAGGCCTAAGCGGCTAAGGGAGAGTGGAAGTGGGCATAGGGCCTTCATGGGGGTTGCACAACCAGTTGAGGATACTGTCAAAAGATCAGAGTTTAAGGCTCTTATCAAGAGCCTAGCTAAGTTAACAGAATCTGGTAAGAGTTTCCTCAGCTCTAAAAGCGCCATAAGGAAGGGTAAAATGATTGTAGATTCCGGAGCCTCTCATCACATGATTAAGGATCAAGACTTGTTAAAAAATCTTGAGCCTTATCATGGAAATGTACAAGTAGCTAATGGAAGCTCAGTTCCGATTGAAGGGATAGGAAAGTTAGAACTTTTCAAGAAGGAAACAAAAGCTTTATACATGCCTAGTTTCTCATCTAATCTTCTATCATTTCATAAAGCTACAAAGGATTTGGATTGTGTAGCATTGTTTGGGACTGACTTTGTTAAGTTTCAGGACCCTAAAACAAACAATGTACTCGGAGAAGGGAAGGTAGAGGATGGTGTGTATCTTTTGGAAGCAAATAAAAAAGAGGATCCAATGGCTCTTGGAATGAAGGCAAATGTAGAAGTTTCTGGTAGGAAGGAGATTGGAGATAGCCCATTATGGCATGAAAGGCTAGGACACCCAAGTTCAGCAGTTCTCAAGATGGTCTTACCCAATCTCATTCAAGAAGAAGTAGTATGTGAAGCATGTGTACTAGGAAAACATTGTAGACAAGTTTTTCCTATCTCATCCACAACTTGTGATGAAGTTTTTGGCATTATACACTCGTATGTATGGACCGCACCATGTAATTCAAGGGATCAATATAAGTACTTTGTTTCTTTCATTGATGATTACTCAAGATACACATGGGTCACACTCTTAAACTCCAAGGACCAAGTTTATGAAGCATTCACCAACTTCATTAACTATGTTTCTACACAATTCAAAACAATAATCAAGGTCTTAAGAAGTGATAATGGAGAAGAATATGTAAGCAAGAGATTTAAGGAGCTACTCAACAACTTTGGCATCATTCATCAAATATCTTGTGCATACACTCCACAACAAAATGGGGTAGCAGAAAGGAAAAATAGGCATCTAATGGAAGTAGCAAGGACTATCATGATTGCCAAAGGAGTACCTAAATCTCATTGGGGAGATGCGGTAATGACTTCAAACTATTTGATTAACCGGCTTCCAATAAAGAACATGGAAGATAGATCACCGTTTGAAGTGTTGTACAAAAAGAAACCAAGCTTACATCACCTTAAGGCGTTTGGATGTAAGTGTTTCATGTTTCTACCAGAAGGACAAAGAAACAAGCTTGAACCTAGAAGCATGAAGTGTGTTTTCATTGGATACTCACCAACTCAAAAGGGCTACAAGGTCTACAATCCGGAGACAAGAAGGGTATATATGTCTAGAGAGGTAAAGTTCAATGAAAAAGAAAGCTTTTATGGAGCCAAGAATCATGATACTCTTGAAGGTATAGTCTCATCATCTATGGATTGGATGCTGTTCAATGAAGCACCAATAACAAGGGATGAAATACAAGGAGAGAATGCACCATCTGAGAGCATCATGGAACATGGAGATGCAGATGATACACATATGGAACCAGATCAGGATTCAGCTGAAGAAGAAGCGGATGTTGAGGAAGGAGAATCTGAGCCAATCATACCTCTAAGAAGAAGTACAAGACAGAGGCGACAACGTGTTTTCTATAGCTACAACAATTCTGCTATGCTCCAAGGAGAGTCTAGTACGAGTAATCTTCCTTGTGTGATAAGAGAGTGTCCTGAGCGTACGGCGAGCTTAGATCTCGATCTTATTGGCGACAGCACTCCATATCACAAGCAGGAGATCACACTCAAACTAGTATTATCACATATCTCATTGAGCATTTCTGTTCCTTGGCGACATTACCCATGAAGCATGAAGTGTTTCTCACAAAAATCAGCAAGGAATACATTCCTAGCTCATATGAAGAAGCATGTGAGAGTGAAATATGGGTGAAAGCCATGGAAGAGGAAATGAAGTCCATGGAAAGGAATAATACTTGGTACTTAACCGACTTACCAAAGGATAAGAAGTCGGTTAGGAGTAGATGGGTGTATACGATCAAATACACAAGTGATGGGAAGATAGAAAGGTACAAGGCAAGGTTGGTAGCAAAAGGGTATACTCAAGTTTATGGGGAGGACTATACCGAGACATTTGCTCCGGTTGCTAAGCTTCATTCCATAAGAATACTAATCTCAGTGGCAGTAAACTTAAAATGGGATCTATGGCAGATGGATGTCAAGAACGCATTCTTGCAAGGAGACTTGGAAGAAGAGGTGTATATGGATCCACCCCAAGGATATCATAAGGAAGGCAACAAAGTTTGCAGATTGAAGAAAGCAATCTATGGGCTGAAGCAATCCCCAAGAGCATGGTACCAAAGGCTAAGCGCTTGTCTGTTGGAGAGAGAGTTCATAAGATCTGAAGCTGATCACACATTGTTCACAAGACAAAGTGAAGGAGGAACGGTTGTGGTATTAATATATGCGGATGATCTAATCATCACAGGAAGTGACAAAGATGGAGTAGATCAAACCAAGAAGATCTTGAAGGCCGATTTTGATATAAAGGACTTGGGGGAACTTAAGTACTTCCTAGGAATTGAGATGACACGGTTTGAAGATGGAATGTTCATCTCTCAAAGGAAATATGTGCTTGATCTCTTAGAAGAAACTGGGAAGCTAGGATCCAAACCGGCTAAAACTCCAATAGAAGAAGGCTACATGAAACTGAGGAAATGTTGCTATATTGTGATAATCAAGCTGCAATACATATAGCATCCAATCCGGTATTCCATGAAAGGACCAAACATATAGAGGTGGATTGTCACTTTGTGAGGGGAAAGATTCAAGAAGGAATCATTAAACCTGCCTTTGTAACAAGTGAGAACCAACTAGCTGATATCTTCACCAAAGCAACCTCATATGTCACTTGTGATCGCATCCATAGCAAGATCGGTCTAAAGGATCTTCACCGACCAATCTTGAGAGGGAGTGTTGAGATAGATGCTTATTTAAGTGATAGAGTAATCAAGAGGAATGAACTAGTTGAAAAGGAACTAGAAAAGAAAGGAAGCGGTTGGATATCAACTAGATAAACAAACTAGGAAGCAAGGAGGTATGGGAGAAGGTATGGGCGCAGCATGGGTGAGGTATGGGTGCCATTTACTGTTGAGAAACTGTTGGAGTAGCTCAGCCACAAGTCTCCTTCTCTTCTTCTCTCTTCTCCACGCTCCTTTCTTCTTCTCCTTGTAAAGTCTATATATATCCTTGTAATTCTCTTGTAAAAGATATGAGAAAGAAAAAGAAGTGAATAAAATTATTAAGACTTGCATAAACTCTCTCCATTCTTGCTATTCTTTCTCTCATTCTCCAATCATTCTTCATTCTCTCTTAACTTCAAATCTATATTTCTACAGGACTAGTCATTATAACAAGTGAATTTGAAAAAACCACCCTAACCTCAGTTTGGATACGAATGCTCCCCTTTGTGTCTATGATGTAGGAACGACCACCATATTGTTTCCACATAAGATGTAGAAATAATAACTGTATAGTGTTAGATTTCAGAGAGTTATGTATTGGAACTGATACTCAGAATAGAGAAGAATAAAAATAAAAATAGAGAGTAAAGAGATTTTACTATCTCAGTTATGTAAAATATTACAAGGAGTTACATATTTATAGAATGATTAAACATAAAGATAAGTAGGTATTTCATGTAGTTCAGACTCTCATCTATCCGTTGGGTATAGTTATAGTGCTGCTTGAATCAAAATTTAAAATAAATTATTTGAGTTGAAAACCATTTGGCATCTCTTGGCATTCACCAACATAAAATCCACCCAGACGGCATCCACCCAGATGGTATCCACCCAGACATATCTTCTTTTATTACCTTTTAGATATTTTTTGCTTGATTAATACTCCCCCTCAAACTTGAAATGAGTGTAGAGACTAAGTTTGATTTTCCAGAAAAAAAATCCTCACAATTACCTTATTAAAAACCTCACAAGTACAAACCCAGTGGGAAAAACTCATTGTGAGGAAAAGAGTGTAGTGTCTCTGGAAATGGAGACGCATTATCAAGGATGAGTGAAATATAAGCTTACTGTAGATGTGGTTACAAATCTTGAGACTTGTAGTTTTGGTGAATATGTCAGCCAGCTGATCTTCACTTTTTGTGTAGCATGGAAGGATTATTCTTTCAATGATATATTCTCTGACATTGTGACAATCCACTACTATGTGTTTTGTTCTTTCATGGAAGATTGAATAGGTGGCAATGTGAATTGCTGCTTCATTGTCATAATGCATGGTAATGGGACTTGTACTCTCAATTCCCAGATTCTTCAGAAGCGTTTTTAGCCATACTAGCTCATTTGTGAGTTTTTTCATTGCTCTATACGCACTTTCTGCACTTGAGCATGATACTACCTTTTGCTTCTTGGATTTCCAGGTCACTAAGTTCCCTCCAATGAATGTACAGTAGGCGGTTGTGGATTTTCTATCCATTGTATCTCTAGCGTAATCCGCATCACAATAGCCCACAATTTCAGTGCTATCCATCTTTCCCATCTAAACACCTTGCTCTGGTGATCCTTTGATGTATCTTAAAAATCTTCCCACCATCTTCCAGTGGTACACCAAGGGCTCTTTCATTTATTGGCTCACCTGATTCATGGTAAAACATAGGTCAGGCCTTGTGATGGTTAAGTAAATTAACTTACCTACAAGCTGCCAGTATTGAGCTGGATCCTCAAATAGTTTATCTAGTGGATCTTCTTGTCCTATCTCTCCCTTTCTCCTGACCTTGTAGCCATCGTCAAGTGGTGTCTTGGCTGGTTTAGAACAAATTTTTCCTGTCTCTTTAAGAAAATCAAGTGAATATTTTCTTTGGGACAGACACAAGCCTTCCGGAGAACAGCATATCTCTATTCCTAGAAAATATTTAAGCTCACCTAGATTTTTATATCAAATACAGATTTAAGGAAAAGTTTGTTATCTTGAATACCTGCCTGATCATTGCCGAAAATGATCAATTAATCTACTTATACCAAGACAACAATGATTCCTTGAGCACTTTGAGAAGTAAACAAGGTGTGATCAGCCTCTGATATTTTAAATCCATTGGCTGTCAATGTGACACTAATATTATGGTACCAGGCTCTTCGAGATTGCTTTAAGCCATAAATGGTTTTTCTAAGCTTGAAAACTTTGCCTTGAGGAATTGAGCTTTCAAGACCTGGTGGAGGCTTCATGTACACTTCTTCTTTAAGCTCTCCTTAGAGGAATGCATTTTGAATGACAAGATAAAGAACTTCCTGTAGTGTGTGGTATGGTTGTATCTCCACTTTTCTTTGTATCCGGTCTTGTAAACCTTATGCAAACTGTGACTTGAGTGACTCCTCTGTCATATCTAGCTCTAGGAGACTCCTTATGAGCTCAAAATCCTCATAATACTCTTCC
This sequence comes from Nasturtium officinale, assembly GCA_963854855.1. NCBI lineage: Eukaryota > Viridiplantae > Streptophyta > Magnoliopsida > Brassicales > Brassicaceae > Nasturtium > Nasturtium officinale. Next base: position 3,654,826 of record OY978512.1, read on the forward strand.
ACACTCTAGTTCCCTGAAACAATGCACAAACACATTTTAGTAACTCACGGTGATAATGCGGAGGTACACACCTTTTCCGAAGCTCAAACTTCATGTCAGCTCATCAGGTTATATGAGGGTATCTAAGCCTCATCTTCTCAGTTGCTTCACGGTCCCACCATGCTAAAGCATGATTAGTGAGGCTACCAATGGCCAGGTAAATTTTATTTGGTTCCGTGTATGCATAGTACTCAAACAGATGCGCCATGTGCTTGTATCACTCCAAGTACGCAGCTGGATCAAATTTCCTGAAATATTTGGAGCTGTTAGTTTAAATTCAGGGGGGTAAGATCCTCTCATCTTCCCTAGGACAATTTCTATCTCTAAGGTTTCTCCTATTGACGTATTCAAAAGCGAGGTGCACTGGATCCGGTGGTGGAGGTGGCTGGTGCTGCTGATGTTGTTGTATGTCTGGTGGTTAATCTTCACGTTGTGGCTCAAACTTGGCTCTAGGAGCTGCTGGTTCCATGTTGCGCATGGGACCAAGAGGTTCCCCATTCTGATTTGGTGGCTCCTGTAGATCAAGTCGGGTTTGCATTGTGGTCATCTGAGTGTTGAGATTGATGATGATCTGATTGGTTTGTGTAATAGCTGCCAGCAGGGATTCTAAGCTAATAGGTGGTGGCACGTCTCCCATGTTGGTAGTGCCTAGCAAAGAAATCAAAGTTCTTTCAAGCAAAACACCAAACAGAGAAAATTAGATATTTTCTGTGGTTTAAGTTTTGATGAACAAAAAATAACAAATGAATTTCTAAAATAACAGTGACATTTTTCTGGATTTTATATGGTTTTCAAAAACTAAAACAAAAGACGAAATCTTTTTATGGGGGGTTTTGGATTTTATAAAATGAAAACAACACAACACGCAAAAACAGAAGAAATTGCAGAACATAAATTTTTCTTTTGGTTTTCTTAATTGGATTGAAACAAAACAACAATAGAATGAATCAGAAGAAAAAAATGATAGAATGACCTGGTGATAGGAGCGTTTTAAGCTCCGATACCAAATGATGTAGGAACGACCGCCGTATTGTTTCCACAGAAGATGTAGGAATGATAGCTGTATTGTTCCCATCGAGATAGAGCGATAGAGATGGCAAAGTAACCGGGTTGATGTTGATTCCACAACACCAAGGGTTAGAGACAGATTTTCAAGAGATATTCCTCACAAGAATCCAAGGCTCTACACAAAAACTAAGTGAATTGATTCCACAAGACATTTAAAAACTCGTTGGAACAGAAGTTTATTCAAACACAAGTTTTGAAGTAAAACAGTCTTTCTTGATTGATTAAAGCGTGTATTACAAATGATGAAGTGAAGATCTTATATAGGCTCATGGAGAAGACCTCCAACGGCCATAAAATATACTAAAAAGAAAGAATAAAATTAGAGCAGAACATAATCTTCTCCATTAATGTCTTCTAGCGGTTAGGCATTAAACGTGATGTTCCTCTTGCTTGATCTGCTTGGCTGCGTGATTATTATAGGTCTTTGACTTTGATATCAAAGTCTAGGATTAGGTGGAGTGGATGAATGGTCGAGAGTAATCAGAGGATGTGCGCTTGGTGGTTAAAAGGAAATAGGTTCGCCAAAAAAGAAACTTAATCTCCTTTGGTTATAAAACGTGATTCTGGATGTGCAGCTGTTTTGGAAGCCTCTGAACATCATGTAGTCTTTGTATGGTCATGGAGAAACAACAAGAAGTCATCAATAAATTGATCAGGTGGTTTACTTGATTTGAACCGCCTGATTACCGCAAGAATATGCAACTTTGTTCCAGCTGTTAAACCAGCTCTTGTATCTTCTGGTTTTCCTTGATAAGATTCTTCTTGAGCTTCATCACTGAAGATGAATGAGGGTGAATTGAGGAAAAATGTCAAAAACATAATTTTTCAAAAGTTGGATGTTTTAATTTTAAATGTACAAAATGTCATTTAACTACATACTCAAATCAATCGAGGCAACCTCCATTGGAAAACTAGCTCAATTTTCAATAACTTTTACATCAAGTGCTCAGGAGCTGATTCTTGTGGTAGGGTCTTTATCTGAGTCGATCTTTAAGATGCATTGAATTGATTTTGGATCATCGATCTCTTATTTTCTCCACTTCTTGTATGCAACTAATCTCCTATTATGCAATAAAAATACATTTAACAGAAAATTGGGAAATAGGTAGTTTTTAAGTTTGTTATTTGTAAAAGAGTTAGTTTTATAGTATTTCTATTTGGGTAGTTTTTATTTTGCAAAAACCTTAGAGGTCCTTTGTCTTTCCTTCTATTTTCCATAATGTCATTATCAATTTACAATTTCCAGTATAATTTAAAACAAATTTTATCATTATTTCCAGAGTCATTTCCGAGGAGATTTCCAATGCAATCTCCAACAAAATTTCTGACACCATCTCCAACGAGATTTCTGGCGCCATCTCCAACGAGATTTCCAGCAACATTTCTGATGAGATTTCCGGCAACAATTCCGGCAAAATTTCCAGCAAGATTTCTGGCAATAATTCTGGCAACATTTCCGGCGACATCTCCGATGAGATTTCTGGCGATATCTCCAACGAGATTTTCAGCAACATTTCCAATGAGATTTCTAACGACATTTCTAATAAAATTTCCAGTGACAATTCCAGAAAACTTTCCGGCGAGATTTCTGATAAAAATTCCGGCGATATTTCCGGCGACATCTCTGATGAGATTTCTGACGATATCTCCGACGAGATTTCCATCAACATCTCCGACAAAATTTCTGTCAATATTTCCGACGAGAATTCTGGTGACAATTCCAGCAAGCTTTCCGATGACATTTTCTGTGACTTTTTGGTGTCATATCCGACAAGATTATTGGTGCCATTTATGACGAGATCTGGCAACAATTTGAGTAAGCTTTCTGAAGACATTTCTGGGACCATCTCCAAAGAGATTTCCGCAACATCTCTGCCGAGTACACTTGGAAATGTGTGTACACACAGGGTGTACATTAATAAAGGGTGTACACTGAGATATGGTGTACACTGGAAACATAGTGTACACATGTAATCGGGTGTACATCAAAGTGTACAATGAGATATGGTGTATACTGAGATATGATGTACACTGGTAATCAGGTGTACAATAGGGTGTACACTGGTAATCGGGTGTACAACAAGGAGTACACTGATAATCGGGTGTACAACAAGGTGTACACTGATAATCAGGTGTACAACAAGGTGTACACTGGTAATCGGGTGTACAACAGGGTGTAAACTGATATATAATGTATATTGGGAACATGTTGTACACTGGCAATCGGATGTACAACAGGGTGTACACCCGATTTGCAAGATATAATAGGGTGTATACTCAGAGATTGCATCTGAAATGGTGCCAAAAATGTCAGCGAAGATGGTGCCAGATATTTTGGTGGAAATCTTGCCAAAAAGGTCATAAAAATCTCGCCGGAACATCGTCGGAGACAGTGCCAGGAATTTGTCCACAATGTTAACAAAAATGTCCTTTGGAAATCTCACTAGAAATCTCACAGGGAATGTTGTCGGAGATAGTGTCAGAAATTTCATTCGAGATGGTGCCGGAAATATCATCGGAGAAGATGCTGGAAAAGTCATCGAAAATGGTGCCAGAATTGTCGTCGGATATGGTGCCAGAAATCTCACCGGAACCCTCACCGAAAATCTTACTGAAAATCTTGCCGGAAATCTTGCTGAAGAGGTCATCAGAAATCTCACTGGAAATCTAGACGGAAATGTCATCGGATTTTATGCCAAAAATTTTGCCGGAAATCTCACCAAAAATGTCTTTGGAAATCTCGCTTGAAATCTTGCTAGAAATATTGTCAGAAATCTAGCCAGAAATATAACCAGAAATTTCGTCGGAGATGGTGTCGGAAATTTTGCTAAAAATGTTGCCAGAAATGTCCTCGAAAATCTTGCTGGAAATCTCGGCAAAAATATTGTCAGAGATGGTGCCAGAAATTTCGTCGGTGATGGTGCCAGAAATATCATCGCAGATGATGCCGGAAAAGTTGTTATAATCATGAATCGTAAACTTTGAATACTCTCGACAGCCCATTGAATACTCCACACTTTAGCTGAGTTGCCCTCTGAGGTGGAATACTGAGTGCCAAAAATGTCGTCAGAGATGGTGCCAGATATTTTGCCTCTCACCGGAAATTTTACTGGAAATGTCATCGGAAATGCATCCATAAATGTCGTCAGAAATCTAGCCCAAAATGTCTCCGGAGATGGTGCCAGAAATTTAGCCGGAAATGTCCTCAAAATCTCGTAGCAAATGTCACAAAAAACTCATCTTAAAAACTAACTTTTTCCAATTCTTTTATTTTTGGACACATTATCTCTATCTCTATAAGATATATGGTTAATTTTATGATTTTGTTTTCTTCTTATTAAAAAACTATCTTATTTCCAAACATAAACTTGTACACTACTTTCTTTCCAAATTAAAACTTAAAAACTATCTTATGATCCAATTTACCCTACACTTAATCTAATGACAAATACAATCTAAAACATGGTGAAAATTCAATATATCAATTGCCACAACCGGTCACGAGCTTTCAGACCGGTGAACCACGACCATCTCACCATTACCCACCACAACCATTCTATCATTTTTGCTTGTTTTTCTCATTTCATTTTTTAAAATTATTGATGGTTTTTAGGCTTTTATCTCAGGAACAATCCAATTAGAGATTGATTATAAACAATTCGATGAACTAAACTGAGTTCATTTGATGACAAACAATAATAATAAGAAAGAAAGAAAAACAGTTAGTCGCCATTGTTCAAGTTGATAATTTTCTTAAGCGTAACTCTTTTATTATGATTTTCATCCTCACCTCTTATTTGTTTTCCTACCGAGGATGGTGTGATTTAATTCAGGGAGGGGGAGGGGTGGGGAAGGATGTTCTTTCCTTTGCTAATGTAACTTTAGATTTTGTTGACTTGAGACTTTTTCCACTTTTTACATCGACTCTTTCATCTGTTTTATCGAGTCATTAAATTCTTCTGTTTTACTGAATCAAAACTTTGTAGGAAATGATAACCTTATTATATGATGAATTCAACCTTATATATGTTATGATTCATTTCCTAAGTGAAATATTTGACAGGATTTACTAGGAACAGACAATACCTAGAATGTCACTGCATGATCTCTCCCCTGAAGTTTCATCTTACATATAATTTTTAGAACTGACTTTAACTCTATATTATTTGCTTTTAATTTGACTTTATTTCATTTTCTTTAAAGGTCTTAGATCAGGGAAACGAGCAGGAGATTCATGACTTCTTATCGTTGTTTACCATGCTCTGCTGATCCTTAATGACAGCTCATTTTAAATGATTCCCACCCTTAAACCATAACCTCTTTCCAGACCTCATATTATTATATTTTTCCTTACTCGTTTTGCAGATATGTGCAACAGCGTTAGAAAGAAAGGATCAAACAGTTTTCCAGCCACTAAGATGGAGTTGGAGAACTCAGAGTAGATTGTTACATTTGGTCTAGAGATTATTTTACTTTGGGATTACAAGTTATTGCCCTCACCATGGCTTCAGTGGAGGTAACCTTCTTATTAATTTTATAGAGGTTTACACCCTAAGTTTTATCTATCACTCGATGCGGCTAGAAATGGATATTTCACTAACAAGACTGCTCTAGAAGGATAAGCTCTCATTGATATCCTTACGGAGAATTGGCCAATTCATCCCTGAGCTTTGCCCATATGTTAAATTTATACATGAAGTATGGTTTTTGTGCAGATCGTTTCTTGGACTTCATAAAATTTTAAAGTCACTATCTAATATATTAAAATTGAGCTAATTTTTCATTTTCGTTAACTCCATTAAGTTGCTGTGAATTACTGATGACGTGGAATTCATGTAACTAAAAATAAATAAAAACTGTGTTGAACCAGTCTTTCGAACCCATGACCTCTAACATTTAATCCTAATGATTAATACCAGTTGAGCTACTAGATTTTAATATTTCTATCAACGAAATAGTAACAAAATCTAAAGTTCTCTACTCTATCTTTCTTCTTCTTCTTTTCCGTTCATTATCTTATTAGTGAACCTTATAAACAACACAATCAACCCAATTGGAAACAAATTACAAGAATAATATTGGATGGATATTCAATTATCCAGCAATCCAACAAGAAAAAACTCTAAATCGATGAGAAATAACAAAAAGCCAAGAAAATCAATTTCCAGCAAGACGTAAACATATGCCAAAACAGTCACTACCAAAATTTGATGGTTCATTCGACCACGACGATGAAGTCAACTATGTTGGTGCCCAAATATTCTACTAGAAATGTGCGTACATAAACAAGTTCAAAAACTTTAGAAAGACTTATAACTTTTCTTATAGGAATGATGTGTATCCATTTTAAATGTTTTTAGCATGCATATTTTATCACTTTTTCATTGTTTCTTCAACATTTCTCCATTTTATTCATTAATTTGCATGTTTATCTCGCTTCTCTTAGGTTTGCATTAGGTTTGGAGTATTTTCAGGTGATTTTAGATTATTTCTGTAGCTAAATTGACTAAGGAAGGATAAATTGATATATGAACTCGACATGATACCGAGTTTGACACGAAGATGGGAAATTTGAAGCAACTCAATGAAAGCGATTTGATATGATCTCGACTTTGAAGAAAATAAGAAATTTGGAGGCAACTCGATAACACAACTCAACATGATACAGAGTTTGACACTTCAAGATAGCAATTTTGAAATAATGCGACCAAATATCTGGATTCAAGCTTCCACCTTTCAAGAAACAAGCAACACGACTTCTGGACTCAGTTTACAAACCTAGTTCAACCCAATTTTTACCCTTTTTTACTTTTTTAATTACTTTTACTTAGGGTTTTAAGCTAAGACTATAAGTATTTATCTCTAAGCCATTTTTGGCTACATCTGTTTTTACTGCATATATAATTAGGTTGTTTCTCTCTTTAATAATCTTCAGTATTCTTCATTTTCTGGGATTTTGGATCCTTTGATCTATCCCTTTGTAGTTCGAATTTGTATTTGGTTTCTTTTGTAAATCTGTTTATCTATTCTTTCTGTATATCATTATGAAGTTTATTATGATTTCTGGGTTTCTACATTTCTTCAGGAGCTCTAGATATGAGTAGTAGATTTAGGATTCTTGAGGAATATATAGATCTGGGTATGATGTAGATTCTTTAGTGTTGCTTATGCTTAGATTCTTCCATATCTCTTCTAGATTACGGTTCTTAATGCATATTCTTCTCTGATCAATTAGAATATGATCACAAACATTCACCACTCAAAAAGTGTTCAATAAATATATGTTCATCTTAATTCTAGAGATTTGTTCACCATAGCCTAAGAGATTAGATGTTTCGGGAACATGTTGGTTTTAATGATCTGGTTCTTCATGCATGTTTCAGTTATGTTTCATTGATGAGAAAGATTATGAAGTGAGGCTAATAACCTTGAGAGTGGAGTTAGCTTGTTTTGATGATCATAGTCTAGAGATTATCTTGTTTAAGTTGTTTAGTTAAGCATCACTTTAGATAGATTGAATCCCAGATCCAAACATTTTCTCAGTAACCTTATTTTCTTTAAAGTGCTTAAGCATTTCATATTGTTGATCTTCGTACTTGTTTTATTGCATTTTCATATTGTTTTAGGGTTGTCAGACAAAAACCACATCTCATTTGGTTGGACTTAGAATCCCATGATTGCTTATGATTTGAGTGCATCTTTCTTATTTGGGTTGACACCTCAAATACTATATGAAATGAAAAAGTAGGTTGAGGAATTGAATCCATAGGTGTAAAAGCCTATTGTCAATTTGCTGCTATTGCCATTTTGTATTGTTTGTTTTATTTTGGATTTCAGATTTTTAAGATTAAGTTCACTAATTTTGGATTTTTCATTGATTTCAGGTACCACTGGGTTTGGAAACTCGGTTTCAAATTGAGTTTGTTCAGTTTTCAGCTCACACTCAACGTGCCAACTTGGTTTCAACTCGAATTTGGCATCCTGTTTTCAGAACTCGGTTTCCGCATCCAGAGTCAGCTTGTTAAGATATTTTGCATGCAACAAAGATCACCCCTTTCCATATATCTTGAGGCTATCAATCAATACCTACCTAAGGCACTTCAAGAATACAGAAGAAGAGTTTCAGAATCACAGAACAAAGACACTATGGAAGAAGAAGGAGTTCACAGAAGGCCTAGAAACATAGGAGCTGGAGATGCTCCAAACACTCACACCCAGAGACAAAAGATTGTTCCGCCAGCTGTGCAGAACAAGAAATTTAAGATCATGAGCATCTTGATTTCAATAATTTAAACCAACAAGTTCCATGGATTACCAATGGAAGAGCACTGGATCACCTGGACGAATTTGATAGGCTTTGTACCCTAACTAAGATAAATGGTGTGAGTGAAGATGGATTTAAGTTAAGATTGTCTCCTTTTTTTTTGAGTGATAATGCACATACCTGGGAAACGATCTTGCCTTATGGGTCCATTACTTCTTGGGATGGATGTAAGCAAGTTTTCTTGGAAAAGTTCTTTCAAACTCCAAGACTGCACGATTCAGGAATTAGATATCATATTTTGCCCAAAAGAATAGAGAAAAATTCCAAGGCTAAACTACCAAGTGTCCACACCATGAATTCTCCAATGAGTCTCTACTCAGCACATTATACAGGGGAGTTCTTCCAAAGATCAGGATGTTGTTGGATACTGCAAGCAATGAGAAATTTCTGAACAAAGATGTATATGAAGGCTGAGAGCTAGTTGAGAATTTGGCACAATCTGATGGCACTTACAGTGAAGATTATGAAAGGACAGTTAGAGGAACATCAGATTCCGAGGACATGTATATGAAGGAAATAAAGTCTCTCAATGAAAATATTTATAAGGTTTTACTCAATCAACTATGCAACTTACACCAACTACTGAGACTATGCTTCAGCACATCGTGTAAGATCAGGCTAATGGTATTTTGGATACCGCTACGAGGATTGCAGAGCTAAAAAACAACCTGGATTTCCATTTGAATATTGTTAATGGAAAAATTGAAGCACTCACTTCACCGGTTTTGTGTCTAAAGAACAGAGGTATAACAAAATCATCTTGTACTCGGAGTGGAGAACTTCCATGGAAATCAATACAGAATCCAAAAGACTTTTTCCAACATTTATTCTCTTTCCACTACACCTTCTACTACTATTCCCATCAAGAAGAGGCACTCATTGTTCAATGAGAACAGTGGTCTCCAAGTTTGGCGGGATTTTCTTTCTAAGAACGGTGGGATAGCAACTCGATGTAGGTAACAATGTCTGGAGATGAAGTTTGAACATCAATCTGATGCCACTCGAGATTCGAACTCAAGCAAAAGATAGAGCTAAGGAGATTTCCATGTTGAGAGAGCTTTCAAATTTTTCTTTACTTGGTAAACATAGAAAGGAAATTGCTGATGGCTTCGCTGCAATAATAGAAGATCTAGATTAGTTAGAGGCTAAAATACCTCTGGATGACGTTTTAAAGCTTTGTTCTCAATCACACAAAGCAAGAGGATTATGAAGGATTGAAAAGAAGAGCAAGCTAGAAGAGGCCAAGAAGCTAGAATCCAAAGTTATTACTATAGTATTCTAGGATAAGCTTAAGAACCCAGAATCCTTCACCTTGCCATGTTCTATTGGTTATTTAGAGCTCAAGAATAGTCTCTGTGACTTGGGAACTTCAGTAAGTTTTATGCCTTTATCCATTGCAAAGAAACTTGGTTACAACAATTTTGATCTTTGCCAAATCTCTCCGGTGTTAGCTGATATAACTACAAAGAATCCACATGGGATGCATAGAGATATTCCAGTGAAGGTTGTGAACATTGAGATTCCAACTGGTTTTGTGATTCTGAAGATTGATTAAGGAATAAAGGATCTTTTAATCCTAGGAAAATCTTTCTTGGCCTCAGCAAGAGTTACCATTGATGTTGAATAAGGAAAGATTGATCTTGACATGGGTGAATGTTTAAAGCTGAAATATGATATTAATTATGCTTTAAAGCTCAATTGAAGAAACAAATCAGAAAGATGATAACTTACAACAGGCATTGTGCAAGAGTCCTGAAGCTGGTTTAGAGGATGATAAGGGTGTTATGAGCATTGATACATCAGCTCAGAATGTTGAGAAAGGTGAGAGTTTAGATGGTTTGATGACAATGGTGTTGGAAATAAAGGCTTAGATCAAGGATCTTCAGAACAAGGTGCTAAGCCTCTCATCAAGGAAATCAACTAAGGTTTCTTGGATTTTAGCAACTAGAGATCCATCTTTTTGTATCAAGGAAGCAGAAGTAATTACAAAAGATTAAGTGTATGGGTTAAAAGTTTGACTATCCTGCTGACCAAAGGATGAGTATCTTGAGGAAGATGCAATTGAGTGTGGAAGATCAGAAGGCTTATGATACAGTAATGAGTTCTATGAATTTCCATTCAATTATAAAAGGGCCTTAGAACCTATTATTCACACATTTGCCTAGCCAAAACAGGTAGTCAAGCTTAGTGACTTTAAACAAGCTCACTTGGGAGGAAATTTCATGTCTATCCCTGTAAATACAAGTTTTTGATTTAAGTATTTTTAATTATTTTTGATGTTTTCTTTTAAATGTTTATAAATCTCAACGTGAAAGAAGGGTTGAATTCAAGAGTCTTGGATCAATTATGCATGGATTGGAGTTTTAGGAGGTAACTCGAGATGATGTCGAGTTACCCTTCAATGATTAACCAAGGTAAGTAACTTGGTGACATAACTTGGTTTCAAACCGAGTTTGACATCCGGACTAGGGAAACTCAGTTTGGTCAAACCGAGTCATCAAACTGAGTTATCCCTTCCCTCTCATTTCAAATTTGAATTTAAAATCTTGGATGTTAGCTCCAGATGCCGCTCTCTTGAATGCTGTGCCTTGAGCCCTCACTCACTCACTTCTCACATTAAAACACTTCAAATCATTTTTCTCCAAACTCTCTCTAGCTTTTTAAGAAATGTTTTTCCTTTTCTCTCAAGTTCTTGTTCAATCCAAGTATGAGTTAAAGATATTTCAATTCCAAGATGCTACACAATTAAGAATCTACACCTTGAACTCTTTAGATTCTTGTTCATACATTCCATGTTTATGTTCTTGAAGAAACTTTGAATTTTCTGGGTTTGTGTTCTTGGTGTTCTTGAGCTTTAACCTAAAATTAAACCATAAATATTTAGGGAATTGATGAATTGGATATGTTTTATGCTTTGTGTACCTATGATTTACATCCACAAGAAAGAATCTAGTGTAACTAAAGTTGAGTTTATGGTTTATGGAATTTGAGCTTTTGAATCCCAAATTTGAGTTGCTAACTCGGTTTGGATCCCGAGTTTGAGCCTTAAGCATTTAAATTTTTTTCATACTCGGGTTGCACCTCGATTCTGCCCAAAAACTTTCAAAATTTGTTAAACTCAATTTTGTTGAACGAATTTACAAACCAAGTGCACATAACCTGAATGCTTATTCTTTCTTTGTTATTCATTTCAAGTACTTTTATGGTTGGAACCCAAAACCTCAAGTTCTAGGTTTTCAGCAGAAAAAATAGCTTAGATTTTTGCCAAGAGAGGTAAAGGATTTACTATCAAATAGGGTGGAGATATGACAAGGCATGATGCAGAACTAGGTAGGGCCTATTCCAGAAAAAAGAAATATATTAAGGCTGGGAAGAAGCCTGAGCTGGTTTGTGAGTATGATAGTGAAGCAACTGAAGAAGATGAGAGGATAATTGGTCAAGGAGACTTTGTGGTTTCAGAGGAGTTTGCAGCAGAAGAAGAGGAGGAACAAGTTTAGGTTGAAAGACCAGTTTGCAAGCCTAGGGCCAAAACCTCTGCACCCCCTAAGATCAAGAGTGACAAAGAGATTAAGCCAAGAGCAAAGAGAGGAGAAAGGAAGAAGAAGGAGCTGAGTCAAAATGAGCTTTATGACCTGTTCATGAGCATGAACTTCTCAGGAACCAGGTACCCTCATGTTGACACAATGAAAACTTTGATAATCTATAAAGATGTGATGCTTCTCTTCAAGGGGTGTAACTTAACTGAGATTATATGGTTTGCTTTTGAGTCCTACAAAGAAGAGACATGCCAGTTCCTGTCATCTCTAAAAGTCCACTTCTACACAGCAGATCAGAAGGAGCAGATTGAGGAGAATGGGATTGGGTTTATCACATTCAAAGTTCATAACAAAAGAATGCTTACTCACTGTTAAAGAGCTGGACAAGCTTTCTCCTTCTCTGCTGGAACAGATGCCTACCAGAACATTGAAAGAGCCGAACTTCAATGGCTTTGGAAATATATTGTTGGAACATGAGAGTATACATCTAAACATTCCAAGAGCTCACAGATCGACAACCCTGCTATCCGCTACTTCCACAAGTGTGTGGCTAGCATACTATTTTCAAAGAAAGTGATTGGATCAGTTAGTGAGGGAAAAATTCAAATGATGGATGTTGCCATTGCAGATGGGATGAATAGCAAGAAGGGCTACATATTTCTTCAAGGAGACCATGCAGATACCAGTATGATGATGTCACAGTTTTTGAGCTATAGAGATTGGGCCAAGAGGTTACAGAGCATGAACATTAAGGGGGAGCTTATTTCAGGAGGTTTCATCACACCAATACTTGTTGCATCTTGTGTAGAACCAAACTCTAGCCCTTATGAAGCAAAGTTCCTGGACTTGAAAAACTTGATCAAGCAGCGGCTTATTGAAAAGAAAAAAGAAAGAGGAATGTTCCTCTATCGATTTGCATATTCCGAAGGTGGTGACTCAAGGTTCAGGTTGTCAACGCCATTACTCATTGAGATCAAGTATAGCAACAATATTGATTTCAGACCTGCAGTTGAGATGTTGTTTGAGGCATCAGTTCCTGTTGAGCAAGAACCACTTGAGGATGACCCAGAAGAAGAAGTGAAAGAGTAGAGAGATATCACTTTGATGATAGGCCTATCAAGACACTTAAGGAAGCAAAAAGAGGATAAGATTTCTTCAAAAATGTAACAATTGGCAAGACAAGACAATCAAGCCTCTTAAAGGAACAGTCAAAGACCTCACCAACTCATTTAAGGATATTAGATCTCAGGTACTGTATACACAAAAGAAGGACAATCCTACACCTCTTAAATCATTAAGCCTTAGAATTCTATCAAGGAGTAAGTTAACTAGCTTTCAAGCAAGGAGATCAACTCCAGTCAATATACCTCGTGCTTCAGCTGTTGAGCCAAGACAAAGGAAAAGAAGGGCAATTCCAGAGCATGAAGAAGTGACTCGATGTGCATCACCCGATCAAGATGTCGAGTTTGCACAACACCAACAACAGATGCGGGATGTCAGACTCGAACAACAAACTGAGTTACTCCATCCTCCTGCTTGCACACATGAGAGCATGAATGAAGTTGTCTCACCCTTTTTCTCAATGAACTGAGATATCACTCCATATTTCCATTGAATATACATGTAACCTCCCGAACCCGTTAATTTTAATTACCGTATTAGACCCATTAAAAGGTCACTAACCTAAACCCTAATTTAATAAGGAAACTTATATAAAGCGGATATTAGGGTTTTAACTTATAATTTCGTGTCTCCCTAGTCTAGAGAGAGAGTGAGAGAGATTGAAAAGAAGAAAGAAAAGAGAAGGAGAGAAAGGAGAAGAAAACAGATCCGACTAGTTTTTGGAGAATGGATTAACGGAGAGGTAAATCAAGTCCTTTGTTTTTCAAAATTCATGGAAAGATGCATGACATCAATAGCTAGCCATAAGCGGATTGTAATTAGAAGCTTTGATCAGAAAGTTATGACTGTTCTTCTGAGGAGAATGTCTGGACATCCGAACTTGTCACTGTCAAACTTCAAGAGCAATTTCATGGTGAACCGTAAGGATATAGAAGACGATCAACCTATCAATAAATAGCCCAAGATGTCTGCTTTCCAGAGCCCTTCCCGATATAGATTCTGATATAAATCTTGGCTGGAATACGAGTTTGAAGATGACATCTACAAAGTTTAGAAAAAGAAAGCTTAAAAGGGAAAGTTTACGGAAGAGTAAAGCATTGGTGGTTTCCGTCATCTATAGGCTAAGGTGAGGGTTAGACTCGCAACCCCCCATACATATCTGTTTATCCTAGGCCTAAGCTCTTTTATCGCTAGTTTATGATTTGAATATGTATGGTCTCTATGATTGAGTCTTCTATGATCGAGTCTGCTTTCTTTCGTGTAATCCGAACCTAGCAATTATAGAGGAATTCACATATTGATTGTTTCACATGTTGTGGTGCTAGTGATGTGTTATATAGATATATATATGTGGAGACTCGGTGGAGGTACAGAGTCGGCGGTTCCGCTATACTGTCGAGGTCTTTTGTGTGTTGGGTACAGTCAGTCAGTCAATCGCTGATTCCCCTGGTGTATCGATAAAGCATCTATGGGCGGTGTGATTGGGCACTATCCCATAGTAAGCCTCTTCAGAGGGTCTACGAGCACTTATCTCGTTTATGGACCATTGGTTACCATGTGTGGTTGCTTTAGGTGCCGTTCTTGTTACATGTTTGGATCTGGACTATCGTGGTTGTGGTGTTAAGCCGGATATGAAGACTTGCGTTGCTCCTAACATCCCATACCTCGCTGAGTAACTCCCATGTTACTCACCCCTCTCTTCTCTTGCAGGTTAGTTAGGAAGGTTTTTGGCGGGATTTGGAGGTCAATTCATTGACCAGGATTACCCTAGAAACTGGGTATCACAATACAATGAATATTTAGGATTATTTATTTATATTTGACCCTAGGTTTTCTTCCGGGTTCTTTATTACACAAGGGATTGTGTGATTTAAGTTTGGGGTGTATTTCATGAGTATTTAACCATGTTATTCTGATTCTTATTTTCAAATTTTTATTCCTGAGTCTGCATAAGCATTGCATGTAGAGCATATAAAACCCCTAAAGATTTAAATTATTTTGAAAATTGTTTCATAAAAATAGAGTGTTCATGTACTTGCATTTATATTTTAGGATTGATTCTAGCTTGTTCATATAGGATTGTTGCATTGCATTGAGGATAATGATGATTAATCCTTGTAAGCTTTCTGATTAAATGAGTTGAGTTTGAATTTAAGATAGAACCATGTTCTAATTACTTAGCTTTGCATGTAGATTAGGCTGAAAGCTTGCTGTGATTTGACTTCATTTCCCTATTTATTTGAACCAAATCTAGATTTACAATTATCTTTTTATGCATTGTGATTTGAACACATGGATACCACATATATACTTGGCTCATCTTACTCATTTTACCACTCTTTGTTAATCCAAGTAGATGATTCCCATCTTTAAAACAGTTAAGATCCATTCCCTCAACATAACCTTCTTTCAAGCAAACATTACCCTCTGTGAGATTGTAAGGCCTTTCCATATGATTGAGCTTTGTTAGAACGTGTTATGTTGGAGCTGAAAAAGATAAAGTCTAATATAGTTCTGGTTCACATCTTTTGGACCAGATAGGACTAGTGGGATTGTTCATTTTGGGATTTGATTAATTCTTTGACGTCACTAGGTTGTGTAACTCGGTTTCCCTACCTCGAGTTTGCCAATCGAGTCTGACATTCATTCTGAGGTTTTGAGAAGAAAATAAAAGATAACGCTATAAAAGAAAAATTTTAAGAAGTTCTGGGAGTCATAAGTTATAAAAACAAAAGAAAAGCGTCTAATAAAAGATTTGGAAGAGTTTAAGAGAAAAAATAAAAGATAAAGTAAAAAAATGTTTAAAGAAGAAAAAACCTTAGAAAAATAAGAAAACCTAATCCGCCATATCATTGAGGATAAACCACTCCTTAGAACCTAATTTCAAAAAGAAAAAGCATTAGAAAAAATTGAATAAAAGGCAAATGAAAGCCTAAAGAGTATACATAGGATGCTTTCTGGGATTAGATGATAGGGTATGTCGTTGTATGCATTGGCCATGACCTTTAACATTCTTCTAAAGCTCAATCCTTTTATGAGAGATCCATGTTCTGATTTGATACATTCTATGAAGAGACCATCTTTATCTCTCTTTATCCTTAACCAAACGAGATTCAATGATCTTTGCATAAACTTGATTCATGGTTACTACTTAGGGAATGCTAAAGGTATTTGAATGATTTGAATGCTTGTCTAGGTCTTTTCTGTTGCTAGTTATTGTTAAGAAGAGTATGACTAAGATTTTTGAAGTATAACTCACTTTCAGCTTACTTTTGTTCTGAGTCCTCATTTTCAAACATTTTCTTCATCTTAATCTTACATGTTTGCTTGAGGGCAAGCAAAGAGTAAGTTTGTAAGAATTGATGTGTGTCAATTTTACATGTTTTTAGCATGCATCTTTGATCACTTTCCATTGTTTCGTCACCATTTCTCTTTTTTATTCATTCATAAGCATTTTTATCTCACTCATTTTAGGTTTCCATTAGATTTTGTATATACGTTTCATTTTGAAATACTTTCAGGTGATTTTTGATGATTTTTGGAGTTAAATGGACTAATGAAGGGTAAATCGACATATGAACTCGACATGATACCCAGTTTGACATGAAGATAGCAACTCGATATGATCCCGAGTTTGAAGAAAAAGACATTTTGGAGGCAACTAGATGACACAACTCGACATGATACCGAGTTTGACACTTCAAGATAGCAACTTTGAAGAAATTCAACCAAATATCCAAAGTCAAGCTCCCCACCTTTGAAAAAACAAGCAACTCGACTTCTGGACTTCGTTTGCAAACCAAGTTCAGCCCTTTTTTACCCTTTTTATTTTTCTTAATTACTTCTACTTGGACCTTAAAGCTGAGACTATAAGTACTTATCTCTAAGTAATTTTTGGCTAAATCTGTTTTTACTGCATATCTATTTAGGTTGTTTCTCTCTTTTATCATCTTTAGTGTTCTTCAAATTCTGGTATTTTGGATCCTTTGATATATTCCTTTGTAGTTCGAATTTGTATGTGGTTTCTTTTGTAAATATGTTTATCCACTCTTTTTTATCATTATGAAGTTTATTTTGATTTTTGGGGTTTTACATTTCTTCATGAGTTCTAGATATAAGTAGTGGATTTAGGGTTCTTGAAAAATAGGTAGATATGGGTATGATTTTGATTCTCTAATGTTGCTTATGCTTAGATTCTTCTGTATCTCTTCTAGATTAGGGTTCTTAATGCATATTCTTTTCTGGTAAATTAGAATCTGATCCCAGACATTCACCACTCAAAATGTGTTTAATGAATGTCTGATAATATTAATTTTAGAGAATTGTTCATCCTAACCTAAGAAAATATATTTTTAGGGAACATTTTGGCTTTAATGATCTTCATGACTGTTTTAGTTATGTTTCATTGATGAGAATCAAAATTAGGAAGTTTCTGATACTTGAGGCTAATCACAATGAGAGTTGGGTTAGCTTGTCTTGATGATCATTGTCTAGAGATTAGCTTGTGTAAGTTGTTTATTTAAGCATCACTTTAGACAGATTGAAACTCAGATCTAACCATTTCCTCAGGAACCTTATTTTCTTTAAATTGCTTAAGCATTTCATCTTGTTGATCTTGTTACTTGTTTTATTGCATTTTCATATTGTTATTAGGATTGCTAGACAAAATCACACCTCATTTAGCTTGCCTTAGAATCCCCTGATTGCTTCTAATTTGATTGCATCTTTCTCATTTTGATTGACACCTCAATTACTATAATGAAATGACAAAGTAGGTTGAGGAATTGAGCCCATAGATTTAAAAGCCTATTGTCAAGGAACCTGAATGTGGAGAAGTTCCAGATCAAATATATACTTAACAAGCCAAGCTGTTTCAAAACCTGTTTCATAACAATAACTTTGGTGGCAACAATAATTTCCAGTCAAGAACCCTTTTCAACAATAGAAGGTGGTCTTCCAAACCGAACTAGCCCATGTGCCTATCTCTCAAGATAACAAAATCGAGGTGTTGATGCAAAAACTGTTTGTTTCTCACCAAACTTTATTGAGAGAGATCAGCAAGAAAGTGGATAGTATCTACAAAAAAAATGAATGGGAAGTTTAAAAGTCTTTCCATCCACCTCAAGAAGCTAGATATGGAAGTTGCTTAAACCATGAATTCTGTCACAAGAAAATTTGGTGTATTTCCATGAAACTCAGAGGAGAACCCGAGGAGAACCCGAATGCCTACTGTAACACCATCTCAACCGTACGATTACTCAAAAATGTGAAAATGAGCCATTGGTACCATTCTTTACTCCAAAAATGTGAAAATGAACCCATTGATTGTTGTTATTGCGTTAACTGGAACGAGTGTTTGGTTTGTCTAATTTATTTGCAAATTGCAGAAGATTATTTACTTCCACCTACGTATTAATTGGCTGGACTGGTGTTGTTTCTAAAAAGTAAAACAAGCCTAGTTTGGTCGATTTTGTGTGTTGTGTAGCAAACAATAAATCAGACACGTAAGTTGCAGGTTTTGACTTTTCAAAGACCAAAGTGGATGCTCTGTTTTTTGGAACCTGCAGTTTGTTTTTGTTAGTTTGCTAAATGTGTTGCTGTTGAGAACGTACAGCTCCAGTTGACTTGTTTATTTTGTGTAAAAACTGAAACGAGCAGTTTGTTGAGTGCAAGTTAACGTGCATTGAATTGCTGTGTGTTTTGAAACAATTCTAATACTAGTCAGACTTATTATCTTTTGATTTATTAATTTCTGAAATCAAAGGTATAAACACTGAGTGTAACTTAGAGTGTTTAGTTTTCTTTTATTTGAGAAAATTATTTACGTAATCTGCAGTATTTTGAATTGTTTACAGCATAGATTCAGTCTCTTGTTGCTTTAATTTTCTGGAAATTGGAGAAAATTAATTCAGTTTATTGGTTCTGCTCAATTTTGTGTTTTTTTCAGAACATGGCCAAAGAAAACGTAACGTCGGTCACCAACATTGCTAAGATCATTGAAGTTGGCATGTGCGGAGTTGTCACTGAAGCTAATATTGCTGAAAGCCATCCAAAAATTTGGTGGTTTGATACGGGTGCAACAAGGCATATTTGTTGGGGTAGGTCGATGTTTTCAACCTACAAAAAGAACAAGAGTGGTGAGAAGCTATTTATGGTATACTTGGCTCCTCAAAGATTGAAGGTTACAGGAAAATTGTCTTGAAGCTTACTTCTGGACGTGAGCTTTCATTGATGAATATAGTCCACATGCCGGATATGCACAAGAATATGATATCAGGTTCTCTCATTAGCAACAATGGATTCACTATTAAGCTAGAAGCGGATAATATTGTGATTTCCAAAAATGGATTGTACTTGGGTAAGGGGTTTGTTTGTGATGGGCTTTTTAAAATGTATGTTGAAGCAGTTATCCGCAATAATGTTGTGACTAAGACATCTACCTCGGAGAATAATGAGAATAACAAACCACTTGCTTATTTTGCGGAATTTTTTAATACTTGGCACGAAAACTTAGGACATGTTAATTTTAAATCTATGAGTAGATTGATGAACATGAATTTGATTCCAAAACACAAAATAAGTAAATATAAATGTGAGATTTGTGTTCAAGCTAAACTCACTAAAAACCATCACCAAGCGTGGAAAGAACAACACAACCTATAGCTTTAATTCATACAGATTTGTGTGATTTAAAATTTGTGCAAACTAAAGGTGGGAAAAATGTTTTTTAACTTTCATAGATGATTGCACAAGATATTGCTATGTATACTTATTACGTAGTAAAGATGAAGCTTTGGAGAAATTCAAAGAATACAAACTGGAAGTAGAAAATCAACTTGATAAACTATCAAGATAATTTGAAGTGATAGAGGAAGAGAATATGATGAACCATTTAATGTGTTCTGTAGGGAACGCGGCATTATTCATCAAACTATAGCTCCCTACTCACCGGAATCCAACAGAGTTGCGGAACAAAAAAAACCAAACTCTTAAGGAAGTAATGAATGCAATGTTAAAGGAATCCGGGTTAGCCCAGAACATGTGGGGGGGGGGGGGAAGCTTTGCTTACCACAAATCATATCCTGAACAAAATACCGAAAGTGATTGGAAAAATTACATATGAACTTTGGAAAGGTAATGTACCTTCGTCAAAATATCTGAAAGTGTGGGGGTGCCTAGCAAAAGTTGCAGTTCCACCTCCTAAAAAAGTCATTATCGGACCTAAGATGGTAGATTGTATTTTCATTGGATATGCTCATAATAGTAGTGCATATCGGTTTCTGCTATGTAAATCTGATATACCAGATATTCATGTGAATACTATAATGGAGTCAAGAAACACTTCATTTTTTGAAAACGTGTTCCCATGTAAGGATAAAGAAAATAATAAATGAACTCGCGATCAACGAGATGCTAGCTCCTCCGGGAATGAAGCAAACAGTTATGCACGACCATTAATGATGAAGAAGAACTTAGAAGAAGTAAAAGTTCTCGTAAGGAAAAAACATTCGGATCTGAGTTCTTCATTGCTTTCTCGCAGAGAATGAACCTAAAATGTTCAAAGAAGCAATGTCTACACCAGACGGTCCTCTTTTGAAAGGAAGCCTTTAATTGTGAGATGGAATCCATTTTGAAAAATAATACTTATGAGATAACGTACTTACAGCAAGGGTTTAAAGCCCTACGAAGTCAATGGATTTTCAAAACAAAATTGAAAAATGATGGGTCCATTGATAAGTACAAGGCTAAGCTTGTGGTGCAAGGTTTTCAACAAAAAGAAGGCTTGGATTTCTTTGACACCTATTCTTCAGTGACGAGAATACCTTCAATAAGAATGCTAGTAGGCATCACTGATCTAAGAGATTTAGAAATACATAAAATGGATGTAAAAACAGCCTTTCTAAATGGTGATTTAGAAGAAATTTATATGTAATAACCCAAAGGGTTTGTCGTTCCAGGACAAGAACATAAAGTTTTTCGATTAGTGAAATCATTGTATGGACCTAAACAAGCTCCTAAACAATGGCATGAAAAATTTGACAATGTAATGATGTCAAATGGTTTTAGCATTAATGAATGTGACAAGTGCATATATAACAAAAGCACTTCACAAGGATATATTTGGCTATGCTTGTATGTTGATGACATGCTCATTAATGGTAACAATAAAGATGTGATCAATCAAACAAAGAACATGGTAAGTAGTAAGTTTGATATGAAAGATATGGGACTTGCAGACGTGTTTTTACGGATAAACATTATTAGACACTCTAATGGTCTAATATTATCTCAAGAACACTATGAGGAAAATAATCCTTGAGCGGTTTAAGAACTACTCTAATGGGACTGCAAAAACTCCCATAGATCCTCATCTTCGCTTGATGAAATATTCAGGTGAACCTGTATCACAAGTGGAATATGCTAGAGTGATTGGAAGTCTTACTTAACAAATTGTACAAGACCTGATCTCGTGCACTCTGTAAATGTACTAAGTCGATATACGAGTAATCCAGGCCATAACTAGAGTGTTAACTTATCTTAGATACACCAAAAGTTATGGGCTGACTACAATAAAGAACCAGCTTTGTTAGAGGGCTATTGTGATGTTAACTGGACTTCAGATTCCAAAAACTCTAAATCAACAAGTGGATATGTTTTTATGTTAAGAGCTGCAGCGGTATCTCGGAAATCTTCCTAGCAAACTCTCCTGGCTAGATTAACCAGAGAATAAGAGTTTATAGCTTTAGATAACGCGGCAGAAGAAGCAGAGTGGCTTCAGAATCTTTTTGGAAGATATATCGATGTGGGAAAAACCAGTGCCAGAATTACGTGTATATTGTAATGGTGAATCGGCTATATCTCGGGCACTGAATAAATTATATAATGGTAAATCTCGTCATATTAGAAGGCGATACAAGACCATTAGACAATTGATCTCTATGGGTGTACTCTCGATTGAATACATAAAGTCATCTGAAAATTTGGCAGATCCATTTACAAAAATCTGTCTCGAGATCAAATTGTAAAATTATCAAGAGGAATGGGGTGAAAGCCTATAAAAAAGATGACGCTTGATGGACACCCCACCTATGAGATTGGAGATCCCAAAATCTAGGTTAAAAGGGAAAACGAAATCAAGTTGACTCATAGTTGAGCATTGTACGACTATGTCTATACCCAGTTCCTAAAGATAAAAACAATGCTACATGTATGTGTGGAGGTTACGCGTTGGATTTTAATGATACAATAGTTTTGAGATATTGGTGAAGTATTACAGGATGCTTCTAAAAATAAAACTAATGGCTGATCACCTAGTGAGTGTGAAATGTGGCTGTTTCTATAAGTAAATGTCGCTGCACAATACAAGTTGTCTAGATTTACATTAAAGTCTGGGTGGTTCAAAAGATCATGTTCACCTCCTAACCGAGTAAATCCGACATATATTAAAAATGATTGGTTCAAAGCTGAAAAATGCTACCTCTCAGATACATCAACATTTCCTTATATTCTCAAACATCTGTCTAGTCAAGTCGTGTCTAGTCTAGTCAAGTTTAGTTTGTTAAAATTTATCGAGTCTTCATATGTTTAGTGTCATTTCTATTAATCTGTGGGATTGTTAGATCAATTTTACTAAAGCCAATTGGGCTTAGTCAAATAAAATTGTGTCAATAAGAAAAGGGCCATGATGGATTGGCTAAAGCTCAAATTAGATCACGTGAGAATTGAAAACAAGAGACGAAAGAATCGGTCTTCTTAATTTCTTACGATCCCTGAAAATCAGCTTCATGGAGTCGGTTTATCTTACCGACTTCTCCTTGATTCGTGAAGAAAAAAACTCTATAAAGAAAAGAGTTATTTCTGGTTTGAGTAGGATGATAAACACACACAAAATCATCTATCAATCTCTGTCAAATTCAAGTAAGTTATTTGAGAGTATAGTATATTAAAAAGGTCGATAAGAGCTAGGATTCGAGTGTTTGCAAAACTAATTGTATTGGTTGTATCTTGGGACTCTTGATTCACAGAAATCCGTCACATTGCGGGTGATTCAAATAGTTATGGAAAGAGATTTTGTATCTCGCCTCCATTCATCTATTCCTTAAGGTTTATGGTCTTTATTTCAATTCCCGTAGTGGTTCAATTATTTGCTCCTACAATTAACAATATCAATGCTCTGTTTTAAATCCTTGTTTGGTTTGCTTAATAATCTAATTAACAAAACTACACACCATTGTCATTGTGGAGAAGAGTTTGGTCATTTACCTCTCACGCATCTCCTCTCGGTGGTAGCTCAGCTGATGGAATGGTGATGATTGCAGCTTGACAGTGACATATATGTAATATTCATAGTCATATCGATTCAATCTCAACACCATCCCTCAAAGAACATCATGTCAGAAGCCAAAATGATTAAGAGGTTTGCAACTTACATCTCCTATTGCGTTGTTTCACGTGATGGTTGTGTTTGAACTTGAAAATCTCTGGTTGTTTGGGTGATACTGCAGCTATTTACACAAGAGGGTGAAGCTAGGGTCAAGCCAAAACAACATAGAAAGCTCTACTAAGGGGCAAAACTTATGGAGTTTGGTACCTAACAGTATCAATGTGATCTCTTGGAATTTTTGTCTTTCTTTTATACACACGAAGGAAGAAATAGGGTTTTGATCGGTTTAGCTCATTATCAGGCCCATTTTGGGCCTTTAAAACTGGGCTGTTACAATTCTTCCATACTACAGAGGAATTTGACCGCCGAATTTGGTCCAACGCCTTGGTCTTAAAAATCACTGGATAGTCAGCCTACATCTGCTTTTCTGCTTGCACACTCTCACATGGTACCTTGGACGTCCATAACTGTAACAATTCTCATTCAATTTCTGAAAATCTTTCTGAAAATTTCCTGTCTGATTACACATATAACAAACTGGTGGATTCCTCACATTTTCTGAATCCCATGTCATCTTTTGAGTTGTCCCTTTTTGTAGCTTTGCTTGTGCTGACTTAGTCTGACTCAACTCTCTTTCTAGATAAATATCCAGGTTTGCAGCTTTCTCCACAAGCCCAATCATGTTGCGGTGGGCATACATCTCACAACGATTTTTCAACTCAATCATTAGTTCTCTCAAGAGTCTGCGGATATGCTCATCCTCACCCATGCATCTACACCCAAACCAGCTAAGTCGGTCGAATTCTTCCTCATACTCCCTTACCTTCATATTTACTTTACGCAGTTTCATGAACTCATTTTCTATTATGTCCATAGCTTCCCTATGAAAATATTTCCTGGTGAAATCTGCCTTGAAATCAGCCCAAGTCAGCTCATAATGTCCCTGCACTTGGGCTACAACTTTGTCCCACCACACTAGCACCTCATCCTTCAGGTACTGAACCGCTAAATCTCAGGTGCACTCATGCGGACATGTAGCATTATTAAATTTTCTCTCCAACTTTTTCCTCCAGTTATCAGCTGCAACAGGGTCAGATCAACCCAATTCCCTCGAACTCTTCATTGCTTTCTGGTATGATGGACCTTGTAAATGAGTCTACAAAATTATAAAACCTAGTCCTTAACAAAATTCCTATCCCACCAATTATCCTTAATGCAAATTCGCCCACTAACCTGAACAGGTGGTGGGGTGGTGGTGGAGGGGGCGTATGCTCAGGTTGGACTGCCGCATTTACTGCATCACCATGCGATCCAACCGTTTCTGGTGCTTCTCTCCTAACTGGTTCCCTCAGAATGTATTCTCGGAATCGACAAAACTAAACCTAGCCATCTCAGCTGCATTATCATTCAACGGTTCTGCTCCTGCCTGAGCCACATTAGCTCCCACAGCATCTGGGTGCTCAGTATGCACACTCTCAGTGGAAGATGCTGAAATCTAAGCCCTCACTCTTGGTGGTGCTACTGCTCTTCATCTTCCTCTTTTTGGTGGCATCTGAACACAAAAAAAAATGAATCAATTTCTTCCTCAGGACTGCCTTTTGGGTCACAACTGGTTTTACATGACCTAGAGCTCTGATACCGAAATTGTGAGACCCAATTCCTAACATCCATAATACGACATAAAATTTCAAAACTCAAGCAATTGAATACTCAACCAGAATTAACCCAAATACTCCAACACAACCTTAACGTCCTCCAATTATTGTTAACACAAAATAATCAATAAACCAATAAAACAAAAAATGTGAGAGTTAAAATACAGAAGCTCCAACTTGTAAACCAACTCCACGCTCCAGTACTATTCGACTTCATTACCTGCAAAGGGAAAATAGGAGTTAGTAATCGGGAGATTACTCAGTGTGGCAAGCCTTTAGGTTCACAAATTATTTACGCACAAACATAAATAAAACACTACAAAGTCTAAACCTAAGGCAAGCAGACAAACACATGTCAATGACACACTCGCACAACAACCAAATCTGTGAGAACACAAATAACTGCCGCAAATGGCCCAGATACCCACGTCAACACATGCATTCCCCCGTACATACCAGATACCTTATGCACAAGCACTTCTTCCATGCATTGTGCACACCTTCTTCCTTGCACAACTTATTCTCTTATGCATATAAGATACCTCTTGTCTGAGCACTTCTTCCTTGCACCACTTTCTTTCTCGGTTGCTCGTCAGCCAATCATGGCTTACCCACAAACAACGTCCATAAGCCCACACACAACTACAAGACTATTTCTTGTAGATAACTCCGCGGTTTATCTGCATTTTCAATTCACAAACACTTATTTATTCACAAAAATTGCCTTTCACAAAAAACCACATAACACACATTGGAAATTCCCATATTAGTTTCGAGTCCTAAATTGCTAGTTCCCTTCTTTTTTTTAAAAAAATATATCGATAATCTATATTTAAATATTTATAAATAATAATACCAACATCAAACAAATACGGTCACTTATAAAGTATGTGACTCGCATGTATACTCGACTTATATATAGACTAAGCAGTTATCTAAATATTTTAATATATAAATAAAACACTGTCTCGTACACACCTTAACAATTTGGGATGGTCTCTCAGTTAACAACTAGCAACGGAATAATCTTATTCGCTAATAACTCTCAATCTGCAATGGTATAAAATGATCTAATTAATAATTAATTAATTAGATAAATGTCCAAAGCTCCAAATCTCAATTTAAGGGGTCATGGCATCTTTCCATTAAATTATTAACTTTGAATTAATAATTAAATTAACCAATCTGATAATTTAATATGAATCTACCACACCACGTATCAACTCGAATAATAGTTCATATCAATTATTCCCACCACACTTTAAGCAACTTGATCTTGAGTAGCTGATTTAATTTGGTGAAATTCAACCCAAATTGTTAATCAAAATCTCAGCGACATTACATCACATAATGTAAGTTCAGCCTCTTAATAATGATGTTTGATTTAATGCAATTAAAAATATCAATGCTCCGGTTTAAATCCTGGTTTGGTTGATTTAATAATCTAATTAACAAAACAACAAACCATTGTCACCATGAAGAAGAGTGTGGCCATTTACCTTTCACGGTGTCTCCTCTTGGTTGTAGCTCCGCGGTTGGAATGGTGATGATGACAGCTTGACAGTGACAGATCTGTAATAGTCATGACCATATTGTTTCAATCTCAACACCATCTCTTAAAAGAACATCATGTCGGAAGCCAAAAGGATTAAGAGTTTTTCAACTTACCTCTCCGAAGTTGTTTCACATGATGGTTGTGTTTAGACTTGACAATCTCTGGTCCTTAGGTGATACTGCATTCATTTACACAAATGGGTGAAGCTAGGGTCAAGCCAAAACAACATCAATAAAGCTCGATTATGGTGAGAGACTTACGGAGTTTGGCGGCTAACAGTGTTGATGTGATTTCTTGAGATTTGTATCTTTCTTTTATACACACAAAGAAAGAAATAGGGTTCAATCAGTTTACCTCGTTATGGACCCCGGGTTGGGCCTTCAAAACTGGATCGTTATATAAACATGTTTCAGTGGTTAATGACCGAGAATGATCTAGCTGAAGACTAGGAGAAGTGGAATAAATGTTCAGGATTGTTCTAATATTTTTTTTTATTTAATCTAAACTATTTTTTGATGTTGTCTAAATTTTCAACTTTGTTTCTTATTAATTGATTTATTTTTAATGATAAGTATTTAACATATATTTAGTTTGTTTTACAACTATTAAATATAATTATAATATAATAAAGGAAATATAGTTAAATTTATAACACTAATAAATATTAGTGGCCCAAATTATAAATAAATATTAATTATGAGCCTAAAATAAATTGTTTTATAAGTTGCATTATTGCTTGTTCTGTCCTGCGCGGGCAAGGCCATTTGGTATTTAAATATATTAATAGTAATAATAAAGATGTCCTAGCCTCTTGAAGGCAAATTTGAAGGTGTTCAACACATAATCAGATTCCTCTAGTCCCTTTGCACACCGCAGTCACAAGCAGTTTCCGGCTCCATTTAATGACCTGCAAATCTTCCTTGGGTATCGCTGGTTGGTTCTATCGTGAATTTTCCCCCCAGTTTTTGTAGTTCACCTTGATGTAAAATGAATATTCAAAAGTTATCTCGTCCCTAAAAGCTAAAGAAGTGAACTAAGTCATAAAATTGTTAGATCTAGAAGAATATATTATTGTTCAGAATCAAGATAATGAAATAAATATGAAGTGGTGAGACTTGTCATGACTTATTAGACCTAGGAAGGTTTGTGTGGTAGTTTTGAGATCAACCACACTACAGAAGGTTTGTGATTGTGTTAAGAATTTTTAGAGCAGTGAGTACCTCCAGATGTTTAAGTGGAGCAGGTTGTTAGTTGCTAAAAAGGAAGGTTTCTTAAAGAGAAAAGTTTCCAAAAAATGCAGGTTTACTGAAAAGTAAAGCTTCTGAAAGAAGAATTAGTCAATAATCGAGCAAAGCTTTTATTGAATATAACCAAAGTTGTTGTTGGGGGTAAGCTCATTGTGCAAGCTAGATATGCTCTAAGTACTTAAAGGAAGAGATGATGAGTGACCAAGGTTGTTTAGTTTCAGGAACAAGATGAAATTTGGAAGCTTTAAAAAAGCTGAATTCGGGGATGTTGAAGTAGTTTTAGTTGGTGGCTGGTTTTTATCTGAGAGCTTAATATTATGGAAAAGGCTAATCCCGTTGCTGAAGCTTTAACAAGAATTCATGCAGCTGGAGATTCAGAAGAGGATGTTGAGATCATTGTTAGCATGGGTCGTGCCATATGGTTGTGGGCTTGCTGGAGAGTTGTTCATTCTTGAGTAAGGATGAGAGTTAAGCAGAATAGTCTAGTTGGATATTTGTTGAGATTGTAGTGATGTTTTTCAGTGACAATTGTATGATCACTTGAGTTTAGCAAAGTTTGCATACAACACTAACTACCATGCTAATATCAGTATGATACCATTTGAGATTATCTATGGTAGGCAATGCAAGACACCGTGGTGCTAGACTCAAGTGGGGGAGAGAAGTTTGCTTGAAGCCAATTTTGTGCATGAGACTACAGAAAAGATCCATGTGGTCAACCTGAATATGAAAGACACACATGAAGAGCTTAAAACCTATGCTGATTAGCATGGAAAGGAGTTGAAGGTTGCATTTGAGGATATGGTCTATATGAAGATGGTCATGATGAGGGGTTCTAACAAGTTTATTACTGAGACAATGTTGAGTCTGAGGTATTTCAATCTGTTTAGGATTGTTGAGTGAGTTGGGTCGGTTGCTTATAGGCTGGAGTAATCGTATGTGATGCATGCATTACATAAAGTATTGTTGGTGTCATTGCTGAAGAAATATTTATATAGGAATGATCAGGTGATGGCTAAGATTCCATCTGATATCTTGCTGAGTATGACTGTAAAGGTGAGGCCTCTGGAGATGATATATCACAGAGTCTAAGTTATTAGGATGAAGAAAATTTTAGAGATGGAAGTCTTATGGGATTGCAATAGGGTTGAGGAGGAAACTCGGGAACCTATAGCTAATATGAAGCACAAAATTTTCTAAGGGGTTTGGAAAGCTGGTGGCTTAGCTAAAATCCTAATTGTTGTTTAGCGGTGTTATTGTTGTTGTTTAAGCCATTGTACTTGTGTTATAATCGGTGTTTCTAAACGATTTATTGAATTTGTTGTACATGTTGTTATTGTTATACTTCGTCTTGGCTGTGGAGGTCATGTTGTGGGTATCTTATTAGGATATTTTGTGGGTATCATAAAAACGATTTCATGAGGTTTTGTGCTGTGGAATTTCATTGTTGTGTGGTGTTTACCGGTCAGACTTCTATGTGATTTTTGATGCTATTTCAGTAAGCCATTTGAAATCTTAGGATCTTGCAGAAATTAGCTGATTGGGCCATGCTGGACTCCGAGATGCTTCATCATTCTCACTGCGGTGAGATGTTCCGGAGATCCGATAGGCGCAGATTTATTTAAGCCAAGTGGATATTGTTTTATGTAGGATAATCAAGGATAAACAAAGATAATAATTTTATTGAGTGATATAATCATATGAGAGAATACATGTATATTTATAGGATTAAAGTTACATAAAATTAGGTATTTTTCCTTTTATAGGCATAAGGATAAAACCCTGCAGCCTAAGAGGAAAAATAGCCAAAATACATGAGGATAAGCCTTCATGGAGCTGCGCCCAACGTAGAGATTGTACAAAGGTACACAATTTTGAATTAAGACATCTTTGACCAGCCTATGGACCTGAATGGACAATCTCATATTATGAATCTCTTCTTGGATAGCTTCCAGATGCTTCTCCTAGTATGTTACTTGAGTAATGGATAATAATTCCCAGAGTAACTTAGTAATCTTCTTTGCTTTTTACTCTTTTGGTAAAACTCTTGGTAACTTTCTCACCAAGGAATCTCAAGCTGCACAAGGTTCACTTCTCTTTTAATGATCAATACTCTCCCTCAAGCTTATACTAGTGTGCCAAGACTGAACTTGGACATCCGTGAACCATCACATCATAAAACCTAAATATTGAAAAAGCTCATGGGACAAAAATAACATTGAGGGAAAAAGAGTATGATGTTTCACGGATGAGAAGATAATTGATCAATGGTGTGATAGGTCCACCAATCCTTGCTTGCTGTACATCTGGGAGCAAACTTTGAGACTGGCAGCCTTGGTGAAGATATCCGCCAATTGATCTTCAGTCTTTTCTCAAACCTTGTGATAATCCACTTCAATGTGTTTGATTCTCTCATGGAATACTGAATTTGTTGTAATGTGAATGGCCGCCTGGTAGTCACAATGGAAAGTGATAGGACTGGTAGTCTTGATTCCAAGATCTTCTAGTAATGATTTGAGCCAAGTAAGATCATTGGTTAGCTTCTGCATGCTCAGTATTCTGATTCCACGCTAAGCATGAAACTACCTTTTGCTTCTTTGACTTCCATGTAACTATATTTCATCCAAGATACGTACAATAACCCATTGTTGACTTCCTATCTTTTGTATTCCCAGCAAAATCCGTATCATAACATCCAACTATCTCGGCGTATTCATTTCTTCCCATCTAGGTTCCTTGTCTTGGGCTTCCTCTGAGATATATTAGGATTCTTTCCACCATGTTCCAAAGATAGATGATAGGTTCTTTCATGTACTGACTAACCTAATTCACAGCATAACGCAAGTCAGGTCTGTAATAGTTAAGTAAATGAGCATACCTACTAGTCTCTTGTATTGTGGTGCATCTTCATATAGGTCATCCAGGGGATCATTTTTCTTATTCTTCTCTTTCTCCCCCTTTTTCCTGACCTTTTAGCCATCTTCCAGAGGTGTCTTTGCTGGTTTGGATACAAGCTTACCTTTTTCTTTCAACAAATATAGAGTGTATTTTCTTTGAGAAAGAAATAAGCCTTTTGAAGAATGGCAAACTTCAATTGTTCACTAAGGTATTTAATATCAAAAGTATATTTGAGGAAGAGTTTAGTGTTTTGGATACCTTCCTTATCATCTCTTGAGATGATAAGATCATCAACATAGATTAGAGAGTGATTAACTTCACATCTTTTAAAACATTTTTCTTTGAGTTTGGAGCTAAATTTTTGATACCAAGCTCTAGGTGATTTCTTCAAGCCATATCTTTCCTTGCTTAGTCTTAAAAAAATTCCGGGAGAAACGGAGTCTTATTATCTGGGTGGTGGAGTCATGTACAATTTTTCTTTATGTTTTCCTTGAAGAAAAGTGTTCTTAACATCCATTTGCCATAATTCCCAAGATAGATTAGTAGCCAGAGAAAGAACCGCTCTCACTGTATGGAGTTTGACAACTGGGGCAAATGTGTCCTTGTAATCATTTTCATATGCTGGAGTGAATCTCCTTACTACTAATCTTGCTTTATAGCGTTTAATCTCGCCATTACTTAATTACTTGATTGTAAAATCCATCTGGAGCTCACTGTTATTCTAACAGGAGGAAGCTCAGTTTCATCCCAAGTGTGTTTACGAGTCATAGCACCAACTTCCTCATCCACCGTATTCATCCATTCTTTACTTTCCCTAGCTTCTTCATAGCTTTGTGGAATCCAATGTTAATCAATCTTAGTAATTAATGTTTGATGATCTGATGGATAAAGGGTGTTGATCAATCTTAGTAATGAATGTTTGATGATCTGATGGATAAAGGGCAAGAGACTACCCAGCTTGTATTGTTGTTTTTTTTTTGTGAATTCTGTAAGTATATCAGTATATGTATTATTAGAAAACTAATTGTTCATCTATGTATATAGCTGCGAGATTGGTTAATCGTCTCTTTCAATATTTATTAAATAATGATGCATCTCTTTATAGTAATGTAGAAAATGTTTACCTTACTGAAACTCGTGGAACTAATATTGCAGAAAGAGGATTACATTTCAGAGTTATTGTTTATTTATTTGTTGCTGGTATTGTTTAACATGTAGGTTTGATAATTATGATGGTGCAGTATTCAAATTTATTGAATTAATATAATTTTCTTAAATTGTTTAATCTAGTTTCTGTTGGAGAATTTCAATATTTATGTAAATATTATTATCAAGAAATATGGGTTAGATTGTTTTAATTTCTCTCTTTCCTTTTTAGATATTGCATATAAAATACGCCTAACGAAAACATATGACTCGAAATAAATTACATACAACACAATTTGACTAAAGATTTTTCATCGCCAATTTTAACATGAAAATAATAAAGTAAGTTGTCGTTTCTATCAAAATATACATAGAAGTAATTTGTCTGTTTCAAGAAATCGCACCACTTGGAGTTGAAAATTCAATTACAGCTAAGATTCTTCCCCACTAGGAATTTATTGTGGAGAATTGTAAAGCATGAATCAGAGACTTTGTCGAAGAGGAGACTTTGATCGAAGAGAAGACTTTGGAATTTTGTCTAACTGTCTAAGAGGAGACCTCAAAAATCAGAAACATTTCACTTCTTTCCTAATTCCTATAGTTCGACAAGAGAAGTATTTTTGGCGCCCTCAAGAGGTTAGTTTTTTCCTTTAATGTTACTTTTTCTTAGCAAATTTCCTTGTTCACGATGAACGATATCACCATTTAATGTACTGATGATAAAAAAAATATTCCTGAACTGGTGTATTAATTACTTGAAAGGAATTAAGATGATTAATAGCAGCTTGATAATCTTCACAACAAAAATATAGCAGCTTGACAAGATCTCATCGGTATAATAACTGTATTGTAACTTTTAAAGAGTCAAAATTCATTAAGAATTGATTGTTTGGAGATATTTAAATAACTAATTATGTGTTATGGAAACATAAATTTTAATAGAAGATACTTCAAAATCCTGTGTTATTAGATTAATGAATCTAAATTTTACAATTCAATTTGAATTTTCAAATAAAATTTCATCAGATTTTGATATTAACATTTTTAGACAAAATTAAGGTTATCAATTAACCCAAATTGGATGATCCATATAAGAAAATCAATCCAATTTGGAAGCTATTAATAACACACCAAAAATAAAAATTGCAACTTAGTCTAAGCAAATATTTTTTGGTTTTTGTAAACAAAGTTTGAAAAGTAATACAACCAGAAAATATGTAAAATCGATTTTTGAAATGAATATTGAAATAAAAACCCTTCAAAATGTTATGAATCCTCTAAGCTAATCATTGCTAAGTTAGTGAAGTTTTAATTTACTATTTCCGTACTAATTACATTAAATGTTCATAATTCTCAGTAAACATTAAATGATCAATATCTATTAGATTCAAGTTTTCTATCCTCTAATCATCCTAGACATCAATCATCATTGGCTTTATTTGATTAGTACTTAAAAAGATTTTGGATCAAACATTTAATCTAACATCATGTGGATGTGAGAAATGGTTATGATCTAAATAAACAATCTCTTACTAATCTTGTAATGAATTGACCTAATAATCATAAATCTAAGTGATTACATGTCTAACTCAACTAACCTAATACTAATCAACTTAAATCTCACATCCTAAAAGCTCTAAACGAGACTACTCACACATATTAATAAAAACACAAAGCAAATATTTTTGCATAATCATAAACATAAGATAAATAAACTAAAAATAAATTTTATAAAGATGAAATATTAAAGATCCTAAGTATAAGCTTATAAGAGAACCTAGAGTGGCTAATACAATCAACCCACAAAATTAGGTTCAGAGGCTCTTTATAGCCAAAACAAGCTTGGCTTAACATTAAAATCAAAATAAATCAGACCAGTTTAGAGTGAAACCCAACAAATCATTTCCAGTCCAGCAGGCAGCATAAGTTTCTGGACCGTCCAGGTGTGATGCGCACCAAATAGGCGGTCAAGACCACTATAAGGGCGGTGCGGTTGGCGGTTTAAAAAGCAGTTCAGAAGCGGGACGATGGAGCCAACCTTGGGGATTTACTCGACCCAAAAGCCAACCAAAGAAGAGAAGAAGAAGGATTTAGGTTGTAAAGCGGTTAAGCCTCACGATACAACACCAAGAGTGAGTTCATAAGCCAAGGCTTAAGAAGAGCTGCAATGGCGGTTCGTTCACTAGCTCACGGTAACTCTAAAGGATTGACTTGACCAAAATTTAGCTAAAGAAGTGAAAGGTAGATAGGGTTTGAAAGGTGAAGGTTTAGCCTCACGATTCAGCATTGGAGAGTGAGTTCCTAGCAACAACTTGGAAGACTCTTTGGGAGCTAGTTCACAAGCAACAACTTGAAGAACTAGAGAGAATAACTAAGGAAATGACTTTCATTAAATATGCAAAACTGATTATTATTATAAGCGGGGTTCAGCCTCTTAAATAGGCTGCCAAATAGGGCTTAAAATTTACAAAAAGACAAGGTCCAATGCTAAGATACAAATGCAAGTTGGGCTAAAGGAAATAAAGCGTAAAGATAGAAAAGGGAAGGGAAGAAGGCCGGTCTTGTTAAGGCCCTTCTTAAGATAGAATCATGGCTGCTTTGTCTAAGGTTTCTCACGCATGTCATTCAACTTGAAATCCAATGATCCGGCCATGGTGCATCAAATATCCTTGCCTTATTAAAAATCCCTCAGTAAACCTCTTTGGGAAAACCCGAGTGGGAAAAAAGAGTACAATTCACTTGCCGTCTTGTTTGTCCTTACCAAGTGATGGTAAGGACACTGATGATGCGTTCTTGAGCGTCTTGATCTGGTTCTTTGTTCGTTGGCCATTGTCCAAAGGCTCCGTGGTCTAAGGCATCTTGAAGGTGGGAGTTGAAGAGCGTCCTATAACATTTAGCCTTGGTCCTCAAAATGTTTCCAGCTTGAACAAGGGGTACAGATAGGTCTTGGTCTTGCAAGCGTCCAATGGCCGGTGCAGGAAATGCTGGTTCATACCACCAGGATCCGTGGTACATGGGATGGTGCTGGGACGGGCTAGTACCATAGTGTCTGGTTCCGCAGTACATGGGACGGTGCTGGGACAGACTGGTACTGTATCGTCTGGTTCTGTGGTACATGGGACGGTACTGGCTGGATCCGCGGTAGTGGGACGGTGCTGGGACGGACTTGTACCGTACCATCTGGTTCCTCGGTATGCAGGATCGTATCAAGGTGGGAGCTATGGGGGTGTATAAACCGCTGGAAGATCCCCTAATTTCCCAGGTGAAATTCGTCAATTCTCCAGCGGCCTTCACAACCCGCTAGAACATACATATTTTCACTAAATTGACCATATCTCCTTAACCACAGATGAAATGACTCACGACTACCTCCAACAGAAAACTAACTCAACTGTATATAACTTTTATGAAGAGATCTGGGGCTAAATCACAATGGAAGATCGTCACCCCAGACAATATTTGAGACACTTAGGCATGATTCTCGATCTCATTTATCTTTTCTCACACCATTTTCTCTCTTTTTTGTTTTCTTCAACTCCAATACCTATATAAGAGTTAAACACATGCAAACATGCATCTAAACTCTAAATATGAAATCCAAATGTGTGTTAAGAATAAAAATCGATGCTTAAAAACACCAAAACACAGTATATCTGATTTCTTATTTTAAAACAGAAATATCAACATGTTTTGATATTATGTTAGAATTGAGAGAAATTTAATAAATGATTTATAATTCACTAAAATGTGACCAAATCCTCTCAAAATTCAGCTAAATCTAATCTTCTCAAATCACTAGTTCAATACACCCTCTAAAATGTTTTGATGTCGCACTCTCTTCTATTAATTAAGACCTCACATACTAAATATGTCTTACAAATGAATGGAAACTAAACAAATACTACATAATGTGATTTAAGATTCCTCTTCGCCAATTTTAAGAAAAATTTAATATAGAACAAATTAATGGATATTTTGAAAATAACCTGTTTATATTTTATATTTTGAAAAATACAAAATTCATTTAACATATAAATGAATTGAAATCAATTGAGGGCTAAACTGATAAATTATATATATATATATGATTAATCAATTATATATAATATATGTATATATAATAATTCATTTATATACAATTATTTAAAAAATTAAAATTTCTTTCAGTGATATTTCAGTTATGCGTATGTATCCTAAACGTGCAGTAACATATACTTTCCACTCATCTAGAATTTAATCTTTTTGTTCTAACTACATGAATTTGGCGACTAAAAGTAAAAAAAAAAAAAAAAAAAAACAATCTTAAAACAAATAAATACACATTTAAGTGGCTGATAAGGAAGTCAGACACTGCTAAGAAATCTTGATGTTTAAGTAGATGTCTATTACATTTGGAAGAGAAAGAAAAATCGGCTGCATAAGTATATATCGATGTTCCTCTGATTTAATTTTGAAGGAAATCGACAGGGTAGCATGTAACACCATCTCAGCCCTTCAAAATCGGAAGTAGTTCAGAATCTGATGATTCTTTGGATTCGGAATTTGATTGATACTCAAAACTCTTCTTGTTTCTCTCGTATTTCATTCTGTTTTTTTTTGGAATTATACATAGGTTAAGCTTTTTGTATAACTTACTTTTTATTCAATGACATTCACATCACTATATATATATATTTATACAACATATACATATATGTTTATACAATATATATATATATATATATTTATACAATATATATATATGTATACTATATATATTGTATATATATATATCTCTGTGAAATATTATTAACTCTAATTATTGTCTAGAGACTCCTACAAGCTCTCATGGAAAGGAGACTTTTAGTACCCCTTCCCACCCCTACATCAATCTGATAACTCAGATCAATCAACATGACCTCTTTTGCAAAGATTCACAATATCAACGAAAAATTAAAATCAGTGTTAAAAACCGTCTAGGCGCCTAGGTGTAGCCAAGGCATTAGGCCCCCTTGGCGGCTGAATTTTGACCAACTTAAATATTTTAAAAATCGGTTACATTATACTAATAATTAGATTTAATAAAATATGTAATTATTAAGTAAATTAAACATTAACTAAATGGCTTATGTGAACAAAACGGATTTAGTAAATAATTTAATATATATATTTTATATAAAAATTAAAATAGTATAATTTTTAAAAACTTAAAATTACAAAATATTGCTATATTCATGTTTTTATAATTTAATTTTTAATTATTCAATTTATATTTTATTATGTTATATTTTATTTTTTTAATATATATAAATATAGATACAGCTAAATTTATATTTTTATACTAAAACTGCTTAAAGTACCTTAAACTGCCTAAAATCATTTAGGCTCTGATTAGACGTTATAGGCGCTAGGCGGTTTTCTTTCGTTAGTTAATCCACCTTTAAGGGCTTGTAGTAATTCAGGTTTGACACTATTTGGAATGGCTTTGTCATATTGAGAGATTCTGTCTAGTGGCATTCGATCACAGAATCCATTGACAGCTGCATAAATGACTAGTATTTGTTTTTCAATTGGAAGTGGTGTATATTGTGGTTGTTTCGGCCACCGCCTAGCACTTTCTTGAACATTGATTAAAATAGTATTATTCAATGGTATTTTGTTCAGTGAATATAAAATCACAAAATTTTATGATATATATTCTTACTAAACCAATCTTTTCATATGTCAATAAAGATATGTTAGTCCATAATTTAAAATGAAACCTTTCTTTCAAACTCTTACGAAAATGTCTTAATCATAGCTTTAGTAGATTTCCCCCGATTCTTATTTAATTAGGGGCAGTCTTAGAACGAGTTTTCATATAATATCTCTATTTTTCAAATAAAATATTTATTTAGTTTTTAAATGAAAATTAAAGAAATTATTGTTAAACATTAAAAGGGTATTTTAGTAAAACAATATCAGTTTCTTAAAAATATAGAAGAAATAAGTAGAAGGTATTTATTAAAATATGAAATATAAACCGGGTATTTTTATTAATTTTCATATGAAATAAGTAGAAGGTATTTATTAATTTTTATTAAAATATGAAATATAGAGGATATAGATTGATTCTTATTTTTATATTTCTTAAGGAGGAGAAGTTATGGCTTTAGAACTTATTGCTGGAGCATTTGTATCATTTGGAATACGAAAGCTTTTGGACCTACTGATTCAAGAAGGCGAGCTATTACAAGGAGTGGAAAGACAAGCTACTGAACTAAAAAATGATCTAAAGTGGCTAAGCTCTTTTGTGAAGGATGCAGATGCAAAGAAACATACAAATGAGAGGGTGAAAAATTGTGTTGAAGAGATCAAGGAAATCATTTTTGATGGAGAAGATATCATTGAAACTTTTCTTATCAAGCAAAAGCTCAGAAAAACAAGTGGAATAAAGAAGAATATCAGAAGTTATGCTTGGATTATTCCCGATCGCAGGGAAAATGCGTTAGATATTCAAGACATACGTACGAGGGTCTCCAATGTAATCGAAAATATGCAGAGGTTTGGAGTACAACAGATTAGCAATAATAGTGGGCATTTGCAACGTCTAAGTGATAGACAAAGGGCAATGCGACAAACATTTCCTATGGACTACGAAAGCGATTTTGTGGGGTTGGAGGCAAATGTTAAGGAATTGGTTGGATATTTTGTAAAGAAAAAGAAAATTCAAATTGTTTCTATAACTGGGATTGGTGGTCTTGGTAAAACAACCCTTGCTAGACAAGTTTTTAATCACAAGGATGTAAAGCGTGAGTTTGATGGACTTGCATGGGTGTGTGTTTCACAAGATTGTACTCGAATGAGTGTGTGGCAAAAGATTTTGGTGGATCTCAAACCTAAAGAAGAAGAAAAGAAAATATTGGACATGACAGAATCTACAATCCAAGATGAACTAATTAGATTGTTGGAAACATCTAAGTCATTGATTGTCCTTGATGATATATGGAAAGAAGAAGATTGGGACTTAATCAAGCCAATATTTCCACCAAAAAAAGGTGACTTCTTATGGTTCACACACTAGAGTGGTTAATAATAGCTGGTCATAACAAGTCATAATATTTAAGCTAGCTAACTCTTTGATTATTTTTTTTATTTTATTTTTTTAACAGATTGGAAAGTGTTGCTTACTTCTCGAACTGAGGGTATTGCCATGCGTAATGATAAAACATATATCAACTTCAAACCACAATGCCTGACCACTGAAGAAAGTTGGGCACTTCTTAAAAGGATAGCATTTCCAAAAAACGATGTACCTGTTAAGCATTCAAAGAAGAGAATGAATGCATCCGGTAAGCATTCAAATGCAAAAAAAATTTGTATCCCTTTTTTTTGCTTTTGTTTTCTCAATCAACAATAATATATCTTTATTTTGTGCATTTAATCTGTTTCTTAGTTTTATTATGTAATTGTAGAATAATTTAACCTAGTAGCATTGTGCAGAATTTAATATCGACGATATTGTGTAGAATAATTTTAATGACTATAGTGTTTCCTACCCTGTTAATATCTTGGTTTTGTAGGGTAAATGTAGAATAATTTAACATAGTTATGATGTTTTGCAGAATCTAAGAATCATGAGAAAATGGAAGAGATGGGTAAACAAATGATCAAACATTGTGGAGGATTGCCTTTGGCTGTTAGAGCGTTAGGAGGTTTGTTGGCTGAAAAATATACATTTCATGATTGGAAACGAGTATCTGAGAATATTGGATCTCAACTCATTGAAAGAACTAGCAGCAACAACGGTTCGATTGACAAAGTGTTATCTATGAGCTTTGAAGAGTTGCCTAGTTATTTGAAACAATGTTTCCTCTACCTGGCCCATTTTCCAGAAGATCATAAGATAAACATAGAGGATTTGTCTTATTACTGGGCTGCAGAAGGTATATCCGAGTCTACGCTATGCAAAGGAGAGACTATTCGAGATATTGGAGATAGCTACATAGAAGAGTTGGTGAGAAGAAATATGGTTATTTCCAAAAGAGATGTTGAGACTTCGAGATATGAAACTTGTCATTTGCATGACATAATGAGAGAACTTTGTTTGATTAAAGCCAAAGAAGAGAACTTCCTACAACTTGCAAGTACTGGCCCTTCAACAGTAAACACCAAATCCCCTTTCTCGTCTCGCAGATTTGTCTTACATAATCCTACTACATTAGATGTTGAGAGAGATATAAACAACCCAAAAATTCGATCTCTCATGGTTGTTTATACAGTGAATGACTCTGGATGGAAGCTATCAGGTTCAATATTTGAGAGGCTAAAACTTCTGAGGGTGTTGGATCTTTTTAAAGTCTATATTATAGGAGGAAAGTTACCTTCTGGAATTGGAAATCTCATCCACTTAAGATACTTAAGCTTAAAAGATGCTGCAGTATCTCAACTACCTGCTTCTCTAGGAATGCTAATACTGTTGATCTATTTAAATCTGGATATGGGATCTACTACTATATTCGTGCCCAATGTCTTGATGGGGATGCAAGAGCTGAGATATCTTGCATTACCATTTTGTAAAAACAAGAAGACAAAGTTGGAATTGAGTAATCTAGTAAAGTTGGAGACCTTGAAGAATTTTTCAACAAAGAATTGCAAAGTCAAGGATCTCCAGTGTATGGTCAGGTTGAGGAGTCTCAGCATCAATTTACATGATGAGACGAGTATAGAAATTCTATCTTCATCCATAGGTGGACTAAGAAATCTTGAAGATCTTCAAATAACAGATTTATGTACGAGGAATCTAGAAGATGGGATTGTATTGGATTTTATTCATCTCAAACATCTGGATTTGGATATCTATATGCCAAAGCTTCTTAAAGAACATCAGTTTCCTTCTCACCTTACAATCATACATCTAAGAAACTGCGAACTGGAGGAGGATCCAATGCCAATACTAGAGAAGTTTCCTTACTT
Source organism: Nasturtium officinale (assembly GCA_963854855.1). Classification (NCBI taxonomy): domain Eukaryota; kingdom Viridiplantae; phylum Streptophyta; class Magnoliopsida; order Brassicales; family Brassicaceae; genus Nasturtium; species Nasturtium officinale. The sequence goes on from OY978512.1 coordinate 3,695,734, forward strand.
AAATAAGGTCTCTTTAGGGTCTAAATCTTTCAGTGGGAGGAGAATGGTTTGCTCGAGGGGTGGGTTTCGTAAGTTGCAGAAGCTAGACATTTGTTGTCTAATGGAATGGGAAGAATGGATAGTACAAAAATCCTCCATGCCGGTTCTTCAAACTCTGGAGATTTGGAATTGCCCAAAGTTAAAGAAGCTTCCTGATGAGCTGAAATTTATCACTTCCTTGAAAGAACAACATACTTCAATTCAGGGTTTGTCTTCGACAGTAACTGCGAAGACAAGATTCAGTAAATTCTTCTCCTTTTTTCATATTAGTTTTCTTTTGTTGTTGTTGTTTTAAATATAATCCATGGTTTGTCTCAGTCTCAGACAATAATTGTTAAAACAAAAACTGTTCTTCTGTTTAATTTCGATATGAAACCTGCTTTTGTTAGTCTCTTGGGAGATTTGAGTTATGGATATATTTGTACTTATGATCGATGATGAGATGAGGAGTGGTTAGGCTGAGAACTTAGTTAACGTGTTTAGCGAAATGTCTAAGTTACATAAAGTTTATTACCAACGTAAAAAACATACCCCCTCCCCCAGAGAACGAACGTATAATTATTATTTAGCAATACCCACTTTTCATAAAACGACGAATGTATAATTGTTATAACCAAGTCTCAAAACTTTTATTTTATTTTTGTGTCTATGTGTATGAGATTTCCGTCAAACACTTTCTTTTAACTGTTAAAAAGAGTTGATTCACATGGGCACTAGAATGAGAGATCCACAACTTGAGAAAAATTAGTTACTGCATTTATTTCTCGATAGGGTTATTCGTTTTTGTATGATAAAAAGTAATAATTTATTAGTTGACACGTTAGACCGAGAGTCAATTATTTCAATATAAATTTGTAATTATTTTTATTTTTTATAATTTTTAGTTATATATATAGTTTTCTTAGTTTTTATAGTATATATTAAAGAATCATATTTTTAGTCACGTTAAAACAATTTCAATTTCTTTTATTTTAAAACTTTAAATTTGGATGTTTGATAAGTCGATAGATTATTTCTTTTTGTTATATACGAAATATGAGATAAGTTTTTTGCTAATTCGTATTTAGAAACATTTTAAATATATGATTATAAATTATTACTCAAAAGTTTTAGCTGATTCTGAGAACACAAGTCGCAAACTAGTTGGTCCGCGGCCATTTGAACATGCATTCGCCGGACAACAGTTTTTTCTTTTCTGAATTGCAATGGGTTTGTCTGTAGAATTTTCTGGCAAAAATTTATGTCTAGACATATCCCTCTGAGTCCAATGGTTAGCTGACCAACCTACATGCTTAATTTTTATATTTTAAAAATTAAATTTCTTTAAAATATTAAATTAAAAATATTTAAAATTTAAATAATTTTAAATATCACATTTTTGTAAATATTATAATTTGTATGTTATATTTTAAAAGCAATAAAACTATTTCTTTATACATATAATATTAAATTTTATTAATATTTGTAACCTGAGAGCCAATCCGCTAATCTACGTACATAACCCATTAAATCTGCAATTCGTTTGAGCGTGTCCGCAAGTCCTACTTTTTAACAATGTAAGCTTTTTTAGTCATGGTTAACCAGGTATGACTAAGCTTTTTTTTTGCTTCAAATCTATGCCGGATTATTATTATAATTTAAATAACTTAGAGCAAATCCTACCAAATTATTGATTAAATTATTCTTAGTATGAAAATTATGACTAAATAAAAACAAAATTATAAATAATAGAAGTATGCTAAATATCCAAAAATATTTGTCAAAATCATGTAATGTTCTGCCATATTTGACCAAAATTGAACAAATTTTTATTGAAAATAAACTGATTTTTATTTAGATTAAACATTTTTTTATTTTGTTTTAACCTAAAACCGAATTGAAACCAATCTGTACCAACACATACACAAACCAAACAGTCATAAAATTCGAATGGAAACTAAATGTTTTACCTAAATTATCCAAATCCAAACAAACCCTAACCGAATCTGTTACGAATGACATGGTCTATGTACGCTTTTGAAAATTTGAATCATAACATATGTAAGAAAATCTAATTTTTATGAGTTATATGTATATATAATAATTTAAAATTATAGAAAACTAAGATCAAATAAATTTGAAAGGGGGTTGATAATTACTTTTCCAATATATTTATTGATTTAAACTAAATAGAGAGATTTAAGGAAATTTGAAATTATTGTTAGTTTCCATAATTATAATATATTTGTTAATGGTTAGATGTAAGGATTAGATAACTGTGTTTGGACACAAAATTTTAAATTTATAATTCAATTATAATAGTGTAGGGGATGCAAACAATGTTTAAATATTTATGACTTCTCGTTAAGCTATTTAAGATTCACAAACTCGCGGTACACCATGATTCAAATATTTAAATAAATATTTTTAATCTTGTTTATAAATATTATTAAGTTATTAATAGATATTTGAAATTATATTTTTTTGTTTGGTTATTGTTTTTTTATTCTTATTGTTTAACATTGTATATTTAGGGATTTTTAATTATTTTTGTAATACTTTATTATATATTTAACATAATTTTAGTATAGACTTGCAAAGTTTTTAACCTTGAAAATAGGATAAGTATGACGTATATTTAATATTTTAATTATTTATATATTATTCACTTAAAACTAACCAAACCCGTTTCAGTTTAGATTTTTCAAAAATGTTTACCCGTACCCGTTACCCAGTCGATGAAATACCAATCATTTTCCGGTAAAAATAAATAAAAATAAAATTTATTTCAACGTTAAGTAAAATATGTTGGTGTAGCTCAAAACCTTCTATAAATATAATCCATTAGAAGTAGGATCTCATTATATAGTTTGTATTTAGTACAAATTAAAATTCCAATAGCCAGTCCAAATTACCTAAACCCATTAAAAATTTATTAGTTTCATAGATTGAAAATTAACAGAATATATGCCAAAAATCATTAAGGTAGTTAAAAAAAATAAATCATAAATTTGTATGTAATACAATGTTTTTTCTTGCAATAAATTGGTTGAGAAATCAATTCAGTTTCTATATTTGAATATATCTTTATCATAACTGAACTAATAAAACAAGTATGATGAACTGTTACTCTTATAATCTGGAATACACATAATTATTTCAACTTTGAATTTGACTTTGAAATTGTAAGCCTATTTTTGTATTTAAAATCTAATAAATAAATATATGGTTTAATCAGAGTATTTTAACAATATGATATAAGTTTCTAAATGATATTTATTTTAATAATTTTTATGAGTTTAGATATAAATAAATTCATGTCCATTTTGAAAATATCAAATCATTGCATATGTGAAAAATTATATATAATTTTATTGACCAACAGTTAGTCCCCTCGCCCCCAGTTCGATAAGAGGAGAATGTAATTGAATTTTGTCAGTATAACAAAGATGAACTGATGTAAATCAATATAGGATTTTCCTAGTGTTCCACAGTTTTTGAATAGTCCATCTTAATCTTAATGACAAATATGATATTTTTCTTAGCGATATCTAGTTGATGTCTTTGTATTTTACATGTTTTAAGCATACATTTTCTATCTATTTTGTATTGCTTCATCACCATATTCATCTATAATCTATCTATTTCATCATTATATTACCCATCTTAGGATTTTCATTAGGCTATGCATAGACACTGCATTTTAGAGTGTTTACGTTGGATTTAAGGCTTTTAAAAGCTTAATGGTAACATGGTGGGTAGCTCGACTCCCATAATCGATTTCAGCCCGAGTCAAGCACCATAAACGGCTAGCTTGAAGGTATTGCAGCACACTCAACTTGTTACACTTGACTTGTTACACTTGAATTTATGTCAAGTTTGCCACACTCAATTCCCACACTCGATATTTCAAGCCGAGTTTGAAGCTTCAAGATACGTACTTTGAAAAATTGGTTAAAATCACTTCCACACTCAAAGTTTCAACTCGAGTTAGAGGATTTTAAGTCTGAAGTTTTGAAGATTTCACAAACTCGACTTTCCAACTCAACTTGGAAGTCGAGTTCATCCCTATTTTCATTCTTTTTACCTTTTTCATTTACAGTTTTACTTAGGGTCTTTGTAAGATATTATACATACTCTTAACCCATGTTTTAAAACTCGCTAGGCGCTAGTCGGGTGGTTGGGGTGGGCCTACCACCTAGGCGATTAATTGGGAAATAAACGGGGACTAATCGGGTATTAGTTTTAGGTTATTTTAATGTTATTAAAATATATTTATCTATTATATTAAATTTTAAATATTATTGTTTTGAAAATAATAGTAAACACATGAAAACATAGTATTAAGAATTTTTTGATGATTTTTATTAAAAAATTTAACATACTTTATTATTAAACATCACAAACACTCAATATAAATGTCTGAATAACAAAAACAATTTTTTATACTTGCAATCTAAAAATAATCATTTTATGCATGATTAGACAGAAAATAATCGGATTAGGCGGAGAGTAATCGGTTGATGATTTCTTCGAGGGATTAATCATTAATCGAGGCAGCGAGGCTGAGCCTAATTCCTAGACATGATGTAATCGGAGCTAGGTGGGGATTTTTATAACATCTTATTGATTTCAAAATCTCTAAATTTGACTTTTTTGAGGGTTAGGTTGTTTCCCTTTTTCATTTTTTACACCAAAATTTCACTTCTTTTGGTATGAATCAATTTATCTACTCTATTTTTATGATTATGAATTTTTTAAGTTACTGGGTTTATGCATTTGGTCATGATTTCTAGGTTTATGTAATGAAATTAGGGTTTCTGAGGATGGTTAGATCTGAGTAGGATTTTTGATTTTAGGTGTTGTTTAAGCTTAGATCTGAATAAATCTCTTATAAATTAGGTGATTTTAATGTTTTTCCTTTTTGGTAAATTGGAAGTTGATTTCAGGCATTCACCATCAAAAAGATGTTCATGTTCAATCAATACTTGATCCAACTAACTCATGAGATGAGCATATCATAGCCTAAAATATTAGTTGTTTAGGGTGATTTTTTGGCTTTAATGGTATGATTCTTTATATATGCCTCCTTACTCGGTTTCAACATCAAGTTTGACCATCCAGTTTACACTCTTGACTTAAGTAACTTGAGTTCTACATCCTAAACTAGTCAGTTCAGATACTTTGCATGCAACCAGGATCAAATCTCTTCAGATATCTGGAAGACATCAAGAAAAATCCACCAATGGCATTAGAGGAACAGAGAAGAAGGGTGTCAGATATTTGACACCAATTCGTCATGGAAGATCACCAACATGAAGAGGTTTCTCACGGGAGACCAATGAAAGCTGTGGCTGGTGATGCTCCCAATACACACACTCAAAGACATGTAATTGTACCTTTAGCAGTCCAGAACAATAACGTCAAGATCAAGAGTAGTTTAATCGTAGCAATAAATTTCATGGACTACCAAATGAAGACCCATTAGACCACCTAAATGAGTTCGACCGCCTCTGCATCCTCACAAAAGATTAACGAAGTTAGTAAAGATCTAATCAAGCTGTGTTTGTTTCCCTGCTCCTTGGGTGATAAAGCACATACTTGGGAGAAGACTTTTCCCAATAGCTCTATTATATCCTGGGACAGCTGCAAAATGGTGGTTTTGGCCTTTTCTCAAACTCCAGAATAGCTAGACTTCGTAATGAGATCTCAGGTTTTACACAAACGAACAATGATATATTCTGTGAGGCTTGGGAAAGATTTCAAGGGTATACAACACAGTTTCCACACCACGATTTCTCAAATGAATCTCTCTTAAGCACATTCTACAGAGGAGTTATTCCCAAGATCAGAATGCTTCTTGATACAGCTAGCACCGATGACTCTCTGAACAAAGATGTTAATGAATGCTGGGAATTGGTTGAAAATCTGGCACAATCAAATGGTACTATAGTGAAGCATATGATAGAACAGTGAGAGGAAGCTCTGAATCCGAAGACAAGTACCAAAAGGAGATTAAGGCACCTCATGAGAAGTTAGATCATATGTTAATCAGTCAGCAAAAACATGTTCACTTTGTGAATGAGGAGGATATTCAACTTCCGGAAGGAGAGTGTGACAGGTTGATGAAGTGAGTTATATTCATAATCAAGGAGGATACCAAAAGGGGTGTGTGAACTACAAGGCTAATCCCAATCTTTCATACAAAAGCATTAATGTTGCTAATCCCCAAGACCAAATATATCCCCCTCAGCAACAACATGTCCAACATAAACCTTTTATTAACTACAACCAGAGCCAGACTTTTGGTCCGAATTCAATCATTAGCAGGAAACAACTTATAGTAATAGTTCACGGCTTCCAGAAGTTAATTAAAACTCAATATAAAATTAATAATTTATTAAATTTAAATTTATTATGTACTGAAATTTAATTAAATCTTAATTATTATAAATTCCAAAAATGTACTAAATTTTAGTTTAAAAATTAATTTCCTCCTCACAATGCGCATATAATCACGTAATATAATTTTATTTCAATATTAATTCAGCTTAAACATAACTAACAATACATACAATTAACTTACATAGATAAGCTTCTCAGAATTGTTGTAGTGATCATATTACTAAAATATAAAATGTGCGGCGTTCAAATCCTAAAATAAACATCCGCATAAACATTGTGAAAAATGTTTTCCATAAGCATTATGAAATCTCTGATTCTAAACGACCAACTATATATATATATATCATTCTTTAAATATTGGTTGTTTTCACCACATCATGACACGTTTTGGTTGATCGATTAGATTATGACACATTTAAAATTTTACTTCTTGAATCAAAAAGAGAAAAATGAAAGAAAAAAAAAATACTCAAAGAGATAATCTTTAATTTTTATTTTTTTCTAATACACAATTATCTTATTATTTGAATAAATGTTAAACTGAATATAAAAAAAATTATTACAGCCCAAATAGCAAAATAGGAAAGTTGGTGATAGAAATAAAGTGGGAAGTCAGTTTTTACATATCCGAAATATATAATTATGTTCAATTCATACCTCCATTATAAAGTAGGATAAAACATACCTCCAATAAAAAATAATTTTAATATTGACTTTTCAAATTTAATTTTGTGCTAAATTTAACATTAATCGTTACAGTATTAATATGTCGTGAAATTTATCTCCATAAAATCCACGTTAGATACGATTTTGTTTAAAATAGAGTAAAATTTGCAAAAAAAACAAATATTACAGCGTCGAATCACTGCTTTACCTGTTTCATAGATGGAGCAAGAAAATCAGATTCGATAACAGGTGGAATGGGATGGCTTTTCAAGCATGCAGAGATAGAAGTGACTTTGAAAGTGTTAACTTGTATGCCTTTTTTGCCCTCTCTTCTAAGTGCTGAAGCTCTGGCTATCAAGGAAGCTCTGCAAACAGTGATTGATACAGGAATCTCGAGTTTGCCATGTTTTGTGGACTGTCATGAGCTTGTCGAGCTTTTGGAATCTGCTGAGAACTCAAATGGATATATATGAAACTCTTGAAGACAATAGAATGCTAAAGATTTACTAAATTTTCTTACATCCCTAGATCAGAAAACACTTTAGCTGATGGTTTGGCAAAATCTGCTGTAGCGAATTTAAATCACTATCCAAGTATGGAGGTGCAGAATGTTAGAGTTAATGAATTTTATGATTTATTTGCTCATTCATGAGATTTGGACTTTAGTGAGATTTTATACATTATTTATTATGGGATTTCAGTTATTTATTTAATTATTTTAGTAACGTTAAAAATATCCTTCTGATAATTTTTGGGTGTTACAAACAAATAATATGGATATATATATGAAAAATAGAATATAATTAGAGAAGAAGTAGGAAACAAAATAGTGTGCTGTTATGGGAATATTTATTTAAAAAACTGTAGTATGAAATCATGTATATGCGATAGAAGGATCTGATCAAAACCCTAATTTTAAAAAGAAAAATTTCCATCTACGGAACCCAATAAAGTAGGTTAATATAAACGGATCTTTATAAAAAATTTAAGAAAATTTCATATTTTACGGGAGATGATGATTTTTGAAGAACATGATTCTAACCCAATCACTTATATTTAGTTTCTCTTAGTAATCTTAAAAAGATCTGAAAAATCACAGAAGTTAAAAGGTCTATCTCAAATTATCCAAAATAAAATAGAAATGACGAGGCTATTATGGCAGCATATTGGAGCATAAGATAAAGAAATAAGAGGGATAACCATACCAGATAGAGAAGCGGTGAGAATGTTAATGGTCAAAGCAGTGATGAGAGTGGATAGTTAAGATGAATAGTTAAGGAGAGAAGGAGTTACAAGTGGGTTAGAAACCCGACAATGAATATAGTTTTGGGTCTCAAATAGTTATTGAAATGTTCATATAAGGATGAGTGTGCATGAGCATATTATTTCATATAATTTTCTGTTGTAATGGTTAATTATGATCTATAAAAGAGAAATGCTGATTTTTCAATTACCCCATCTTGTATTGTCTATTATGGATTTATCTCTGATTTTAAATGGACCATACTCTTCAATAAGAGAAAAATCAGCATCACCCCAAATTTGTGAGCTACTTAATTTTTAATATTACATAGGCACTTCCCTAACTATTTCACACTTCACACATCACACTGTAAATATATTTATCTACCCTAATTAGTATTGGAGAAATAAAACACACCAGAATCGTCCTCAGCCATAGAATTACTTAAACACCTTTAATAAAAAAATAATTTGGTCTTTGCATCTGGGGTATTTTCAAAAATTAATTTTCTCAGAGAGAGAGTCAAATTAGGGAAGTTATAAATAATCAGCTGCTCAGGGGTATTTTCATTAAGGGTATTAAGGAAATTTAATTGGGGTTTCCGTTTCTGATAGTTAGTTATTTTTAATATATATATATATATATGTGTTTATGTTACTTGGGTAATTTATAATATCTTGATATTAATTTAATATAACTGTGCTTTTAATAATGTTGGTCATAATCTTATTGAAAGCCCTAATCCTTTTTTTGTAAATATCATAAACCTCGTCACTTCTAAAACCTAAAATCACATTTCATAATCTCCGGGCTGATGCGGAGATAGATTGTTAGGGTTTTAAAAATTTTAGATTTAATTTAAAGTCTCCAAAGTTTTATATTTATATCAGACTTTAAGAGGTTTAAAGCCCTCAAAGTCCTCCAAAATATTCTCAAAGTCTAACTTCTCTTTTTTTTGTTCATGTTAACGTTCAATTTTTTAAAGTCAATAAAATAAGACTTTAAAATTTTTCACAGTTCTTAAATTCTTTAAAGCAGTTTAAACAAATAAAAGCCTAGATTCAAAGTCTCAATCAATCACCCCCTCATCATATATGATTGTTATTTATTTTGTTCAGGTTTTCTTTATTTACTGTTAGTAACAGATTCTGTTTTGTATATATATATATATATATATCCAGAAGAGGATATGGCTCTGTCTCTAAATTAGTTTGCTCTCCTAAGAGTACCGAAGAAAAGAGTAATGTTTAAACTCTGGTTTAGATTTCACTCTTGAAGAGGAATGTGTGTATTTCTCAAATTCCTGAAGAGTGAATTCTGAAAAAGTTGCACCCAAATTTCTCCTTTTCTATAGTCTTAGGAAACACAATTGAGTAGAGATAGAACAAGAGAATTTCCTGGAGGAAACCATTCTTTGCTTTCCTCTTCATTTCCATTTTCTTCTCTTATAGGCTTCTTCTTCTTTTTTCATGGCTGTCTGTTTTAAAGCTGGTCAACAATCTGAATACGGGTGTGAAAATTTGTACCTTCACATGTAATTTTTTCTATAAGCCAACAAGGAGGAGACCAATCAACAAAATTTCTTATTATTATTAGATCATAGGTGGTAGAAGATGCTATTTTCTAAAAGGTCAATAAAATACTTCAAACATTGGATTTTTAATATTATATCTTAAAAATCCATCGTGCCATTTTGGTCTTCAGTTTCCACCCATTGACCCAGCCTCAATTTACCCTTCGTTCCCTTCATTACAAAAGACAAAACATCACTCATGTGTGTAATGATAGAAACTTGGTTGTGTCTCTGGGGCTTATAAATAAAACAGCTTTTACATACCTCGGCTTCATGAAAAAGAGTTGTTGGTTTTTTCTTTAAAAGATCAGGCGCTGGACAATGAAGGGTTCGATGAAGACTTGATGTCTTTGCTTCTGATACTTCCCCAACAACTGCTTCTTCATCGCTCCTACAGCTTAGATTCCCCGGGGTTATCTTCCTCATTTCCTCTTTAGTGTACATCAAGATAATTAGCAAAATCTTCATATACACTAAAGAGGAATGAGGAAGATTAACCCAGTGACTCTAAGCTGTAGGAGGAGGAAGAACACCAAGTCTGCATCCAACCCTCCACTGTCCAATACCTGATCTTTAAAACAAAAACTAACAACCCTTTTGCTTAAAGTCAAGGTATGTACAAACTATTTTATTTACGAGCCAAAAGATACAACCAATTTTATATCATTACATACATGTGTGATGTTTGTTCTTTTTGAAAGAAAGGTAAAATGAGGCTGAGTCGATTGTTAGAAACTGGAGCGCCAAATGGGATGATAGTTTGTTATGATCTAATATTAAAAATGCAAATTTTGAAGTATTTTGTTGGCTATTTAGATAATTAGCATTTTCCACCACCCTCTTTTATTTAGTAAGGAACTGGTCAAGGCTTAACCCGCTATAGTACAGTTAACATGGGTCCTTTACTTTTATAAGGCACTAAATGCATTCAAGTCCTGCTACAATTACCATGTCAAGAAAAAAATTGAAAGTAAACTGAAGTGTGAGAAGGTTGCCGAGGACATATTTGTTTATTCCATTCAAAAAGATGCAAGTGCATGTTGTTTACGCTAGAGCATTAAAACAAGTTAAAAACCAATGATATGAAGAACATCTCTTTAGGATATATATATATATATATATATATATATATGCTATAGTTTTCCATTTCAAATCTCCGGAAAACTGAGAAAGATAAATAATTTTTTTCTTTGAAAAAAATAGATTATGTTCATTCTTCTACATTACTCTGTAACATAGTAGTTTACATACCTAACCATGAATGTGACTTGCAACAACTTCAAGAGTCTACTTGACCTTCCTTCTTAACTAAGCTTTGTTCTTAGAATTAGCTAGTATTTCAATACTTGATCAATTTCCTTAAAATAAAACTCCTTAAGTATATAACATAACAAGAAAAATATTAGCCAAGAGACTATTTTCAAATATGTGTAACAATCCTTAAATAATTTTACCTCCATGATGGTTTCAGCACCAAGTTCTATTCTCCATCGAAGGGTTTCAATCCAAACATTTTTGATTTTCTCAAGAACAAATGTTTTACTTGCATTCTAAAAGAAGGGATTATTAAAAATTACTCTCTGAAGGTTTATTAAATATCTAAAAACATATGTAACAATAATATTGATCAAAAAAATTCTTATCTACTGTTTACTAGATTCTAAAGATATTGATGTGAGGGAACGCATTCTGCTTGATTTGAAAAATTTGGATTCTCAAAGAGAAGGTTGGTTCAACCCTACAGTACTATGTTTAATATAAATTAGCACCAATAATCCTATAAAATTAAATATTAATAATATTTTGTTAGAAACTGCTTATAATATATGGGTTAGGAGACAATTGCAGTTATTATTTCTACTACAAGTTATTATTTCAATAAAAGTTAAAATTTTATTTTCAAACTTTGATTTAGATTTAATTTTTCATTTATTTAGAATCTAATAAAAATATCATTACATAAAGATTGGTTGCTATATCCAGAAGCTGACATGTGTCATAACCCACACTAGGCTTGTGCATTAGTGTTTGGATCAGGTCTTCGAGTCTTTGAGTTAAGAGGCATATGATCCCTTTGGGTATTAATTATTTTGAGTTCATTTGCATTTTGCACAAAAAATGTCAGAAAATATTTAAATTATGTTAAATTTGAATAAATATTGGATAAATTTTATAAATATATGTAAGAATTTTCAAATATTTGGTTATTATTGGTATTTTGGTTATTTTGGTCTAAAATTAATTGATAATATTTGGTTTAAAATTATAGGTTAATTGAGAGTTATATAAATTTTAATTATTATTAATAGTTTTGGATATGTAGTTATATTTTGGGTATTATAGTGCAACACCCATGTCCCAAGAAATATGATGAAGTCTGATCTAAAACTTTTAAATCCAATTCTTAAAATGTTTTCAATAACATAATATTTGATTGTAAACTTTAAAACTTATTAATTCAATAACAACTGTATTTTAAAAGATATTTAAAATTTATATTTCAATAACATATGATTAATGATTTTGCTCATATTTCTTCAAATGCTTAGGACACACCCTCCTACGAATTGTTTTACTGTCCACCATTTGGCTGCGCATATTTGATTGATATTATGATACTCTTTAATGATATATATATATATATACAAATGTATATATTTATTTATTTTTAACATTTTATGGAATATGCTCTCGAATATGCCAACTTTATCTTTTATGATATGTGCTATGTTTTTACCTTTTTAAAACCCTAATAGATTCTCTACATATATGTCATAAACTCCCATCAATGAAAGGTTAAGCCCTTAGGGGCTCCCTTCTCTCATTACGAGAAATCATATCTTCTCTTATTCTCTTAGTTACCTTTATATTTTGATGAATCTCTTATGCATATTCTCCATTTATTCTTTATTATTCATCTTTCATCATCTATTTCGATCATGAATAATCTCTTAGATACATATTCTTGATATTCTAACAAATGTTCTCCTCATTTACAGTTTCCTCTATTTAGTATATTTAAAGAGTTTAATTTGAAAGAAATTGAGTTTTTAAAGGCCAGGACAAGTAGAGTATACCAAGTTTATGCAACCATGGAAATGTAGGAGAATATATTTAATTTAACATTTATCTATATCATGTCTTTGAACCAAAGTAATAAAATGAAGTTTCTAAGTTCATTAATTGATTGGAGGTGCTATCTTCATTTTCTTCATGTTGTAAGTGTATTAATGTTTTTTATATTAGATGCCGAGGGGAAACCAAGAATGGAATTTTCTTTTACATCTTTCGGATCCTGAAACCAGAGCTTCTTGCAATCTAGTCTCCTCCTTAAGGACTTAATTTTATGTACATTTCTTGCCCCTTGTCAAATCAATATTTATATATTTTCTTCGCTTTTGAGCTTTTGAAACTCAACATTAAACTTATATAATGAGCTTCGATACATTCCCATATATAACTGCAATTGTTTCCTAACCCATAAATTATAAGCAGTTTCTAACAAAATATTATTAATATACGGGTGGTTTACTCAAATGACATGGAATCTGAAAAAAATCACTACACTAGTGCAAATTTTTTTTATTACTGTAATTTTTTTATTTAGAAAATACCTTTAAAATTATGTTATAACAAAAATGTAATTACAAGAATACCATTAATTTTATTTTCCACATCAGCGAAAAGTTTTGCTCCATCCGACGTGATACAGAAATTGCTGACGTGTATTAGTTAAGTCTGCCGCAAAAATTTCTCACTCTCGTTACGGCTGACAAGCAAGAAATTTGGCTGATTTATGTAAACGACTAACTTATATTTTTAGGCTGACTTATTACCTACATGTTATGGCTGACTTACGGAAAATCGGCTGACTTATCATTTTTAGGCTGACTTATTACCTACATGTTATGGCTGACTTATGGGAAATCGGCTGACTTACGGAAAATCGGACTAACAAGTATAAGTAATGGCTGATTTAAGATAATTTTGGCTGACTTATTTCTATGTTATGGCTGAGTTATCAAGTTCCGGCTGACTTAAGTAGCTGATTTATTAATTTTTCGGCTGATTTCAAAGAGCTTTAGTGGCTGAATAATGTTAAATCAGCGGTCACACGGCTGATTTATTCACCGTATCCGCTGACTTATATTTTTCCAGCTGATTTAAATTTTATCATGGCTGATTTTATAATCTTCTATAATTACTCAAATAGTATATTTAGTTATGACTTACTTATAATATCGTTTTATGGCTGATTTTAGAATGGTTGACTTACGAATTCATTTAGCGGCGGATTTCCATGTAAGCAAGAAAACAATTACGTCAGATTTTATGAAATAACACGTCCGATTTAAGGGTTTATGTTTCGGGATTTAAGGTTCATCTTTATTGCGCCGTTCTTCGTCTATACTTATTTTTTTCTTCATATTTTTTCTTTTTCATATTCAATATATCATATTATAAGAAAATATATAAAATAAAATTTTATTTGTATCTTACATTTTTTGTATTTCTAATACATTATTTTAGCAAAAACATTATATTATTTATATTAGTTTAATTAAATGACTAATAAAAATATAGTATATTAATAATGGATAAAGAAGAAAATTTTATTCTTTTATTTAATTAATATGTAAAATTATTAAAGTACAAATAACATAACACCCAAGGAGTATTAAATTAGAGATAAATGACATTATTTCATAATTTATAAAATAATTTTAAACAATTTTCTTATATATACAAAAATTATTTGATGTTATTTTATGTTCTATTTTGATTAACAATTTTTTCATCTACAAACCTTAAATAGTTTAAAATACTTCATTTATTAATAATAACTCAAATTCGTTTATTGATAAGTCACCATAAAACAAACAATAAGTCAGCCATAAAGCAAATCATAAATCAGTCAGAAACATAAGTCAGTCATAAAGCAATCTATAAGTCAGGCATAAAGCAATATATAAGTTAGGCATAAAGCAATCTATAAGTCAGACATAAAGCAATCTATAAGTTAGGCATAAAGCAATCTATAAGTCAGACATAAAGCAATCTATAAGTCAGCCATAAAGCAATCTATAAGTCAGCCATAAAACAATCTATAAGTCAGCCATAAAGCAATCCATAAGTCAGCCATAAAACAATCCATAAGTCAGCCATAAAGCAATCCATAAGTCAGCCATAAAGCAATCTATAAGTCAGGCATAAAGCAATCCATAAGTCAGCCATAAAGCAATATACAATTCAGTCATAAAGCAATCCATAAGTCTGCTATAAAGCAATCCATAAGTCAGCCATAAAGCAATCCATAAGTCAGCCATAAAACAATCCATAAGTCAGCCATAAAGCGACGACAGAGAAGGCGATTTCGATGATAGTGGAGGCGATTTCAAAGACAGAGGAGGCGATTTTGACGATATATATATATATATAGAGAGAGATAGAGAGAGTGAGAGAGAGAGAGATAGATGCGAGAGAGAGAGAGAGAGCGAGAGAGAGATGAAATGCGGGAGAGAGAGAGCAAGAGAGAGAGAGATGAGATGCGAGAGAGAGAGAGATAGAGCGAGAGAGATGATATTTTCGAAGGATTTTTTTGTTATGAACATTATGAACTCAAATTCGTTTATTGTTAAGTCAAACATAACTCAAATTCGTTTATTGATAAGTCAGCCATAAAACAAACAATAAGTCAACCATAAAGCAAACCATAAATCAGTCAGAAACATAAATCAGCCATAAAGCAATCCATAAATCAGTCATAAAGTAATCCATAAGTGTCATATAACAATCTATAAGTCAGCCATAAACCAATCCATAAGTCAGCCATAAAGCAATCCATAAGTCAACCATAAAGCGACGATAGAGAAGGCGATTTCGATGATAGTAGAGGTGATTTCAACGACAGAGGAGGTGATTTCGACATTAGAGAGAGAGAGATGAAATGCGGGAGAGAGAGCGAGAGAGATGAGATGAGAGAGAGAGCGAGAGAGATGAGATGCGAGAGAGAGAGCGAGAGAGAAATGATATTTTCGAAGGATTTTTTTTGTTATGAACATTAAAATAGAAAAAACTAAAAAACTACGAAAAGTAGAAAAAACTAATTTCAAAACTTTAAGGGCATAAATGATATTTTCTTAACGAATTATATTATTCTAGTAATTCCAAAAAAATTGGATACACTCTAGTAATATATGCTAAAATATAGTATATTTGAGTTTTTCTCTCTATTTTATATTATAGGATTATTAGTGCTAATTTATATTCAACATAGTATTGTAGGGTTGAACCAACCTTCTCTTTGGAAATCCAAAATCTTCAAATCAAGCAGAATGCGCTCCCTATCTTCAATATCTTTAGAAACTAGTAAACAGTAGATAAAACTTTTTTTCACTATTATTGTCACATATATTTTTAGAATATTTATGCAACCTTCAGAGAGTAATTTTAGTAATCCATTCTTTTAGAATGCAAATAAAAAAAATTCTTGAGAAAACCAAACATTTTTGGGTTGAAATCCTTTGATGGAGGAAAGAACTTGGTTCTGAAACCATCATGGAGGTACATTATTTTAGGATTCTTACACAGATTTGAAAATAGTCTATTGGCTAATATTTTCATTGTTATGTTATATACTGAAGGATTTTGATTTTAAGGAAATCGATCGTGTTAAAATACTAGCTACTCCTAAGAACACAGCTTAGTTAGCAAGGAAGGTCAACTAGACTCTTGAAATTGATGCAAGTCATTCATGGATAGGTATGTATACTAGTATGTGATAGATTAATGTAGAAGAATGAACATAATATATTCTTACAAGATAAAAATTTATTAATCTTTCTTCGTTTTCTGGAGATTTGAAATGGAAATATTATAACATATCTGTCCAAAAGATATGTTCTTGTCATCACTGGTTTGAAAATCGTTTTTAATTCTCTAGCATAAACAACATGCACTTGCATCTTTTTGAATGGAATAAAAAGTGTCCTTGACAACCTTCTAACACTTCAGTTTACTTTCAATTTTTACTTGCCGTGGTAATTGTAGCATTACTTGACTGCATTTAGTGTCTTATAAAACTAAAGGACCCGCGTTAACTGTACTATAGCAGGTTAAGCCTTGAACAATTCCTTACTTAACTCTTGTGTCTAAATAAAAGAGGGTAGTGGAAGATGCTAATTACTAAATGGCCAACCAAATACTTCAAAAATTGCATTCTTAATATTAGATCATAAAAACCCATCATCCCATTTGGCTCTCCAGTTTCGACCAATTCAACCCAGCCTCATTTTACCCTTTTTCTCTACTTTACAAAAACAGCAAACATCACACATGTATGTAATGATATAAACTTGGTTGTATCTTCTAGGCTCGTAAATCAAATAGCTTTTACATACCCCTGCTTCAAGCAAAAGCGTTGTTGGTTATTTTTATTTTAGAGATCATGTATTGGACAATGGAGGGTTCGATGCAGACTTGATGTCCTTTCCATCTGATCCTTACTCAATAACTGTCTCTTCCTCCTTCTACAGCTTAGAGTCCCTGGGTTGATCTTCCTCACTTCCTCTTTAGTGTATATAATGATTTTGCAAATTTAGTGTACACTAAAGAGGAATTTATGAAGATGAATCCGGGGACTGTAAGCTGTAGGAGCCATGAAGAAGGAGTTTTTGGGGAAGAACCAGAAGCAAAAGATGCCAAGTCTTTGAACCCTTAATTTTTCAGCGCCTGATCTCTTAAAGAAAAAAAATGAACAACTCTTTTTCATATGGCTGAGGTATGTAAAAGCTGTTTGATTTATGAACCACAGAGTCACAATCAAGTTTTTATCATTACGCACATGAGTGACGTTTGGTCTTTTTGTAGTGCAGGGAAAGAAGGATAAAACGATGTTGGGTCAAATGGTGGAAACTGAAGAGAAAAATGACATGATGTATTTTTAAGATATAACAATTAAAATCCAATATTTGAAGTATTTTATTAACCTTTTATTGACCTAGTATCTAATAATGATAATAAATTTTGTTGATTATCTCCACCCTATTTTGGATATTTGATTATTGTTGAATTGCGGGAACTGTAAGATTGCTAGTTTTTATGTTCAATGAATTTATTGTTTACCAAATCGTGAATGCTAAATTTGTTTGTTTTAAGTTAATTGATTTATGATGTTGTGTGTGTTTTATTATTTTTTGGAATAGTAAAAAAATATGGTCGGGACGTTTGACTTCCAGTCATGCATCACTATCTGGTATCGTTATCCCCTCTTATCTCTTTATTTTATGCTCCAATATGCTGCCAGAATAGCCTATTTATTTCTATTTTCTTCTTGGGTATTTTGAGATATACCTTTTAACTTTTGTGATTTTTCAGATCATTCGAGATTACTGAGAGAAACTAAATAAGTATATTCATGAGTATTAGGTTAGAATCATTTTCTTCAATTTTATTTTTATAAAGGTCTATTTATATCAACTGATTTTACTGGTTTTCGTGTATGGAAACATTTCTTTTTAAAATCAGGTTTTTATTATATCCTTCCAACGCATATACGCGATTATGTACTGCAGTTCTTTTTAACCAAATATTTCATAACAACACACTGTTTGGTTTCCTACTTCTGATCTAATTAGATTCTAGTATTCATAGATATCCATATTATTTGTTTTTAACACCCCAAATTTTTCAGAAGAATATTTTTACCGTTACTAAAATAATTAAATAAAATACTGAAATCCCATAATAGACAATGTCTGAAATCTCATTAAAAAATCTAAATCTCATGAATGAGAAAATAAATCATAAAATTCATGAACTTCAACTAACGTTCTGCACCTTCATACTTGGATGGTGGTTTACATTCGCTACAGTAGCTTTTGCCAAAGCATCAGCTAAAATGTTTTCTGATCTAGGGATGGAAGCAAATTTAGTAAAAACAATAGAAATATTTAGCATTATAATGTCTTCAAGAGTTTCCTGGATCTCCATTTGAGTTCTCAGCAGATTCTAAAAGCTTTACAAGCACCTAACAGCCCGTCAAGAATGCAAAAATTGAGATACCAGTATTGATCACTGTTTGCAGTGCTTCCTTGATAGTCTGAGCTTCAGCGCTTAAAGGAGAGGGCACAAAAGTCCTCAAGTTGATACTTTTAAAGGGACTTCTCTCCATGCTCCATCTGCGAAGCAGGTGAAACAGTGATTCGGCTAGTTGATTTTTGGGTCTTCCTTCGTCTTTTCCTTTGGTTAATCTTCCATTGATTTTCTTCCTGTCACATATTTACTTCCTCTACAGCCTTCTCTATAGACTCCTCCTTTGTTTTAAATCTATCCTCAAAAATCCTTTGGTTTCTAGCTTTCTAAATAAACAAAAAAAGCCATGGCTGAATAGGATTAACTAGTCCCAAAGTCAGGAGAGAGGTGAGTTGTCTCAGGTCTGGTAGAATAGTCTTTACCGATGCTTGATCTCTTTCGATTGGTTTACTCACTTCCTAAAAACATAAAAACAGATACAAATTTTATGAAAGGGCCCTGCAATAATTTGTATGGGCCCAAAAATATATAAGACAGACCTGGATCCAACACAGAAGTCTTCATATCGGATATCCAGGAGCCTTATTCGTTGTATTGTTTCACTAGGAAATGATCCTCTGAGAGGATCTCGACAAAGCTTTGGTGATTCAAGGACTGATTCGGGGAAGAAGAGGTTGTTATGAATGTTAAATAAGGTTAGTAAACCCTTATATATACTAGATTAAGACCTGTTCGATTGACTGGTTTCTGAATATTAAAATTAATTAAGGTTAGGAAAAAATATTTAAATAAAAACTTTTTGTTAATTTTACTATTGAAACGTCCAGGTCAAATAGACTCTACCAAGTTCATGCAACCATGGAAATGTAGAAGAATAAATTTAATTTAACATATATCTATTTCATGTCTTTGAAACAAAGTAATAAAATTAAGTTTTTTTGAAGTTCATTAATTGATTGGAGGTGTTTGCTATCTTCATGTTGTGAGTGTATTTATGTTTTTTGTTTTAGATGCTCAGGGGAAATCAAGGATGTAATTTTCTTTTATATCTGCTGAATCTTTAACAACCAGAGCTTCTTGCAATCCTGTCTCCTCCTTAAGGACTTAATTTTCATGTACATTTCTTGCCCCATCATGTATAAATTTTCCTCAATTTCGAGCTTTTGAAACTCAACATTATACTTATCCAGTCAGCTTAGATATGTTACATACATAACCACAAATTGTTTGCTAACCCATAATTTATAAGCAGTTTTAACAAATTCTTATTAATATTTAATATAATAGTATCATTGGTGCTAATTTATATTTAACCTAGTATTGTAGGGTTGAAACAACTTTCTCTTTAAAATCTTAATTCTTCAAATCAAGTAGAATTAACTCCCTCTCTTAAATATCTTTAGAATCTAGTAAACAGTAGATAATAACATTTTTTTAGTCAATATTACTGTCACATATGTTTTTAGAATATTTATACAACCTTCAGAGAGTAAATTTTAATAATCCCTTCTTTTAGAATGCAAGTAAAACATTTGCTCTTGAGAAAACCAAACATGTTTGGATTGAAATCCTTCAATGTAGGAAAGAATTTGGTGCTGAAACAATCATGGAGGTAACATTATTTCAGACTGTTTTGCAGATTTGAAAATAGTGTCTTGGCTAATATTTTCCTTGTTATGTTATATACTTAAGGAGTATGATTTTAAGGTAATCGATCAGGTGTTGAAATACTAGCTACTCCTAAGAACATCGCTTAGTTACCAAGGAAGTTCAAGTAGTCTCTTGAAATTGATGCAAGTCACGTTCATGGATAGGTATGTAAACTAATGAACATAAAATATTTTTAAAATATAAAATTAAATTTATCTTTCTTCGTTTTCCAGAGAGTTGAAATGGAAATCTATAACATACATGTCCTAAAGAGATGTTCTTGACATCATTGCTTTAAACGTGTTTTTAATGCTCAAGTGTAAATAACATACACTTGCATCTTTTTGAATGGAATAAAAAAAATTGTTCTCGGCAACCTTCTAACACTTCTAACAAGGTAATTGTAGCATTACTTGAATGCATTTAGTGCCTTATAAAACTAAAGGACCCGCATTAACTGTACTACAGCAGGTTAAGCCGTGACCAATCCCGTACTTAACTCTTGTGTCTAAATAAAAGAGGGTAGCGGAAGATGCTAATTATCTAAATGGCCAACCAAATACTTCAAAATTTGCATTCTTAATATTAGATCATACAACCCATCGTCCCATTTGGCTCTCCAGTTGCTACCAATCAACCCAGCCTCATTTTACCCTTTTCTCTACTTTACAAAAACAACAATCATCACACATGTATGTAATGATATAAAATTGGTTGTATCTTTTAAGCTCGTAAATTAAATAGCTTTTACATACCTCGGCTTCAAGCAAAAGGGTTGTTGGTTTTTTTTGTTTTAGAGATCAGGTATTGGACAATGGAGGGTTCAATGCAGATTTGGTGTCCTTTGCATCTGATCCTTCCCCAATTACTGCACCTTCCTCCTCCTACAGCTTAGAGTCCCTGATTTGATCTTCCTCACTTCCTCTTTAGTTTATATGAAGATTTTGCTAATGAATCTTCATGTACAATAGAGGAAGTTAGGAAGATGAATCCATGGACTGTAAGCTGTAGGAGCGATGAAGATGCAGTTTTAGGGAAGTATCAGAAGAAAAAAACGCCAAGTCTTTGAACCCTTAATTTTCCCGCGCCTGATCTCAAAGAAAAAAATCAACAACTCTTTTTCATGAGGCCGAGGTATGTAAAAGCTGTTTGATTTATGAGCAGCAGAGACACAACCAAGTTTATATCATTACACACATGAGTGATATTTGGTCTTTTGCAATGCAGGGAAAGAAGGGTCAAATGAGGCTGAGTCAATTGGTGGAAACTGAAGAGCAAAATTTCATGATGGGTTTTTAAGATCTAATATTAAAAATCCAATATTTGAAGTGTTTTATTGACCTTTTAGACATTTAGCATCTTCCACCACCCTATTATCTAATAATAATAAGAATTTTTGTTAATTGGTCTCCTCCTTGTTGGCTTATAGAAAATGTATATGTGAGGGTACAAAAATTCCCACCTGCATTCAGATTGTTTACCAGCTTTAAAACAGAGAGTCAGTAAAAGGAACAAGAAGTAAGAGAATAAAATGGAAATGAAGAGGAAAGCAAATAATGGTTTCCTCCAGGAAATGACTGTTTTCTATCTCTACTCAATTTTGTTCCCTAAGACTATAGAAAATTAGAAAGTTGGGTGCAACTCTTTTCAGATTTCACTCTTCAGGAATTCGAGAAATACACGCATTCCTCTTCAAGAGTGAAATCTGAACCAGTGTTGAAACAAAACTCTCTTCTTAGGTACTCTTAGGAGAGCAAACTAAGTTAGAGATAGAGTCGTATCATCTTCTGGAAATATATAATTACAAAACAGAATATATCACTAACAGTATATTAAGAAAGACTTGAACAAAATAAATAAAAATCATAGATGATGGGATTATGAAATGTGATTTTAAGTTTTAGAAGTGATGAGGTTTATGATATTTATAAAAAATGATTAGGGCTTGCTTAAAGATTATGACCGACATTATTAAAAGCACAATTACATTAAATGAATATCAAGATATTATAAAAACCCAAGTAAGATCAATATATATATATATATATATATATTCTAAAAATTAAGTATCCGAAACGGAAAACCCAATTAAAATTCCTTAATACTCAAATTGAAAGTACACTGAGCAGCTGGTTTTTCATAACTGCACCTAATTTGACTATCTCAGGGAAAAATAATTTTTGAAAATACCCCGGATGCAAAGACCAAAATTAGTTTTTATTAGAGGTATATATGTAATTATATGGCTTAGGATGATTCTGTTGTGTTTTATTTCTCCAATACTAATTAAGGTAGATAAATAGATTTAATGTGTGTAGTGTGAAGTGTGAATGCAAACAACGTTCTCTTTTGGGTAGCCATAAAAGTCTCAATAATTAGGGAAGTGCCTATGTAACATTAAAATTAATTAGCTCACAAGTTGGGGGGGGGGGGGGGGGGGGGATGCTGATTTTTCTCTCATTGAAAAGTATCGTCTACTTAAAATAAAAGATAATTGGATAATGGACAATAAAAAATGGGGTAATTGAAAAATTGACATTTTGGTTTTATAGACAGTAATTAACCATTACAACGGACAATAATACACTCATGCGTACTCATCCTTGTCAGTTTCTCTCATTAACCTACTTTAAAAAGATACATTTCTAACCCACTAGTAACTCCACTCTCATCACTGCTCAAACGCTTTGACCATTAATGATGAGGCCATAAAGACAACATCTCAGTCAGAGCATGCCTCGAAGTAGAATCAGACCAAATGAAGTTTTGAAGAAGAAGTTATCAACTTTATAAACAGGGTGATCTCCAACTTACCCGATTTGGACATACGTGCATTCCTTAGAAGATGGCGACCAGACCCGAAGGATTTATACTACAAAGTGAATATTCGGAATTCCTGACTCAACAGAGACTCACTAGGAACCGGAATCAAGTCAATACCTATTTTGGTTTGGGAGATATTAATTTTCTAAATCAGCTCTCACCCGACTTACCTTATTTGGAGTTTTCCAACCTTGGATTCTTTCAATCTTATGTGTGGCGACCAGGAGAGCTTCTATATCAACTAGAAGGTCCCAAGAGAGTATTCCGTGCAACAATGACCATTGGATCAGGCGGATCCAATCCTACTCAACAATACACCAAGACTTACCATATATGGACCAAAGAGCATTCAAATCAAATCCTCAACGTCTATATTCTGATTTGGTGCGACCTAAAGGAGTTATTAGAAGGTTAATAAGTCAAAGAATTATCCAGAAGCTTTCAAGATACAAGAGCACACGAATTTACCTTTTTTGGACCCAAGCATTCAAGCCTAACGGCTAGGTGATATCAAAGGCAATCCTTTTGATATTTCTCATTCAAATTTACTGTAATTTTCTTTTCTTTGTAAGATTTTAGACAATTAGAGAGTCCTAGAGGTCAAGTCTATAAAGCTCAAGTCATTTGTAACATTAAAAACAACCCTTTGATCGAAATAAGTAATAAGAAAGTGTTTTCTTTTTACAAGTTATGAATTCTTGTATCTTTTGTTCCTTAGTTCTTATTGAGTGATTCTTTAAGTTCTACTGAACTGCAGAATTAGTTGTTTGAGTGATTCATTCAGCTTATTTTGTGTTCATCGATTGAGTGAGTCAATCAAACTATCCCCATCGCTGTAAGAACAACACTTTTGTTGTTCCTACATATCTATCATCTATCCTACTTCCGCTTGCCCTAGGTTTGGAGTCAGTTTTGTTCTGTTCTTGTTCAAAATTCCATCATCACTAAGTCATCTAGAGATTTTCGTACGACCAGCTAGTTGATTCACCATCTTTCCATCTCGTTGAGAACAAAACCGGAGGCGTTCCTACATCATCTGGTATCAGAGCCTTAAAAAAGCTTCTGCAATCAGGTTGTGATCATCCAACCTTTTATCCTTCTTTTTGTTTCTGTTTTATTTGCTTCAGATCTTTAAAAAACAAAAAAATAATTTATTTGCTTTATTTTGTTATTTGTTACAGTTTTATCAAAAGAAACCCATAAAAATTATTTTGTTTGAATTTATTATAATTATTTTTCTTAATTCGAATTTATTTGATAAAAAAATATATATTTTGTGTTTTGAATTTGCTATTTCCGAAATTGTCAAAAGTTAAAAAAAAAAGAAAAAAAAAGTTGTTTTGAAAATTTTCCTTTTTTGTGACTTGTTTTTCTTTTTCTTTTTCTTGTGCAAATCACTAACGCCTTGTTTGTTGATCCTTTTTGCAAGATATCCCCTAAACCCTAAGGAGGAAATTGAGGCTACATGGAAGAAAATTAGAGCCAAGGTGAAGAAGACTCATATGTATCCAGCAACTACGACTCTGAGTAAGAAGAATCGAACCAAGGATGGTACGATGAGTAAGCTGACTATGCTGCACCACCGTGGCCAGGAGATGATGTTTCATACCCTGAATATGAAGAAGAATCAGATGGAGTCGAACTTAACCAGAGCCACCAGACCAAGAGCAACCAAATACCAACTACTACCAAGCGGAGTCGTATATCCATTCCGATGAAAATGAGTTCATTGATGAACGTATTGATGATAAACCAGCCCCACAGAAGATGTCACTAAGGCCAAAACACAGCATGCCACGAACCTCATGGAGCTATACATCAAAAACATCATTCCAAGCAATCTACAAGACCAAAACAAGGTTAATTTACGATAATGGTTTTGACTATTGTAGACCTGAATTCTTTTGGTTTTCAGGAGCAGGTTATATACAGTGGGAGAAGAAAATGAATATGTACTTTTGGTTCTATCACACACCCAGCAAAGAGAAGCTTTCAATCGCTCTTGGACAACTCAAGGGTGAGGCCCTGAAGTGGTGGAACAAAGAGGAATACAAGATATGGTATTACAAGGCGCAAAGAATTAGAACATGGGAAGAATTAAAATGGATCATGTGTGAGAGATATTCACCACATGATCTGTTGCCACCAGACAAAAACATTTCCCTACCAAATAAAGCAAAACAGAAGGGAATCTATCAAGCAGCCACATCAAGAGAAACAAATCACTCTAACAAAGGACGTGGTAACCATTCTGGATCCATCATCTTTTCAGGGTCTAGTAAAGAACCAGAGGACTACCTACGATGGGAGACCAATCTGAAATATTGGTTTTGAGTACACAACATTCCAAAAGGTGAAAAGCTATCATATGCTGTTGATAGTCTTGAAGGAGATGCTTACAAGTGGTGGTTGAAAGAAGACACACCCACATTCTACAACATAAATCCAGTAAGAGATTGGAGAGACCTCAAAGCAAGGATGTATAGGGAGTTTATGAAGAAGCCCTAAACTCAGAGCAACAACATGACAACTTACAAGTATCACACAGCCCCAAGGAGCCTAAAGTCAGAAGCAAGAATGTTGTCAACCCATGAGCACAAGAATCCATTTTCAAAGTTTTTGAAAGAGCAACCAAGGGCTAAGCAAACAGTAAGAGCAAGAGAGGTGCAACGAAATTTATTTCAATGTCCTGCTCAAACTTCAATGCAATTATGTAAGCCGCAAGTAATGCTAAACCGAGGTAAGTTCTCTAATCCTCAAAAGTCAACTGATGTAACATATTATAGGTGTCACTTGATAGGTCATTTTGCTGCAACTTGCCCTTTTAAACATGTGTTAAAATCCACCTCAAAGGAAACGAAACTAGACTCATCTAGCAATAGTCTAGTTCAAACTAAAATTTCTGAATCAGTCTTCTGTGAGAACAACTCTGTGTTTGTTCCTACATATAATGCCACGAATATTTTAATGCACTTGTCCTTGCCAAGAGATGTTGAAATAGGTACAGGGATGACAAAAGAGCATACCATTTCAAAGGTTGTAAAAAAACTAGACACCGATCAAGAGGAAACATCATGTGACATGAAGACTAAGGACCATAAACCGCATCAAGTAAAGGTAATAGATCATTTGGTTCAATTTGTTTCTAATGATCCCAAGACCGTGATAATGCACTTATTAGAGCCGAAAGAACTTGCAAAAGGTTTAGGTACAATGGAGAAGCATACCGATGCCCCAGTCAACATCCAAGGAGAACACCATTGTTATTGTTCCCACATCCTCCAAGTAAGTAGTAC
Source organism: Nasturtium officinale (assembly GCA_963854855.1). Classification (NCBI taxonomy): domain Eukaryota; kingdom Viridiplantae; phylum Streptophyta; class Magnoliopsida; order Brassicales; family Brassicaceae; genus Nasturtium; species Nasturtium officinale. Next base: position 3,722,441 of record OY978512.1, read on the forward strand.
TGTTAAGATAGTTAAATATTGGAACATTCTTATGCTTACTCATAGTCTCAAACAGAATGCTTTAAGTACATATGTTTCCATGACAATGCACTTGATATCTGCCTTAAGTGTCAAAGAAAGAACAGGTACCCTGAATGTGTACATAGGCCGAAGAGAACATACACCCCAATGGTATAAAGCTTTGAATCAAAAGCAGGTACCAGAAGCATGTAATCATCCCATTGTAATTGACAAGAGAAAGGACATAATTCATGACATGCTGATCAAAGAAGAGCCACCGGAACCAACACCTCTCCCATGTGCTGTGTTGAATACGGAAGATGCCAAAGGCCCTAATCAGGCCACATATGAGCTGAGTTTGTGTCAAACTGAAATATTTCTACCTGTTTTAAATTACTCCATGACTGTATTAATGCATTTGATTTTTGTCAAAGGAGTTGGAAATATTGCAGGCATAAACAAGGAGACACCAGACATAGAAGTTCAAACCCAAGTCCAAAGAGAAACTAAGCCAGCCAAAGGCACCATCAGCTCTTGGACGTGATGAAGACAGAGAAAGATTTCATTCTATGCAGCCCAAATAGGAGTCACCAGATGCACCATGCATTAAAAAGACACCAATAAACAAGGTATGGTCCAAATTTCCCAAAGGAAACTGAAAGCAAACTTGCTTTCTCTTGGTGCAGATTATAAAGTTTCGAGGTCGAAACTTTATCAAGAAAGAGGGTATGATGAGGCCATAAAGAGACAACATCTCAGTCAGAGCATGCCTCGAAGTAGAATCAGAACAAATGGAGTTTTGAAGAAGAAGTTATCAACTTTATAAACAGGGTGATCTCCAACTTACCCGATTTTGGACCTACGTGCATTCCTTAGAAGATTGCGACCAGACCCGAGAGATTTATACTACAATGTGAATTATTCGGAATTCCTGACTCAACAGAGACTCACTAGGAACTGGAATCAAGTTAATACCTATTTTGCTTTGGGAGATTAATTTTCTAAACCAGCTCTCACCCGACTTGCCTTATTTGGAGTTTTCCAACCTTGGATTCTTTCAAACTTATGTGTGGCGACCAGGGGAGCTTCTACATCAACTAGAGGGTCCCAAGAGAGTATTCACGTGCAACAATGACTATTGGATCAGGTGGATCCAATCCTACTCATCAACACAGCAAGACTTACCAAATATGGACCAAAGAGTATTCAAATCACATCCTCAACGTCTATATTCTGATTTCATACGACCTAAAGAAGTTATTAGAAGGTTAATAAGTCATGGAATCATCCAGAAGCTTTCAACATACAAGAGCACACGAATTTACCCTTTTTGGACCCAAGTATTCAAGCTTAACGGCTAGGTGATATCAAAGGCAATCCCTTTGATATTTCTCATTCAACTTTATTGTAATTTTCTTTCCTTTGTAAGATTTTAGACTGTTAGAGAGTCCTAGAAGTCGAGCCTATAAAGCTCAAGGCATTTGTAACATTGAAAACAACCCCTTGATCAAAATAAGTAATAAGAAAGTGTTTTCTTTTCACAAGTTGTGAGTTCTTGCGTCTTTTGTTCCTTAGTTCTTATTGAGTCTTTAAGTCCTATTGAACTGCAGAATTAGTTGTTTGAGTGATTCATTCAGCTTATTTTGTGTCCATCGATTGAGTGAGTCAATCAAACTATCCCCATCGCTGTAAAAACAATACTTTTGTTGTTCCTACATATCTATCATCTATCCTACTTCCACTTGTCCTAGGTTTGAAGTCCGTTTTGTTCTGTTCTTGTTCAACATTCCATCATCACTGAGTCATCTAGAGAGTTTCGTACGACCAGCTAGTTGATTCACCTTCTTGACGGTTGCTTGGCTTCCTTCTAGCTGTTCTTGGTGGTTTGTTTCCTCTGTTTGAAGGTTCTTCTTGGTGGTTTGTTCTCTTGGTTTTCTTTTAGCTGTTGTTAGCTTCTTGTCTTTGTGAAGGTAGAGATAGTGTGTGGTGATTTGGTGAACTATGGATAGTTCTAAACCCATTGTGATCCCAATTATTCTCAAAGGAGTGAGCTACTTGCTGTGGGCTAGAACCACCAGAATAGCTTTTTGTGGTCGTGGTCTTTGGAGCCCTGTAGAAGGCTATCAAGGGAAAAAGGGAACCATAAACGAAGGTGTGGTGGAAAGTAGTGAGGATCTAAGCTCTGAGGATAGCAAATAGTTCCAAGAGGATCAAAGTGTTCTTGGGCTACTTCAAAACTCCATAGAAGCACCAATATTTGAAGCTTACTCCTATTGTGAAACAACTAAGAAATTGTGGGATACTCTCAAGAATATTTATGGGAATGTTTCTAACATCATCCGTATGTTTGAAGTGAAGAAAGCTATCAACAATCTCAACCAGGAAGATCTAGAGTTCACTACACACTTTGGAAAGTTTAGATTACTTTGGGCATACTTGGAGATGCTTAGGCCTCTCTCGGTGGATCCGGTAGTTATCATGGAAAAGAGTGAACAAGACAAGGTCTTTGGCCTTGTACTTACCTTGAATCATGCCTACAATGACCTGATCAAACATATTCTTAGGACTGAGAAGCTACCAAGCTTGGAGGAAGTGTGTTCTCAAGGTGCAACTTGAGCAAGGTTCAGTTGGACTCTTTGGTGGGAAAGGAGGAGATATGGTCATGGCTCACAAGGTAGCATTCAAATACGAAGACAAGAAGACCTTGGTGTGTGATCATTGCAAGAATAAAGGTCATATCAAGGAGAAATGTTGGATCCTTCACCCACATCTCAAGCCGGCTAAGTTCAAGACACAATCTCAAGCACACCTTGCTGAGGAAAGGAGTGATCAAGGACAAGCTGGATCATCTAAGCAAGGAGAAGAGCTTGCTATGATTACCTATACAAATGATGTTGTTAGGAAATAAGACTTGGAGGCTCTTATCAAGTCCATGGCTGCTCTTACCAATAAGGAATCCGGTATCACTCATATAGCCTCTTTACCAAATTCACCTAGTAAAATTTTGGTAATTGATTCAGGTGCTTCACATCACATGATTAGTAATCTTAGACTCATTAAAAATGTTAACCCAGCTGGTGGAAATGTGATAATTGCAAATGGTGATAGGATTCTCGTAAGAGGTGTTGAAATATGTGATCTCAAGAAGAAGAATTCAAACACAAGAGAAGGAGGGAAAAGGAGAAAACTGGTTGAAAAGGAACTAGAAAGAGAACAAGTTAAGAAGGAACTAGAAGAAAAGGAAGTTGTTGGATCTCAACTAGATGAACTAACTAAACTAAGTAAGGAAGCAAGGAGAGGCATGGGCACAAGCATGGGGCGCCAGAGAGAGGCATGGAGTGCAATACTGTTGGAGTAGGTGAGCTGCTCCCTCCTCTCTTCTTCACGCAAAGCCTCTCTTCTCCTCTTCCTTCTTCACGCCATTCTTCTCTTCTTCTGCACCTCCTCTCATTCAAATGTCTATAAATATATGTGTAACCTCTTGTAAAGATAAGTAAGACTAAGAGAATAAAATACATACAAACTTTCATACTCCCTTGTTATTCTCACTCTTAGTCTCTAAATATTCTTCAATCTCTTTAAACTTATAATTTCATCATGGTATCAGAGCGGGTTATCTACTAAACCGCTTATTCTCTTCTTGATTCCTCTAATACTCTACAAGGCTTCTAATCTATAACAATACACCTTCCTTAGTTCTATTCACTCTGAGATTAATATCCTTGAGATCATAGGATCTTCAAGTTGTGAAAGGACTAAGATTGTGTATTATTACTAGAAAATGGAGACTAATAGGGTAACAATCTCGGTTATGCTCAAGGGAAACAACTATCTCCTTTGGGCAAAAACCACCAAAACTACTCTTAGAGGCCGAGGACTTTGGCAATATGTTGAGCCAAAAGAAGGAACAGAAGTGGCGGTGAGAAATGAGAAGGAGGAAGCTAAGGAAGAGCAAGAAGAACAATACACTCTTTCTCTTCTCCTAAGCTCACTAGAACCAACTATCTTGGCGGCTTACTCATATGCGGATACCGCCAAGGAACTTTGGGATATACTCAAAGGAGTTTATGGAAACATCTCAAACATATCAAGGATATTTGAGGTGAAAAGGGCATTGAATGAGCTCCAACAAGAGGAAAAGTCATTCAAGGAAATGTTTGGGGAGTATAGAAGCTTATGGGCCGAGTTGGAGATCTTGAGGCCACACACTATAGACCCCAAGGAGTTAGGAGAAAGGCGTGACCAAGATCAAGTGTTTGGGCTTCTCTTGGCACTCAATGCATCATACAAGGATCTTATCAAGCATATACTTCGATTTGAGAATCTGCCAAGTCTAGCGGAAGTATGTGGTATGATACAAAGGGAAGAAGGGTCTAGAGACCTGTTTCGTGCACCAAGTGAAGCTGCACATCTTGCAAGAAAGAATCTCACATTTGGAGACAAGAGGACGTTGGAGTGTGAGCATTGCAAGATGAAAGGACACACTAAGGAGAAGTGTTGGACCCTCCATCCACACTTGAGGCCTAAGCGGCTAAGGGAGAATGGGAATGGACCTAGAGCCTTCACGGGAATTGCACAACCTGTTGAAGAACTGGTTAGAAGGTCTGAGTTTGAAGCTCTCATCAAGAGCCTAGCCAAACTCACAGATTCGGGTAAGAGTTTTTTCAGCTCTAAAACACCCATAAAGAAGACTAGAATCATTGTGGATTCAGGGGCTTCTCATCACATGATCAAGGATCAAGATATGTTAAAGAATCTTGAACCATGCCATGGAAGTGTACAAGTAGCCAATGGAAGCTCAGTTCCAATTAAAGGGATAGGAGAGTTAGAGCTTTTTACAAGGGAAACAAAAGCATTATACATGCCTAACTTCTCATCTAATCTTTTATCCGTTAATAAAGCTACAAAGGATTTGGAGTGTGTGGCTGTGTTTGGGACTGACTTTGTTAAGTTTCAGGACCCTAAAACAAACCATGTGCTCGGAGAAGGGAAGGTAGAAGATGGTGTGTATATCTTGGAATCAAATAAACAAGAGGAACCAATGACTCTTGGAATGAAGGCAGATGCAAAGTTTTTTGGGAGGAAAGAGATTGAAGATAGCCCATTATGGCATGGAAGGCTAGGACATCCAAGTTCAGCAGTCCTCAAGATGGTCTTACCCAATCTCATCCAAGAAGAAGTAGTGTGTGAGGCGTGTGTACTAGGGAAGCATTGTAGACAAGCTTTTCCTACTTCATCTACAACTTGTGATGAAGCGTTTGGCATTGTACACTCAGATGTATGGACCTCACCATGTAATTCAAGAGATCAATATAAATATTTTGTTTCATTCATTGATGACTACTCAAGATATACATGGATCACTCTTCTACATACCAAAGATCAAGTGTATGAAGCCTTCACCAACTTCATTAACTATATCTCTACCCAATTCAAAACAAAGATCAAAGTATTGCGTAGTGATAATGGAGGTGAATATGTGAGTAAACGATTCAAAGAGTTGCTCAACAACTTTGGCATCATTCATCAAACATCGTGTGCATACACTCCTCAGCAGAACGGGATAGCTGAAAGGAAGAATAGACACCTAATGGAAGTAGCAAGGACTCTCATGATTGCCAAAAGAGTACCAAAGTTCCATTGGGGAGATGCCGTAATGACATCAAGCTACTTAATCAACCGACTTCCAACCAAAAATCTGGATGATAAGTCCCCATTTGAAGTGTTGTACAAGAAGAAACCAAGCTTAAATCATATCAAAACGTTTGGATGCACATGCTTCATGTTTTTACCAGAAGGACACAGAAGCAAACTTGAACCTCGAAGCATGAAGTGTGTGTTCATTGGATATTCACCAACACAAAAGGGCTACAAGGTCTACAATCCGGAAACAAGAAGAGTGTATGTGTCTAGAGAAGTAAGGTTTAATGAACAAGAGAGTTTCTATGGGGCTAAGGATCATGATGCTTCTAAAGGAATGATCTATTCATCCATGGACCTGATGGTGTTTGATGAAACGCCAAGCCTATGTGAAGAAGTACAAGAAGAAACATCTGAGAACTTCATAGAGCAAGATAGTGCGGATAATGCACATGAGGAAGTGGATCAGAATTTGGATGAAGAGGGAGCGGATGCTGAAGAAGGACAGGAGCCAACCATACCTCTAAGAAGAAGTACAAGACAGAGGCGACAACGTGTCTTTTATGGCTATAACAATTCTGCTATGCTCCAAGGAGAGTCTAGTACGAGTATTTTTCCTTGTGTGATAAGAGAGTGTCCTGAGCGTACGGCGAGCTTAGATCTCGATCCTATTGGCGACAGCACTCTCATATCACAAGGAGGAGATCACACTCAAACTAGTATTATCACATATCCCATTGAGCATTTCTGTTCCTTGGCGACATTACCCATGGAGCATGAAGTGTTTCTCACAAAAATCAGCAAGGAATACATTCCTAGCTCATATGAAGAAGCATGTGAGAGTGAAGTATGGGTGAAAGCCATGGAAGAGGAAATGAAGTCCATGGAAAGGAATAATACTTGGTACTTAACCGACTTACCAAAGGATAAGAAGTCGGTTGGGAGTAGATGGGTGTATACAATTAAATACACAAGTGATGGGGAAATAGAAAGGTACAAAGCAAGGCTGGTAGCAAAAGGATATACTCAAGTCTATGGGGAGGACTATACTGAAACATTTGCTCCAGTGGCTAAACTTCATTCCATAAGAATTCTAATCTCGGTAGCTGTAAACTTGGAATGGGACTTATGGCAAATGGACGTCAAGAATGCCTTCTTGCAGGGGGATTTGGAAGAAGAAGTATATATGGATCCACCCCTAGGGTATCATAATGGAGGCAACAAAGTGTGTAGATTGAAGAAAGCAATCTATGGGCTGAAGCAATCTCCAAGAGCATGGTACCAAAGGCTAAGTGCTTGTCTCTTGAAGAAGGAGTTCATAAAATCTGAAGCGGATCATACTCTATTCACAAGACAAAGTGAAGGAGGAGTAGTGGTAGTCTTGATTTATGTTGATGATCTAATCATCACAGGAAGTGACAAAGATGGAGTAGATCAAATCAAGGGATTCTTGAAGGCCGACTTTGATATAAAGGATCTAGGGGAGCTCAAGTACTTCCTAGGGATTGAGATGACAAGATTTGGAGATGGAATGTTCATATCTCAAAGGAAATATGTGCTGGATCTCTTGGAAGAAACCGGGAAGTTAGGATCCAAGCCGGCCAAAACTCCAATAGAAGAAGGATACCAAGATAGTCCTGAGGGGGAGCCTTTGGAGAACATTAAAAGATACCAAAGGATGGTGGGCAAACTTATCTATCTTACCATTACAAGACCTGACATCTGCTTTGCAGTAAACCGTGTGAGCCAGCATATGCAAAAGCCAACCTCACAACATTGGAACATGATTGAGAGGTTGCTAAGGTATCTAAAGAATAGCCCTGGAAAAGGTGTATGGATGCATGTTAATGGGAACACAAAGGTCCAAGGTTATTGTGATGCGGATTGGGCTGGAGATAAAAAGGATAGAAAGTCCACATCTGGTTTTTGCACATTTGTGGGAGGAAATCTAGTAACCTGGAGGAGCAAAAAACAGAAGGTCATAGCCTTATCAAGTGCTGAAGCAGAGTACAGAGCCATGAAAGAATTGACAAAGGAGTTGATATGGATAAAAGCGCTTCTAAAAGACCTTGGAATCCAGGGAGATGAAGAAATGCTGTTGTATTGTGATAATCAAGCTTCAATGCATATAGCATCAAATCCGGTATTTCATGAAAGAACCAAGCACATAGAAGTTGATTGCCACTTTGTGAGAGGGAAGATACAAGAAGGAATTATCAAAACCGCCTTTGTAGCAAGCAAGGATCAATTAGCTGATATCTTCACTAAGGCAACTTCAACTATTACTTGTGATCACATTCATGGCAAGATCGGTCTTAAGGATATCCACCGACCAATCTTGAGGGGGAGTGTTGAAATATGTGATCTCAAGAAGAAGAATTCAAACACAAGAGAAGGAGGGAAAAGGAGAAAACTGGTTGAAAAGGAACTAGAAAGAGAACAAGTTAAGAAGGAACTAGAAGAAAAGGAAGTTGTTGGATCTCAACTAGATGAACTAACTAAACTAAGTAAGGAAGCAAGGAGAGGCATGGGCACAAGCATGGGGCGCCAGAGAGAGGCATGGAGTGCAATACTGTTGGAGTAGGTGAGCTGCTCCCTCCTCTCTTCTTCACGCAAAGCCTCTCTTCTCCTCTTCCTTCTTCACGCCATTCTTCTCTTCTTCTGCACCTCCTCTCATTCAAATGTCTATAAATATATGTGTAACCTCTTGTAAAGATAAGTAAGACTAAGAGAATAAAATACATACAAACTTTCATACTCCCTTGTTATTCTCACTCTTAGTCTCTAAATATTCTTCAATCTCTTTAAACTTATAATTTCATCAAGAGGAATATGTGGTTTAAAACTATGTGATAAGAACTCTAAAACCTTCTTTAAGCCTGAATTCACTTCTAATCTTGTATCAGTAAAAAGGACAACAAATAATCTTAATTGCTATGCTATATTTGGTCCTAACAGCTGCCATTTTCAGGATATTAGGAGTGGAAAGGTTATTGGAGAAGAAAAAACTAAGGGAGATTTATAAATTCTTGAAGATCCTTCACAAAGAAACTCTACATCTCTTTCTTTCAAATCATGTTTTGTGTCTAGTTCCAATGCATTATGGCATGCTAGATTAGGACATCCTCACTCTCGGGCCCTTAAACTAATGTTACCCCATGTTGTCTTTGATAATTTAGTTGTGAAGCTTGCATTTTAGGCAAACATTGTAATACCATATTTCCCAAGTCATCTACTATATATGAACAATGTTTTGACTTAGTGCACTCTGATGTATGGACTTCACCTTGTTTATCTAGGGATAATAACAAGTATTATGTCACATTCATTGATGAGAAATCAAAGTATACTTGGGTTACATTATTATCATCTAAAGATAAATTGTTTAATGCATTTCTTAATTTTCAATCTTATGTGACTAATCAGTTTAATGCAAAAATTAAGGTACGTAGGTCTGACAATGGTGGGGAATACACAAGTCACAAGTTCAAAGATCACTTGAAGAAACATGAGATTCTACATCAAACTAGTTTTCCTTACACACCACAACAAAATGGAGTGGCCGAAAGGAAGAATAGACATCTCACGGAGGTAGCAAGATCTATGATGTTTTACACCAATATCCCAAGGAGATTATGGGGTGATGCGGTCATGGCAGCCTGCTATCTGATCAATAGGATACCAACAAGGGTCCTCAATGACATATCACCATTTGAGGTACTAAATAAAATTAAACCTTCGCTTGATCACTTACGGGTCTTTGGGTGTTTGTTTTATCTTAAGGCCAGGTGAACTAAGGGACAAGCTCGAAGTTAAGAGCACAAGAGGGATGTTCCTAGGATACTCCACTACTCAAAAGGGCTACAAATGCTATGACTTCTCAAAGAACCGAACCATTGTTTCAAGGGATATCAAGCTTATTGAGCACCAGGGGTACTATGAGAAGAAGGATTGGGAGAGCTTGAAAGATTTGGCAAGATCACCATCTGATAGAGCTGCCAGCCTCCAATACCTTCTAAGTCACCTTGGAAACAATCAAGAAACCTCTAACACCATGGAAGAAACCAAAACCATTTAGCCAGAACCAAACTCACTTAACAAGAAACAAGACAAAGATCAAGTGGAGGAAGTTCTTACTGAGGAAATGGTTACGGAAAGCCAAGATAATGGGCTAGAAAAAGAAGAAAAGAATTTTGTTCCTCTTAGGAGAAGCACAAGGCTAAAGGAAAAATGGTTCCAGAAATCCAAGATCATGGGTTGGAACAAGGTGAAGAAACTATTCCTCATGAGTTAGAACAAGAAGAAGAGAATGTTGTCCCTCTTAGGAGAAGTGCAAGGCGAAAGCAAACAAGGGTTTATTACAACAATCAAGTCGTGGCACATCCCAGTCAAGCTGTGTGTTCTCTTGACCTTTTGCCAACAACTCATTAAGCTTTCCTAGGCAAGATTGAAGCTCAATGGATTTCCCATATTTATGAAGAAGCCAAAGGTAGCAAACAGTGGTTAGAAGCTGTAGATGATGAAGTTGGAGCTATGGAGAGGAATCATACATGGGATGAGGCTGATCTCCCTTCGGAAAAGAAAGTGGTTAGCTCAAAATGGGTATTTACCATCAAATACCTCAGCAATGGTGATACCGAGAGGTATAAGGCTAGATTAGTAGCAAGAGAATTCACACAAACATATAGAGATGACTACACGGATACCTTTGCCCTGGTAGTCAAACTTCACACAGTTCGGGTGGTCCTTTCCTTAGCAACAAATCCAGAGTGGGAACTATGGCAAATGGATGTGAAGAATGTGTTCCTTCAAGGAGAACTTGAGGAAGAAGTGTACATGATTTCACCACCGGGACTTGAAGACTCCATTGCTCCAGGGAAAGTACTCCTGCTTAAGAAGGCTATCTATGGGCTAAAGTAATCCCCAAGGGCGTGGTATCACAAACTAATTTCTACCGTTAGGGACATAGGCTTCAAAAGATCGGAAGCTGATCACACTCTCTTCACTCTTCAAAGCTCTAAGGGACTTATTGTGGTCTTGGTATATGTGGATGACCTTATCATTTCCAGCAATGATAAGGAAGGTATTCAAAACACTAAAAACTTTCTTAAGACTGTCTTTGACATCAAAGACCTTGGAGAACTAAGATATTTCCTAAGGATTGAAACTTGTCGTTCTCCGGAAGGCTTATTTCTTTCACAAAGGAAATATACCCTTGATTTGTTGAGTGATACAGGAAAGCTTGGAGCAAAACAAGCCAAAAATTCACTTGAATATGGCTACAAGGTCAAGCGAAAGGAGAGAAAACTGAGGGAGAAGAAGAAGACCCATTACACAAGCCTTATGCCGATCCTCTCCAATACTGTCGATTAGTAGGTAAGCTTATCTATTTGACTATCACTAGACCTGACTTGTGCTTTGCTGTGAACCAGGTGAGTCAACACATGCAAACACCACGGTATACCATTGGAGTATGGTGGAGCGGATCTTAAGGTACCTCAAAGGGAGTCCCGGACAAGGTATATGGATGAGAAATAATGGGAATGCTGAGATTGTGGGCTATTGTGATGCAGACTATGCTGGTGATACAAAGGATAGGAAGTCAACCACATGTTATTGTATATTCATTGGTGGAAACTTGGTTACATGGAAGTCTAAGAAGCAGAAAGTAGTGTCATGCTCAAGTGCTGAATCAGAATATAGGGCAATAAGGAAGTTCACAAATGAATTGGTTTGGCTTAAGACACTACTCAAAGATCTTGGCATTGAAACCACAAGCCCTATCATGATGCATTAGGATAACCAAGCGGCCATCCACATAGCTAGTAACTCAGTGTTTCATAAGAGGACAAAACACATAGATATTCACAAAGAAACTCTACATCTCTTTCTTTCAAATCATGTTTTGTGTCTAGTTCCAATGCATTATGACATGCTAGATTAGGACATCCTCACTCTCGGGCCCTTAAACTAATGTTACCCCATGTTGTCTTTGATAATTTAGTTATGAAGCTTGCATTTTAGGCAAACATTGTAATACCATATTTCCCAAGTCATCTACTATATATGAACAATGTTTTGACTTAGTGCACTCTGATGTATGGACTTCACCTTGTTTATCTAGGGATAATAACAAGTATTATGTCACATTCATTGATGAGAAATCAAAGTATACTTGGGTTACATTATTATCATCTAAAGATAAATTGTTTAATGCATTTCTTAATTTTCAATCTTATGTGACTAATCAGTTTAATGCAAAAATTAAGGTACGTAGGTCTGACAATGGTGGGGAATACACAAGTCACAAGTTCAAAGATCACTTGAATAAACATGAGATTCTACATCAAACTAGTTTTCCTTACACACCACAACAAAATGGAGTGGCCGAAAGGAAGAATAGACATCTCACGGAGGTAGCAAGATCTATGATGTTTTACACCAATATCCCAAGGAGATTATGGGGTGATGCGGTCATGGCAGCCTGCTATCTGATCAATAGGATACCAACAAGGGTCCTCAATGACATATCACCATTTGAGGTACTAAATAAAATTAAACCTTCGCTTGATCACTTACGGGTCTTTGGGTGTTTGTTTTATCTTAAGGCCAGGTGAACTAAGGGACAAGCTCGAAGTTAAGAGCACAAGAGGGATGTTCCTAGGATACTCCACTACTCAAAAGGGCTACAAATGCTATGACTTCTCAAAGAACCGAACCATTGTTTCAAGGGATATCAAGCTTATTGAGCACCAGGGGTACTATGAGAAGAAGGATTGGGAGAGCTTGAAAGATTTGGCAAGATCACCATCTGATAGAGCTGCCAGCCTCCAATACCTTCTAAGTCACCTTGGAAACAATCAAGAAACCTCTAACACCATGGAAGAAACCAAAACCATTTAGCCAGAACCAAACTCACTTAACAAGAAACAAGACAAAGATCAAGTGGAGGAAGTTCTTACTGAGGAAATGGTTACGGAAAGCCAAGATAATGGGCTAGAAAAAGAAGAAAAGAATTTTGTTCCTCTTAGGAGAAGCACAAGGCTAAAGGAAAAATGGTTCCAGAAATCCAAGATCATGGGTTGGAACAAGGTGAAGAAACTATTCCTCATGAGTTAGAACAAGAAGAAGAGAATGTTGTCCCTCTTAGGAGAAGTGCAAGGCGAAAGCAAACAAGGGTTTATTACAACAATCAAGTCGTGGCACATCCCAGTCAAGCTGTGTGTTCTCTTGACCTTTTGCCAACAACTCATTAAGCTTTCCTAGGCAAGATTGAAGCTCAATGGATTTCCCATATTTATGAAGAAGCCAAAGGTAGCAAACAGTGGTTAGAAGCTGTAGATGATGAAGTTGGAGCTATGGAGAGGAATCATACATGGGATGAGGCTGATCTCCCTTCGGAAAAGAAAGTGGTTAGCTCAAAATGGGTATTTACCATCAAATACCTCAGCAATGGTGATACCGAGAGGTATAAGGCTAGATTAGTAGCAAGAGAATTCACACAAACATATAGAGATGACTACACGGATACCTTTGCCCTGGTAGTCAAACTTCACACAGTTCGGGTGGTCCTTTCCTTAGCAACAAATCCAGAGTGGGAACTATGGCAAATGGATGTGAAGAATGTGTTCCTTCAAGGAGAACTTGAGGAAGAAGTGTACATGATTTCACCACCGGGACTTGAAGACTCCATTGCTCCAGGGAAAGTACTCCTGCTTAAGAAGGCTATCTATGGGCTAAAGTAATCCCCAAGGGCGTGGTATCACAAACTAATTTCTACCGTTAGGGACATAGGCTTCAAAAGATCGGAAGCTGATCACACTCTCTTCACTCTTCAAAGCTCTAAGGGACTTATTGTGGTCTTGGTATATGTGGATGACCTTATCATTTCCAGCAATGATAAGGAAGGTATTCAAAACACTAAAAACTTTCTTAAGACTGTCTTTGACATCAAAGACCTTGGAGAACTAAGATATTTCCTAAGGATTGAAACTTGTCGTTCTCCGGAAGGCTTATTTCTTTCACAAAGGAAATATACCCTTGATTTGTTGAGTGATACAGGAAAGCTTGGAGCAAAACAAGCCAAAAATTCACTTGAATATGGCTACAAGGTCAAGCGAAAGGAGAGAAAACTGAGGGAGAAGAAGAAGACCCATTACACAAGCCTTATGCCGATCCTCTCCAATACTGTCGATTAGTAGGTAAGCTTATCTATTTGACTATCACTAGACCTGACTTGTGCTTTGCTGTGAACCAGGTGAGTCAACACATGCAAACACCACGGTATACCATTGGAGTATGGTGGAGCGGATCTTAAGGTACCTCAAAGGGAGTCCCGGACAAGGTATATGGATGAGAAATAATGGGAATGCTGAGATTGTGGGCTATTGTGATGCAGACTATGCTGGTGATACAAAGGATAGGAAGTCAACCACATGTTATTGCATATTCATTGGTGGAAACTTGGTTACATGGAAGTCTAAGAAGCAGAAAGTAGTGTCATGCTCAAGTGCTGAATCAGAATATAGGGCAATAAGGAAGTTCACAAATGAATTGGTTTGGCTTAAGAACACTACTCAAAGATCTTGGCATTGAAACCACAAGCCCTATCATGATGCATTAGGATAACCAAGCGGCCATCCACATAGCTAGTAACTCAGTGTTTCATAAGAGGACAAAACACATAGATATTAACTGCCATAAAGTTTGAGAAAAGATTGAAGAAAGAGTGACTCTACCGTGTTATACAAGAAGTAAAGACCAACTAGCCGACATATTCACCAAAGCCGCATGTCTTAAGGTTTGCAACTGCATATACAGCAAACTAGGTCTTGTGGATCCAACTCATCCTTGATCATATCCCCTACACCCATAGACGTTATGCTCTTTTCCTCACCATAGATTTTTTTCCCAAGTGGTTTTTTCTATGATGAGGTTTTTTACCGAGGTAACGCATATGGGGTATCCAAGCTTAGCCTTTGCTCACCGACGGCTAAGCTTGAGGGGGAGTATTGACATAGGAAAATATCATCAAGGCATCATTGGAGGAGTTTGGAAGTTTCTGTTTGTATAGGTCCGTGCATAATCCAGGATGTATGGACCGTACTTATCCGTGCAAAATCTGAGTGTACAAAATCTGGGAATCCGGGTTTAGGTTCTAGGATGATTGGGAGAAAGTTTGAAGATTGAGAATCGTGCAAAAGTTGTGTTCAATTATAAGGGTCCAGATCTTTCTATTTTGACACATGTATTTTGTTTTAATACCTAGTTTGTCTTCTACTCAATTTAGGGCTTCCCCTTAGCATATAAAACGGGAGCCAGCATGCCTTTGTAAATTTTAACCTGTTGAAATCTCTTTCTCTCTATTCTTGGCCACCAA
Source organism: Nasturtium officinale (assembly GCA_963854855.1). Lineage (NCBI taxonomy): Eukaryota > Viridiplantae > Streptophyta > Magnoliopsida > Brassicales > Brassicaceae > Nasturtium > Nasturtium officinale. The sequence continues at coordinate 3,737,460 of OY978512.1, forward strand.
TGGCACCTCTCTTTTCTCTCTAACTCTCTTGATTCTCTTACTCTTTCATCTTCTAAATCTCTTAATCTCTTATTTTTGGCTAAAAAATAATTAAATAATTTCTAAAAATAATTGATTGATGAAGTTGTTGCAGTTTTGGTTGTTGTATTTTGTAAGCATATGTATTATGCTTGTAAACTATTTGTTGGTCTGTGTGTATAGATGTGAGATGAGTTAATCGCTTCACTCAGTATTTATTAAATACTGATGCATATCTTCGTAATGATGCATTAACTTTTAACTTAATGGAGCTCGTGGAACCAAGGCTGTGGAAATAAAATGACATATCGCGGTTGCTTTTTATTTATTTTATTACTGTTATTGTTTTATGGTGATGAATTGTCACAAACTTGTAGGTTGTTAGTTGTTAATTATGCTGATGTATTTTTGTGAGTTTATTGAGTTAATTAATTTAATGTGGTTTTCGAGAATTGTTTAATTCTGTTTGTGCAAGATCATTTTAATATTTATGGGAATATTATTATTCTAAATATGTTGGGCCATTTCTATTTGGTATCAGAGCGGAGTTATTTCTAGGACTGTTAGATTTTATGTTGTGTTGTATTGGTTGTCTGTAGTGAATGGACTGTCGTTCGATTGTTGACAGATGTGGTTTTTTTTTTTATGTGGGGGGGGGGGGTTTGGAGTATGTTGGAAAAAGGTTCAACGGTAAGACTCTTTCTATTATAGTTTTACTAATGGTTGAAAATAGTAGTATTTTGCTGATTTGTAGATATGTTTAATCAAAAGAGAGTTGTTGTTACACCCCCCTCCCTCAAGGGTGGTGTTGCCGGCAGAGCTGGAAAAACAAGCGGACTACCAGTGTTGAAACTGGATTACCACAATAAGGGTGGCGAAGAGTGTGACTGTGAAGCACGTAGGAGTAAGCCCTATAGCTGATGATTAAAAATATTTATTGTGTCTGGTAATGCTGTGCCACTGCAGGGAGTAACTCTAAAGGGGCATATTCGAACCAATTAGAAGATGTGGTAGGATTTCTGACCTAGCTGTCTGAGCGGTTACCGGCTGTGGTACTGACTCCGGATGCTTCAGAGAGAGTTGTTGTTTTTCCAGGGAGTGATGTTCTGGGAATTCAGGAAGTTGTAGCAGTGGAATGTTGTTGTGGGGTCGTAGATCCTTGCTAATGGATCTTGTCGTGTTATAGATCCTTGCTGATGGGTCTTGTTGTATAAGTGTGATAAAACCTCATTGGTTGATCTAGTTTTAGGAGCATTATAGATCATTGTTGACTGATATTGCTGTAGGTCTTGGTGTGAACTTTGATATAGGTATTTATGCTAGTGTTGCTGATGCAAATATATATATATATATATATATATATTCTGATTGATGTCTCGATCAACGACTAAGCTGTGCTGAAGGGATTGGTAAATACCATGTTATTTTTGTGGTGGTACTGGGAGTTTATTCAAATGATGTGACTAAGGAATTATATAATGAGTTCTGGAAGGAGTATCGATGTAGCTGAAGGGACTGCTGTATCCAACCTAGATCGTAATATTTGGGCTAGAACATAGCTTTTCTGTTTTGTTTTAAACTGATCGTTCACAATCTCACAAGGGTTTTGGTGTAACAGAATTATTTTTGGTTAGAAGTGCGCAGTTAGAAATTATTTCAGTGCCATTGGAGAACTAATAGAGAGTATAGCAGGGAGTGAGACAGTTGAGAAAGTGAAAGTTAAGAACCCGCTGGTGGAGATCTTAGCATAGCAGTATGTGTAGTGTTAGTGTTAACACGAGAGTTTTTGGTGGAACTTCACCAGAAAATATTATTCATGTGCCATGAGTTGTATAACAAAGAGATCAAAACCAATTAGGGGTGGTGATGGGTTTGTTGACTTAACTGCTGGACAGTTATCTATTATGGTACCAAATCCAGCTTCTATGGAACCACAAAGAGCTGATTGGTAGCTAGTAAAGGTTTTGCAAGATCTTGAAAGAGTTCTTGAATGTTTTAGAGTATTCTAGAGGAGTTCAAAGAAAGTTTTGGGAGTCTAAACCATAAGTGGGTTAATTGGGGGTTGCAAACTGGACGATTGATTTTGGTAAAGATTAAAGATGGTAAGAAAAATTGTTGTAGTGTATCATGTTAAGTAGTGAAAAGATATTTTTAAGTTATCTTGTCTCTAAAATCTAAAAGAGTGAACTAAGTGGTGAAGCTGTTAAATAAAAAAATGATCTATTATTTTCAAGAATCAGGATCCATGAAATAAGTTGGATGTTGTGAGACTCACCATGACTTATTAGACCTATAAAGATTCAAACGGTACTTGTGAGATCAATCACACTAGAAAATGGTTGTGATTACGCGCTGGTGAGTCAAGCGGAAGTTTTGCCAAAGGTATTAGGTATTTTAAAAGAGGAGAATACTTCAAGGTGTTTCAGAGGAGCGTGTTAGGAGTTTCTAAAAAAGAAAGTTGCTTAAAAAGAAATTTTCCTAAAAAGAAAGTTGACTTAAAAGAAAAGTTTTGAAAGAAAAGTTATTCAATAATTTTTATTGAGTATAATTAAAGTTGTTGTTGGGAATAGGCACATGGTGTAAGTGAGATGTGCTCTAAGTACTTCAAGGAAAAGATCATGAATGATGTAGGTTGTTACGAACATATATTACTCAATCGATGAATAAAATTTATGTAATTATATAAAAAGAATTTGGTACAAAACAAAAAGTTTCTAAGGATACATGACATGACTTGTTTTCATCCAAAATGTTTCATAATAAATTTTGTAATATAGACTAATATATATATATGTGTGTTTGTGTGTGTAATGTCTATATATATGTGTTAATTATTTTAAAATGAAAATAAAGATGTACTATTTTTTTGAATTCACTAAGAATAGAAATAAGATTTAAAATTATCAAAAATATTAATTATTTTAGGTCTTATATCTTCGCCATTGTGTTACATCAAAAACATCATTGTAATTACTTAATCTAATTGTTGTTAGTTATTTAAATGTTTTAATTTATTTAATGAATCCTTAATTCTTATACAATTGGTTTTTTTTGTTTGGAATGTTTAATGGATTTTTAATTTTTGTTGTAGGTATTGATTGATGATGTTGATAAAAATTTTGGTTTTTATTTAGTTAGAACTTTTTTATTCAGACTATATTTATATCTAATTTGGTAGGATTTGCTCTAAATTTTTATATTATAATAAAAACATAACTGATCTGCCATAGTTTGAAGCAAAAAAACTTAAAATTGTTATTGCTACATTAAAAATACTATGATCCGATGTTAAACCACATTACCTATATTATATACTGTAAAAACAAAAATACTACAAATATATATTAAATAAATGAAATATTTCTATATAAAAATAACAAGTTAAAATTATATGAAAAAATAAAATATTTAATAACAATAAATAAACAAATTAAAAACTAAAAATTCATATTAAAACAATTGACTCGTAGTATACCATGGGTTCAAATCTATTCTTCTTTTAAATAGAATTACTTCAATACCAAACACAAAATCTGAGTAAAAATATTCATCTGTTAGACGAATATTGGTTAACCATTAGAAAATATTCTGAAACATAAATTAAAAGAAAGTTTTGATATCCCATATTCGAATTCGAATATACTTCTATTTTTACTAATAAATCAGAACTATAAAACAAAATCATTCCTTACCTATTAAGTTAACTATAACCTAAGAAATCATCATTCAAAATATGATATTTTTGAATCAGAATCTTCTAATTAAAAAAACCTACTCACACAACTACTATAACGCATACATCGATACTGTGCTCAGTATTTACAAACAAACACACTCTCAACTTTGTATTTCACAAAAGTCATAACATGGCTGTCCACACATCTTTGTCAAACATCAAACCATTCAAACCCCAATGGACTATTCAGGTGAAAAAAAAATTAATTCTTGGACATGATTTTAAGCTGATGCATCTGTAAATATAGTTTTCTTTACAACTACTCTTATTCACATTTCTTAATGGCATTCTGTATTTTTTATTTCAGATGTACTCGAATAGGTTGTTTTTTTGTCAACAAACATTTTTTTCATTCATAATCAACCGGTCTGATCTGGAACAGAGTTTGAAACAGAGAATAAAGCTTCCTTAGCTATCAAATCAGCTCTAACATTGGTCGTTTGAGGAATAAACGAAATCGAAACAGAGGTAAAATGAAACAATAAGTCTCTTACTTCCTGAAGAATACCATGAATGGCAATGTGAAGCTCTGAGGAGTTCAGCAATTTGACTAACACTTGGGAGTCTGAGAGTAGACGAAAATCTAAGATATCCAATGAAGCCGCTTTGTCCAGTGCTTCTCTTATCGCCTCTGCTTCAGATGCTAAGGCCGACTGAATGTGCATTTGAGTTGATGATAAGACTCCCAACTCTGTGTTACAGGCCTTCTGAAAGAACCCAACCAGACCTGCAACTTTCAACTGCGAGTTCCAAGCAGCATCGTCATAATAACTTACTCCTGAGAAAGGTTGAGGCTGGCTCTGCCCTCTCGGCTTGGATTGCTTTGGGGCTGCAGTAATAAGTTCTGATTGAGCTTCTTGCCAGGCATTTGCCTCATTAATAGATTTGGTTGTTCTAAGAAAATCACAAACCGAATCCAATGGGTTCAGTTGGGGATTGTTCCAAGGCGCTAACTCCATACATAACTTGATATTTCACCATTTTGTATTGAAAGCAGTCAAAACTTGTAACAGCCCAAATCTTTTTGCAAGAGTTGAGCCTCAAACCAAGCCCACTTTTGTATCAAACCTTAGAAGAATATCACATATGTATAAAAGGAGAACACAAATTTTGAGAGACGCCCTAGAAACTCGCGGCTGCCATGAGTACAACCACCACCACCATTGATCCTTCTTGCTCATCTCTCGCCATTGTTGCTCCAATGTAAGTTTTAATTATTTCTTTTATAACCTTGTTATGGATCTTTGTGAATGGGTTTATTAATAGTGATTTATGGTTGGAAATCATTGTGTAGACATCCACCTCGTCGCCCACAACCACCACTGAAACAATTGCCTCCGATTTGGTGTGTTCTAAGTTTTGTGTCCTTTAGAACCATGATCTTTAATGGTTATCTATATATCTATGTATAATCTGGTAAAATTGACCTGACCATTAGAATCATAACATCAAGACAAGTTCAGAGCTCCGAGGATAGCCGCCGGAGCCACTGCACGTGTCCCCACGCACCGTTGGAGGTAGGTGGTGCGTTCTATTAACTCGGTGACTGGGTTGACTCAGTTTAATCTGGTTTGACTGGTTTATCTCAATTTTAATCAGTTAAGCTCGATTTGACTGGTTTGACCAGTTTAATCGGTTAAGCTTAATTTTGACTATTTATCCGGTTAAGCTCAATTTTGATTAGATTGAACAGTCTAGCTCAATTTTGACTGGTTAAACTCAATTTTAACTTCATTGACCAGTTTAGCTCAATCTTGACTTGTTGATCATTGACTTGCTGATGATCTTGACTGTTGACCATTGACTTTTACAGTTGACCGGTTTGGTCTGTTCGGTTCGGGTTGGTCAGTTAGGTCCGGTTTGGTCGAATTGATACAGAATTAACTGGTTTTAGATGGTTTTTCATAATAAAGATACTTCTAATTAGTTTTTCGTTCTGATTTAAATTCAGAGAGGATTTCATGTATTGTTTAATTCACATGTTGAATGATAGTGATGTGATATATGTGTAGAATTATGTTAGGGGACTTGGGCGAAATACTGTGGTATAACCCGGGGTCATGTGCACGGAGGATACAGATGGCAAGTCGATCTGCTGTGATTGAGCACTATCACATAGAGTTAAGCCTCTTCGGAGGATGGACAATATCTTTTCTCGTTTAGGGACCATTAAGTGTTTTTCTTGGGTACTTTAGATGATGTGGTTTTTAAATATTCTAGATCTAGACTCTCGTGGGTTGGTGTAAGCTGGATTTGACTTGCATATTGCCCCTAGCATCACATACCTTACTGAGTAACTCCCTTGTTACTCACCCTTTATTTTCCTTGTAGGTGAGCACGATGAGTAGTCGGATATATAGGACAGTGCGGTGCTATTATTTTGGGATACACATTGTTTTATTTGGAACTTATTTAAATTTGTTTTATGACATTATTTTTTTAGTTATTTAGATTTAAGTTTTGGTTATTTAGTTTTTATTCAGTTATTGGATATTTAATGATTTCACTTATTGGATCTGAATAATAAAATGTTATTTTCTAAAAATTATTATTGTGTAAGTAAGAAGTTATGATTCGTGACACGTTATGATCAAGAAAAGATGAGATGGATGTTACATTTTCCATATCAGAGCGGGTTTGCCAAACCAGCAGTGACCCATGAGACAATGTGGAGGGTAGTGTAGACCATTTTTGACGGTTTCAACGGTTTTATTGTCTAGGAAAGTTGTTATAAAGTAAAAGAGCATCATTTTTCGTAGTACTATGTTATTGTTAGTGTTTGTAGATTTGTGTGAAATTCTGAGCAAATTATTTTCCTTGCAGATATGACCAAAGAGAGGTGCTCGAGTCGCTAAAGTTACTGCCATAACCCGTGAGTTAGAAGCTGAGGTGGATGAGATCAATGTTGGTCTGGCTTTTGTTAAGCATGTTGACATTGAGACTATGAGACAGATAGCTTAGGATGCATATAAAGAAGCTGCGCATATTGCTATACAATAAGTTACTCAGGAAGCTGTTCGGGCTATAGCGCAAGAAGATGCGCAGATAGCAGCACATGATATAGCTTGTCATGCTGTCTTGCCACACCAGCCAGAAGTTATTCTGCCACTTGTTCCTCAGCCAGCTGTCATTCCTCCCGTTATCCTTCAGCTAGCTGTCATTCCATCAGTTATCCCTCAGCCAGCTGTGATTCCGCCATTTGCTCTTTAGCCAGCCGCAGTTTTACCAGACCATATTACTGGTCAAGTTGTATTGTTAGAGGAATTTTTAGGTACCATCAGAGGATTGAAATCAGTTACACGAGGGTGTTGATGCTGAGGTTGCACCAGCATGGTGTTACGGTGCAGCAGAATGGAACATCGGTTATGGAGCCAGTGCCTTAACCATCACTACCTATCATACATCTTTAGGGACCTAGTTACTGGGAGCTGATAAGGCAGATGAGGTACATGGGTCTAGAATTGTTTGGTGGATCTTTTGATGCCACCGCAATGGATAATTAGGGAAGAAACTTAGATCCTAACTTGGACCATATGAGGTGCCCAAAGGAGCACTGACTTAACTTGGCTACTCAGTATTTGAAGGATGATGCTCTATTTTGGGGGGGGGGGGAGGGTTGTTGAGAGGAACCGGGGACGTTATCGGCTGACTTATGATGACTTTAAGATAGAGTTCACCAAAAAAAATTTCCCACGTGAAACTATGGATGAATAAAAATGTGTTTCAGGATTTCCGGCAGAGAACAAGAACTATAAGGGAGTATGAACTTGAGTTCAGACTGATTCGCAGGTTTGCTGGGAGGGTTATAGATGAAAAAGAGTTGAGAAGGTGATTTATGAAGGGTCTGCGGGTAGAGCTTCATAACCATTGTATCTTGACATATTATCATAGTATGGTGGAGTTGGTAGAGAAGGTCGCTATTCAAAAGATGCAGGTTTGCTGAGAGGGTTATAGATGAACAAGAGCAGAGAAGATAATTTATGAAGGGCTTACGGGTAGAGCTTTATAACCATTGTACCTTGACAGATTATCATAGTATGGTGGAGTTGGTAGAGAATGCCGCTATTCAAAAGACGCGCTTAGCTGAAGAGCAGATACTTCATAGAGGGACTCAACCAGAGCAGGTGAAGTCGCGTGAGATGTTGATGAGATCATTTAAGCAGATGGGACCATCTCAATGTCCTTGTTTTCATTGCCACCATTCGAAAGATATTCTTAACTGTCATATATGTGGTCAGGTTGGACATATAGCAAGATACTGTTCGCAGAAGGCAATGGAAGAATGGAGTTGCTTCAATTGTGGTCAGGTTGGACATTTGATTAGGGATTGCCCAAGGAATAAGCAACAACTATCTGGACCACCGGCCAAATGTCAAGCCATCGCTCCTCAAGTGTTTGCAATCAGAGACGATGAGGGAGCTGAGCCGTTAACTGGTATGCGTTTTATATTATGATTATATATGTATGTGTATTAACTGTGAAATCTTGCTTAGACAATAAACTCATGCATGATCAGTTTTGATTGGGGGTATGCAGGGCCAGGCTTGAGTATAATAGGGCTACAAACCCAAAGAAACAAATGGCCGAATTTTGTTGTCAAAAAGAATTCAACTCATTTCCTCATCTATTAATCTCATGTCTCAACCACTAGACTATTAAGGATATTATTATGAAGGTCGCAAGCACAAGCTTGTATTGCTTGTGCTCAGGGCTGGCTGTGGGGTAGAGTTGCGTTTACTTTGGTTGATACCAGAGCTATGCATAGTTTTGCGAGTCTGGATTTGGTTAAGTGTTAGTCTTTCAAGGGGGTGTTTGAACCAAAAACCGAGCACACTCAGACTGCTGGTACAAAAAAGTTAGGGATTACAGATTTTCATGGAGGTGTGCGAGTATTACTCGAAGGAGTTTAGCTCATTAGAGACCTAACATAGATGGAGTTAAAGCATTATGCTATGAAACTTGGAATGTATTAGTTGACATGACATCAAGTAGTATTGGATTGTCCAAGGTCTAGAATGCATATTCCAATAACAGAAGGGAATATCATATTCCAGGGTATTCGGACAAGCAATGGAATGCCAATTATATCTATGTTACATACAAATAGGGTAGTGGAGATGAGATATGAAGTGTTTCTAGCAACCATTGCTATAGCAAGTAATAGGGAGGAAAAGGATATGACCGACATACGAGTAGTTAGAGAGTACAAAGACGTATTTGAGTCATTGTCAGGACCCTCCAGCAAGAGCTTATGCCCTTACTCTTTAGTTGGAGCCAGGGATGATACCGGTATCACGAGCACTATACCGTTTAGCGACAATAGAAATAGCCGAGTTAAGGAAGCAACTAGAGGATTTGACTGATAAAGGATTTATTCGACCAAACCGTTCGCCGTGGGGGGCACCAGTCTTGTTTGTAAAGAAGAAAGATGGAAGTTTCAGGCTCTGCATACATTACATGGGTCTGAATAAGGTGACTATCAAGAACAAGTATCCATTACCATGAATTGACAAGTTGTTATATCAGTTTTAGGGGGCTCATGGTTTTATAAGATTAATTTAGCGTCAAGGTATCATTAGACATCAATAGCTGAGAAGATGTGCGGAAAATGGCATTTCGAACATGTTATAGTCATTATGAGTTTGTGTTTATGCCTTTTGAATTGATAAATGCAGCAGCAGCATTCACGAAACTGATGCAAGATATTTTTCGGGAACATTTGGATTAGTGTGTGATTGTCTTCATTGATAACATATTGGCTTACTCATAGAGTAGAGAATAGCATGTAGAGCATTTGAGTTTGGAGCTAAAAAAGTTAAGGGAGCATAAGTTGTTTGTAAACCTTAGAAAGTGTAGCTTTTGGCATAGGAAGATTAGATTTTTGGGGTACATTGTTTCCGGGGATAGAGTGGATGTAGATCCAGAGAACATTTCAGCAATAACTGAATGGCCGAACACCTAAAAATGCCACAGAAATTTGTAGTTATTAGGGTTAGCAGGTTATTACTGGAAGTTTGTTAATGGATTTAAACCAATGGCACGATTAACTGGAAAATATGTGAATATTGTCAGACTTTTCAGTTGGTTAAGGCCTAACAAAAAGTACCAAGCGGATTATTGCAGAACTTGCATATGCCAGAATGGAAGTGGGATATGGTGACTATGGATTTTGTCACCAGGTTACCATCGTAATTGGTGGAACAAATGCCATATGGGTTATCATAGACAGACTCACAAAGTCTGCTTATTTCTTGGCAATTAAAAATTCAGACGGGGCAAAGCAGTTGGTGCAGAAGTATAGTGATACTATCGTGAGCTTGCATGGGGTACCAGTTAGTATTGTATTAGACCATGATACAAACTTTACATATAATTTTTGCGAGCTTTCCAGAGGGTTTTGGGAACCAAACTTTATATGAGTACAACGTATCATCCACAGAGAGATAGTCAGTTGGAGAGGACTATTCAGACCCTAGAATATATGTTAAGAGCTTATGTATTAGACTGGGAGGTAGACTGCGATAAACATTTATCGTTGACAGTTACCACTCGAGCATTGTGATGGCACCGTATGAGGCTCTTTATGGTAGACCATGTACACCACTATGCTGGACAGAAGTGGAGGAGCGCAGTATTTTTGAAGATGGATGGATTCAAATGAGAAAGTGGAAATGCTCATGGTTAAACTAAAAGAAGCTCACGACCGTCAAAAAAGTTATGCAGATAACTACCGAAAAGATTTGGAATTTGAGGTGGGTGACCTAGATTACTTAAACATGAGAAGGTTTCAAGGAGGATCAGAGACAAGAAAGCTAAATTGAGAGTTCATGGTAGTCCATCATAAATTGAGACTCATGCTCCCAGGTTTGATCATATGGACTCCATCTCTTTCCCAACAAACTCTAAACATCGTGGTTTTTTCCCTTATACTTCTTTTTCTTGGCATTCCAAAACTGTAATGGGTTGCGGTCAGGTTACTTCTGATGTCACCTAGTGGCTGCTGCAAAATAAGCTCATGTTCTCTGATAACTTTTCTTATAACCGATATATAAAATACCTTGTAAAAATCCTTCAACTCTAATGTAAAAACTAGGCGATAAGCCATAACCCTGACCCATTCAACAATAGGATACAAACCCATGTAATGAGGCTAAGCTTCTTCATCCTTTGGTCTCTTATCCTCCCTAAAAATCCTTATCTTTAAGTATACTAGGTCACCCACTTCAAATTCCAGATCCTTTCGGTGTTTATCTGCATAATTTGTTTTACGGTCGGGAGCTTCTTTTAGTGTAACATTAAGTATTTCCACTTGCTCACCTGTTTTTTTTGAATCCAATCATCCTCATAGATATTATGCTCCCCAAATTTGTCCAGCACAGTGGTGTACGGCATGGTCTACCGTAAAGGGCTTCAAACTGTACCATCTCTATGCTCGAGTGGTAACTGTTATTATAAGCAAACTTTGCCAATGGTAATTGCTTACCCAAGTTTTATTTCCTGTCTAATACACAAGCCCTAAATATATCTTCTAGGGTTTGCATAGTCTTCTCTGACTGACCAACACTGTATGTGGGTGATACGCTGTACTCATGTGCACTTTAGTTCCTAAAACATTTTGGAAGGCATACCAAAAATTAGATGTAAACTTTGTGTCCCGGTCTGATACAATACTAAATAATACTCCATACCACCTTACAATAGTATCAATATACTCCTGTGCCAACTAAGAGATTAAGAGATTAAGAGAATAAGAACAAGCTAGATGAAGGTGGCCTTGGCGGCCTTAGAGAAGAGAATTCTTATTGGGTTAAGTTAATTACATTGGCTGCGGGATTTCCCTTTTATAAGCTAAGGGAAATCCTTGAGTTGCACGCCTAAGATAAATGGAAATAGCACAAAGAGAATATACTGATACAAGAGAAAAGGAAAACTTGGTATAAATGGAAAACTTCTATTTATCTTATGGAGGTGACTCAGTTTTTTGATCAATACTCCCCCTCAAGTTTAGCCGTAGGTAACAAAGGCTAAGCTTGGATACCCCATAGGCGTTACCTCGGTAAAAACCTCATCATAAGGGAAAACCACTTGGGAAAAAAACCTAGGATGAGGAAAAGAGCATACCGTCCATGGGTGTAGAGGATCTGATCAAAGATGAGAAGGATCCATAAGTCCTAGTTTGCCATATATGTGGTTGCAGACCTTAAGACTTGCAGCTTTGGTGAAGATATCAACTAGTTGATCTTCACTTCTTGTATAACAGGGTAGAGTCACTCCTTCCTCGATCTTCTCCCTAACTTTGTGGCAGTCAACCTTTATGTGTTTTGTTCTCTCATGGAACACCGAGTTACTAGCTATGTGGATGGCAACTTGGTTGTCACAATGCATCATGATAGGGCTTGTAGTTTTAATGCCTAGGTCTTTGAGCAGTGCTTTAAGCCAAACCAGTTCGTTTGTGAACTTCCTCATTGCCTTATATTCTGACTCAGCACTTGATTATGACACTACTTTCTGCTTCTTCGACTTCCATGTAACCAAGTTTCCACCAACAAATGTGCAATAGCCTGTGGTTGATTTCCTATCCTTTGTATCACCAGCATAGTCCACATCACAATAGCCAACTATCTCAGCATTTCCATTCTTTCCCATCCATATGCCTTGTTCTGGACTTCCTTTGAGATACCTCAAGATACATTCTACCATCTTCCAATGATATATTGTGGGTGTTTGCATGTGTTGACTCACCTGGTTCACAGCAAAACATAAATCAGGTCTGGTGATAGTCAAGTAGATGAGCTTACCTACTAATCGCCTATATTGAAGTGGATCAGCATAGGGCTTGTCTGATGGATCTTGATATTTCCCTTCCATGTTCTCCCCTTTTCACTTGACCTTGTAGCCATCTTCAAGTGGAGTTTTAGCTGGCTTTGCTCCAAGGTTTCCTGTCTCATTTAACAAATCAAGAGTATATTTCCTTTGTGAAAGAAATAGGTCATCCTCTGAACGACATATTTCAATCCCTAGGAAATACTTTAGTTCTCCAAGATCTTTAATATCAAAGATAGTCTTAAGGAAAGTTTTAGTGTTTTGAATACCGTCCTTATCATTGCCTGAAATGATAAGATCATCCACATAGACTAAGACCACAATGATCCCTTTGGAGCTTTGAAGAGTGAAGAGAGTGTGGTCGGATTCCGATCTTTTGAAGCCCCTTCCTTTAAGAGTGGAGCTCAGTTTGTGATACCATGCCCTTGGAGATTGCTTCAGTCCATAAATTGCCTTCCTAAGTTTGAAGAATTTTACTGGAGTAATGGAACTTTTAAAATCTGGTGGTGGTGTCATGTATACTTCTTCTGCAAGTTCTCCTTGTAAGAAAGCATTTTTCATGTCCATTTATCATAGCTCCCAATCTAGATTTATTGCTAAGGAAAGAACCACTCTAACCGTGTGGAGTTTGGCTACTGGAGCAAAGGTGTATGTGTAGTCATCTCCATATATTTGTGTGAATCCCCTTGCAACTAGTCTAGTCTTATACCTCTCAATATCTCTATTGCTTAGGTATTTGATAGTGAAAACCCATTTGGAGCTAACATCTTTCTTTCCCTGAGGAAGATTAACCTCATCCCATGTATGGTTCCTCTCCATAGCCTCAACTTCATCTTTTACAGCTTCTAACCATTGTTTGTTGTCCTTTGCTTCCTCATAGATCTGGGGAATCCATTGGGCTTCAATCTTTCCTAAAAAGGCTTGATGAGCGATTGACAAAAGGTCAAGTGAACATACGGCTTGAATAGGGTGTGCTACAGCTTGATTATTGAAGTACACTCTTGTTTTTTTCCAATGATCAGGACCAAAATTTTGTCTTGTGCTTCTCCTAAGAGGAGGCGCCTCCTCTTCTTCTCTTTCCAACTCATGAATCACAGTTTCCTCTTCTTAAGTGGCCTCTCTTTCTCTTTCTGACCCATGATCTTGGATTTCCGGAACTATTTCCCCAGTAACAACTTCCTCCTCTTGATCTTGGTCTTGTTCTTTGTCAAGAAAATCTTGTTCTGTTTGTATGTTCTCAGTTTTGTCCCTGGTTTTACCAATTTCATGATTGTTCCCAAGGTGACTTAGAAGGTATTTGAGGCTTGTGGCTCTGTCATTTGGTGAACTTGCCAAATCTTTCAAGCTCTCCCAGTCCTTCTTCTTATAGTACCCTTGGTGTTCAATAAACTTGACTTCCCTTAAAACAACATTTCTGTTCTTTGAGAAATCATAGCATTTGTACTCCTTTTTTTGTTGTGGAGTATCCTAGGAACATCCCTCTTGTGCTCTTAGCCTCAAACTTGTCCCTTAGTTCACCTGGTCTTAAGACAAAACATACGCACCCAAAACCACGTAAGTGATCAAGGGAAGGTTTTGTTTTATTTAGTACCTCAAATGGTGATATGTCATTGAGAACCCTTGTTGGTATCCTATTAATGAGATAGCATGCTGCCATGACTGCATCCCCCCCCCCCCCAAAATCTTCTTGGTACATTGGTATAAAACATCATGGATCTTGCTACTTCCATGAGATGTCTATTCTTCCTCTCGGCCACTCCATTATGTTGTGGTGTATATGGACAGCTGGTTTGATGTAGTATCCCATGTTTTCTCAAGTGATCTTTGAATTTGTGACTAGTGTATTCTCCTCCATTGTCCGACCTAAGTATCTTAATCTTTGCATTAAACTGATTAGTCACATAAGATTGGAAGTTAAAAAACGCATCAAATACTTTATCTTTAGATGGTAATAGTGTGACCCATGTATACTTAGAGTTTTCATCAATGAATGTGACATAGTACTTATTATTATCTCTAGACAATGAAGGTGAAGTCCATACATCAGAATGCACTAGATCAAAGCATTGTTCATATATTGTTGAAGAATTGGAGAAAAAAAGTTCTACAATGTTTGCCTAGAATGCAAGCTTCACAACTCGAATTATCAAAGACAACATCAGGTAACATTATTTCAAGGGCTCTAGAGTGAGGATGTCCTAATCTAGCATGCCATAATGTACTAGAACTCGAATCAAAACAAGATTTAAAAGAAAGAGTTGAAGGGTCGTTAGATGAAGGATCTTCAAGAATGTATAAGTCGCCCTTAGTGTTTCCTTCTCCAATAAATTTTCCACTTTTAATATCGTGAAAATGAAAGCTATTAGGACCAAAGATAGCATAACAATTAAGATCACTCGTTGCCGTTTTTACTGATACAAGGTTAGAAGTGAAATCAGGCGTAAAGAAAGCTTTAGAGTTCTTATCACACAATTTCAAGTCACCTATTCCTCTTACAGGAATTCTATCACTATTTGCAATCATCACATTACCACTAGCCGGTTTAACATTGTTAATGAGTCTAGGATTACTAATCATGTGATGTGAAGCTCCTGAATCGATTACTAATGTTTTACTAGGTGTATTTGGTAAAGAAGCTAAATGAGTGATACCGGATTCCTTTTGGGTAAGAGCGGCAATTGACTTGATAAGAGCTTCTAAGTCTGACTTCCTCACAACGTCATTGCTTGGAAGATCCAGCTTGTCCTTGGTCACTTATCTCCTTGGCAAAGTGTACTTGAGCTTTTGGTTGGAACTTGGCCGGCTTAAGATGTGGATGGAGGATCCAACATTTATCCTTGATATGGCCTCTCTTCTTGCAATGATCACACACCAAGGTCTTCCGATCTTCATGTTTGAATGCTACCTTGTCGGCCATGACCATATCTCCTTTCCCACTAAACAGTCCAACCGATCCTTGCTCTCGTTGAACTTGAGAGCACACATCCTCCAAGCTTGGTAACTTCTCTGCCCTAAGGATATACTTGATCAGATCATTGTAGGATGGGTTCAGGGTGAGTAGCAAGCCAAATACCTTGTCTTGTTCACTCCTTTCCCTTATGACTGCCAGGTCAATAGAGATAGGTCTAAGCATCTCCAATTCTGCCCAAAGAGATCTAAACTTTCCAAAGTGAGTGGTGAACCCCAGGTCTTCTTGGTTAAGGTTGTTGATAGCCTTCTTAACTTCAAACACACGGGTAAGATTAGAAACATTCCCATAAACATTCTTGAGAGTATCCCACAGTTCCTTAGTTATTTCACAATATGAGTAAGCTTCAAGTATTGGTGCTTCTAGAGAGTTGTGAAGCAGTCCAATAACACTTTGATCCTCTTGGAACCATTGGCTCTCCTCTGTGGTTCCCTTCTTCACTTGGATGCCTTCTATATGACTCCAAAGTCCACGACCACAAAAGAGCTGTTTTGATTGTTCTTGCCCACAGCAAGTAATTTGCTCCTTTGAGGGTTACCGGGGTGATAATGGGTTTAGAACTTTCCATAGCTCACTAGATCTACCCGTTTACTCGTTCAAGGGTAATCAAGAAACGATTTCAAAGAGTACAAGAAGAATTGAAATAACAGAGTATCAAGAGAATAACAGAAACAAAGATGAGACCTCAAACCGCCAAAGGCACGGTTAGAGATTCCTAGAGAGCAAAGAAACAAAAGATTCAAAACCCCAAGGCCACTAGAATAGATTTAAGAATAAAAGGATGAACCATGCTCTGATACCATAAGAGATTAAGAGAATAAGAACAAGCTAGATAAGGTGGCCTTGGTGGCCTTAGAGAAGAGAATTCTTATTAGGTTAAATTAATTACATTGGCTGCAGGATTTCCCTTTTATAGGCTGAGGGAAATCCTTGAGTTGCACGCCTAACATAAATGGAAATAGTACAAAGAGAATATGCTGATACAAGAGAAAAGGAAAACTTGGTATAAATGGAAAACTTCCATTTATCTTATGGAGGTGACTCGGTTTGTTTGATCAATACCAACTGCTCTGTCCCGCCTGATTTTTAATTGCCAATAAATGAGCCGACTATGTGAATTGGTCTACGATAGTCTATATGGAGTTTGTACCACCAAGAACGGTGGTAACACAGTGACAAAACCTATAGTCATCATATTCCACTTTTATTCTGACATAGGCAAGTTATGCAATAATCAGCTTGGTACTTTATATTCTGCCTTAATCAACTAACAAATCTGACATTGAGATACGCATATGGCTACATCATTTTTCATTCTGCCTAATGATAATATTGCTTCAGGTCATGATACATCTTTGTACTATCCAGGTGGATAGAAAATCATGAGTAATGAGCCTGTTGTAAAATTTCATTTCTTAATTGTTCATCTACAGGCACACACACACTCGATTCTAGTATAAATAAGTCTCATTAGTAGCTGTGTGATTTCATGCCACCTTTTATCAACCAAATTTCCCAAAGTCTTGTCTTTTCCTTGAGCCTGCCGTCTTCCATAATTTATATGCTTGGTTCAATACCTTGAGACCTGGTGTTTCTTCCTCCATATTAATAGCATCCAATTTATGATTAGCAAGTGCTCCAACTAACTTATGGGTCTCTTTAATACTGGATACTTCTCGGCGACACCTGCTTAGTGTGTCTGCTACCTGATTGGCTTTACCCAGACGGTAAGTGATCTCGAGGTTCTAATCTGCTAAAAGTTCTATCTATCTATATTGCCTCAATTTCAACTCCCCCTGAGTGAATATGTACTTTAACCTCTGGTGGTCAGTGAAGATCTGTACTTTTCTCCATACAATTATGCTTTCCAAATCTTTAGCGCAAACACAACTGCTGCCAACTCGAGATCATGGGTAGGATAATTCATTTCATGGAGCCTCAACTGACTTGATGCATACGCAATCACTTTTTCCTCTTGTATTAAAACACAACCAACCCATATGTATCCGTATATACCGAAATTGTATCCCTGGCCTTGGAAGTGGTGTCCAAGTTAAATGCATTTTCAGCTTCGCAAAACTCTTGGAACAATCGTCCGTCCACTCAAACTTCACATTGTTGCCAGTTAACCATGTCATTGGTTTAGCGAGACTAGCAAAACCATTAACAAACTTACGGTAATAACTTGTTAACCCCAGGAAATTATGAATATTTGTGGCATCTAGGGTTTTGGCCACTCATTGATTACTGAAATCTTTTCTAGATCTACAGTCACTCCCTCTCCAGAAACAATATTCTCCAAAATTCCAATATTCCTTTGCCAAAGGCTACACTTGCTAAATTTTGCAAACAACTTATGCTCCATCAACTTGTGTTGAACAAAACTCAAATGCTCGACATGCTTTTATGTATTCCGTAAGTAAACCAATATTCATCAATGAAGACAAATCGCACACTTATCCAAATTTTCATGGAAACATCGTTCATTAGTTTTTTGAATGTCGTTGGTGTATTTGTCAATCCAAATGCCATAACCACAAACTCATAATGACCATAATTTGCCTAAAATGCTATTTCCGCACATCTTCCTCTGCTATTGTTATCTGACGATATCTTGATGCTAAATTAATCTTTAAAAATCATGAGGCCCCCTGCAAATGATCTATCAACTCAACAATTCGTGGTAATGGATAATTTTTCTTGTAGTCACATTATTCAGGCCCTTGTAATATATACAGAGCCTGAAACATCCATCTTTCTTCTTTACAAACGAAAGTGGTGCCCCCACGGCAAACTGTTTGGTCAGATAAACCCTTTATCAGTCGAGTCCTATATTTTCTTCTTTAACTCGGCCATTTCTGCTAGTGCTAAACGATATGGTGTTCATTATACCGGTATTGTCCCTGGCTTCAACTCAATATAAAGGGCATCACCTCTTGCCAGAAGCGGTCCTGACAATGGCTTAAATATGTCTCTTTACTCTTTTAAACACTAGTATAACGGGTATATCCTTTCTTCTCGTTACATTTTATAGCTATGGTTTTCTGAATACCCTGGAATATGATATTCTCTTATGCTCTTGGAATATGCACTCTAGACCTTGGATAATCCAACACTATTCGATAACGTCTCAACCAATCTATTCCAAGTATCATATCATAGTGATTTGATTTCATATCATAGTGAGTAATACTTGCACACCTTGATGAAACCCTGTAATCTCCAAGTTTTATGTACCGTTTGTCTGAATCTGATTGGTTTTTGGTTCAAATACCCCCTTAAAAGACCAGCACTTGACCAAATCCTTACTTTAAAAACTGATCCTACACGAGTTTATTCACTAAGCAATATTTCACAGTTAATGCATATGCATTGATAATCATAATACAAAATACATACAAGCTATAGGCTCATCTCCCTCATGATCTCTGATAACAAACACTCGAGGAGCGATGGCTTGGCACTTGGCCGGTGGTCCAGGTAGTTGTTACTTATTTCTTGGCCAATCCATAATCAAATGACCAACCTAACCACATTTGAACAGAATTTAGGGTTTTGGTCCGAGACTATAGGTTGTAAATGTAATGCAGTCGCCCAGCATCCCCAAAGAACATATCGGCTATGGTAGTTGCATCCCATGTTTTGGAGCAAGCTACAAAATGCGTCATTTTGGAGAATTAGTTAACCACAACCACAACGAATCCTTTTGTTCCATAGGTGGTAGTCATAGAAGAAATCCATGGAGAGATCCACCCATGGAGATGTTGGGATACACACTGGAATATAGAGCCCGTGGTAATGAATCCGGGATTTGGCTCGTTGGCAGGTCAAGCAATTAGAGCATAAAACCTCTACCATGCTTCTCATTTTTGGCAAGTAAAAGTGGCTTCTCAGCATGGCTAACGTCTTGTGTGATCCGAAGTGGCCCATTAAACCACCACTATTAGCTTTCTATATGAGTAGCTGACGGATAGAGCCATCGGGAATACAAAGTCGCCATCCCTTGAATAGGAAATAATCATGCAAGTAGAAGTCTCTGTATGGGCCCTTACCCTAACTGGAGTATGGCGTCTTTAGTCTTGGGTCTTCTTGGTGTTGGTCCCTCAGGTTCGCAAACACAAATACTTTGGTTTCTACAGTTGTAATAAAGACGTGTCTCCTGGACAAAACGTTGGTCACAACATTGTCTTTCCCTTTCTTGTACTTGATTACATAGGGAAATAACTCAATGAACTCTAACTACTTGGCATGTCACCTTTTCAAATTGGTTTTTCCCCATAGATATTTCAAAATCTCATGGTCTGAGTGGATTATACATTCTTCGGAGATGAGGTAATGCTGCCAGTTTTCTATAACCCTAACCAGGGCATACAATTCTTTATCATAGGTGGGGTAATTGAAGGAGCCTCCGCTGATTTTCTCACTAAAGTAGGTGATCAATATTGATCAAACAAACCGAGTCACCTCCATAAGATAAATGGAAGTTTTCCATTTATACCAAGTTTTCCTTTTCTCTTGTATCAGCATATTCTCTTTGTACTATTTCCATTTATCTTAGGCATGCAACTCAAGGATTTATCTTAGCATATAAAAGGGAAATCCCGCAGCCAATATAATCAACTTAACCTAATAGAAATTCATTCTCTATGGTCGTCAAGGCCACCTTCTTCTAGTAATTTTTATTCTACAAAATCTCTTATGCTATCAGAGTGTGGTTCTTAATCTTTTATTCTTAATTCATTCTTAGTGGCCTTGGCGACTCAATTCTTTTGTTTCAATATTTTCTAGAAATCTTTAGCCTAGTCTTTGGCGGGTTGAAGTTTCATCTCTGTTATTTTCTTGATATTCTTTCATCCAAATTCTCTTAATACTTCTTGAAATCTTATATTTGTTACACTTGTACAAGTGAGTTGATAGATCTGGTAAGTCATAGAAAATTCCAAACCCATTATCACTCCGGTAGTTCTCAAAGGAGTAAACTACTTGTTGTGGGCTAGAACAACCAGAACAACTCTTTGTGGCCGCGGACTTTGGAGCCATATAGAAGGCATCCAGGTGAAGAAGGAAACCACATAAGAGAACCAATGGTTCCAAGAGGATCAAAGTGTTCTTGGGCTACTCCACAACTCTCTAGAAGCGCCAATACTTGAAGCCTACTCCTATTGTTAAACGGCTAAGGAACTGTGGCATACTCTTAAGAATGTCTATGGTAATGTTTCCAATCTCACCCGTGTGTTTGAAGTAAAAAAGGCTATAAACAATTTCAGCCAAAAAGACCTAGAGTTCACGACTCACTTTGGAAGGTTTAGATCACTTTGGGTAGAATTGGAGATGCTTAGGCCTATCTTAATAGATCCGGCAGTCATCAGGGAAAGGAGTGAACAAGACAAGGTCTTTGGCTTGCTACTTACCCTGAATCCATCCTACAACGATCTGATCAAGCATATCCTTAGAGCAGAGAAGTTACCAAGCTTAGAGGATGTGTGTTCTCAAGTTCAACGTGAGCAAGGATTGGCTGGACTCTTCAGTAGGAAAGGAGATATGGTCATGGCTCACAAGGTAGCATTCAGACATGATGATCGGAAGACCCTGGTGTGTGATCATTGTAAGAAGAGAGGTCATATCAAGGACAAGTGCTGGATCCTTCACCCACATCTTAACCCGGCCAAATTCCAAACAAAAGCTCAAGCACACTTTGCCAAGGACAAGCTGGATCATCTAAGAAAGGAGAGGAGCTGGCTATGTTCACCTATAGCAATGATATTGTGAGGAAGTCGGACTTGGAAGCCCTTATCAAGTCGATTGCCCCCTTTACCCAAAGGGAATCCGGTATCACTTATTTAGCTTCTTTACCTAATTCACCTAGTAAAACATTAGTAATTGATTTAGGGGCTTCACATCACATGATTAGTAATCCTAGACTCATTAGTAATGTTAAATGAGCTAGTGGTAATGTGATAATTGCAAATGGTGATAGAATTCCTGTAAGAGGAATAGGTGACTTGAAATTGTGGGATAAGAACTCTAAAGCTTTCTTTATGCCTGATTTTACTTCTAACCTTGTATCAGTAAAAAGGGCAACGAATGATCTCAATTGTTATGCTATCTTTGGTCCTAATAGCTTTCATTTTCAGGATATTAAAAGTGGAAAGGTTATTGGAGAAGGAAACACTAAGGGAGACTTATACATTCTTGAAGATACTTCATCTAACCACCTCTTTCTTTTAAATCTTGTTTTGCTTTGAGCTCTAGTACACTATGGTATGCTAGATTAGGACATCCTCACTCTAGAGCCCTTGAAATAATGTTACCTAATATTATCTTTGATAATTCGAGTTGTGAAGCTTGCATTCTAGGCAAACATTGTAAAACTGTTTTTCCCAAGTCTTCAACAATATATGAACAATGCTTTGACCTAGTGCATTCTGATGTATGGACTTCACCTTCATTTTCTAGGGATAATAATAAGTATTATGTCACATTCATTGATGAAAAATTTAAGTATACGTAGGTCACACTATTACCATCTAAGGAAAAAGTATTTGATGCATTTCTAAACTTCCAAGCATATGTGACTAATCAGTTTTATGCAAAGATTAAAATACTTAGGTCGGACAATGGTGGAGAATACACAAGTCACAAGTTCAAAGATCACTTGAAAAAACATGGGATTCTACATCAAACCAGCTGTCCCTATACACCACAACAGAATGGAGTGGCCGAGAGGAAGAATAGACATCTCATGGAAGTGGCAAGATCCATGATGTTTTACACCAATGTCCAAAGAAGATTCTGGGGGATGCGGTCATGGCAGCATGCTATCTCATTAATAGGATACCTACACGGGTCCTTAATGATATATCACCATTTGAGGTACTAAATAAAACAAAACCTTCACTTGATCACTTACGTATGTTTGGGTGTGTGTGTTTTATCTTAAGATCAGGTGAGCTAAGGGACAAGCTTGAGTCTAAGAGTACAAAAGGAATGTTCCTAGGATACTCCAGTACTCAAAAGGGGTACAAATGCTATGAATTCTCAAAGAACAGAACTGTTGTTTTAAGGGAAGTCAAATTTATTGAACACCAAGGATACTATGAGAAGAAGGACTGGGAGAGCTTGAAAGATTTGACAAGCTCACCAAATGATAGAGCCGCAAGCCTCAGATACCTTCTAAGTCACTTTGGGAACAACCATGAAACTAGTTGTTGATTTTATAGGTTTAGAAAGAGATAAGGATGGAGATGAGAGAATTGGCGTAATAAGGAAGAGAAAGATTGCTGAATATTTCTTCTTATTCACACACACTTATTTACAAGAGATTACATGTATTTATAGACTTTTTACATTGAAATGAAGAAGAATCAAGGAAGAGGAGAGGAGGGGCGTGAAGAAGGGAAGAGAGATGGGTGAGCTGCTCCAATAGTCTTGTTGCACCATGCCCTGCTCTGACGCGCACCATGCCCTGCTCTGATGCGCCCATGCTTGTGCCCATACCTCTCTTTGCTTCCTCACTTAGTTTAGTTAGATTGTCTAGTTGAGATCCAACAGCTTCCTTTTCTTCTAGTTCCTTCTCAACTAGTTCTCCTTCTAGTTTCTTCACAACTAGTTCTCTTTTTCCTTCCCTCCTTCTCTTAAGTTTGAATTATTCTTCTTCTTGAGATCACATATTTCAACACTCCCCCTCAAGATTGGTCGGTGAAGATCCTTTAGACCGATCTTGCCATGTATGTGATCCCCAATGATAGAGGATGTTGCCTTGGTGAAGATATCCGCTAGCTGTTCCCCACTTGCTACAAATGCGGGTTTGATGATTCCTTCTTGAATCTTTCCCCTCACAAAGTGACAATCCACTTCTATATGCTTGGTCCTTTCATGGAATACCGGATTGGATGCTATATGTATTGCAGCTTGATTATCACAATACAACAGCATCTCCTCAGCCTCATGTATTCCAAGATCTTCTAGGAATGCCTTCACCCATATCAATTCTTTTGTCACCTCCTTCATAGCCCTATACTCGGCTTCAGCACTTGATAAGGCTATAACTTTCTGCTTCTTACTTCTCCAAGTGACTAGATTACCTCCCACAAAGGTACAAAAACCGGATGTGGACTTTCTATCTTGCTTATCTCTAGCCCAATCCGCATCACAATATCCTTGAACCTTTGTGTTTCCATTAGCCTTCATCCATATGCCTTTTCTAGGGCTGTTTTTTAAGTACCTTAGCAGCCTCTCAATCATGTTCCAATGCTGCATAGTTGGTTTTTGCATATGTTGACTCACACGGTTCACTGCAAAGCAAATGTCCGGCCTTGTGATAGTGAGGTAGATGAGCTTGCCCACCATCCTTTGATACCTCTTAATATCTTCCAATGGCTCCCCCTCAGGATTATCTTGGTAGCCTTCTTCTATTGGAGTTTTAGCCGGCTTGGATCCTAACTTGCCAGTTTCTTCCAAGAGATCCAGCACATATTTCCTTTGAGAGATGAACATCCCATCTTCAAACCGTGTCATCTCAATCCCTAGGAAGTATTTAAGCTCTCCCAGATCCTTTATATCAAAAGCGATCTTCAAGAGTTTCTTGATTTGATCTACTCCATCTTTATCACTTCCTGTGATGATTAGATCATCAACATAGATCAAGACCACCACTACTCCTCCTTCACTTTGCCTTGTGAAGAGGGTATGATCAGCTTCAGATCTTATGAACTCCTTATCCAATAGACAAGCGCTTAGCCTTTGGTACCATGCTCTTGGAGATTGCTTTAGCCCATAGATTGCTTTCTTCAATCTGCAAACCTTGTTGCCTTCCTTATGATATCCTTGGGGTGGATCCATATATACCTCTTCTTCCAAATCTCCTTGCAAGAAGGCGTTCTTGACATCCATCTGCCATAGATCCCACTTCAAGTTCACTGCCACTGAGATTAGGATTCTTATGGAGTGGAGCTTAGCAACCGGAGCAAATGTCTCGGTATAATCCTCCCCATAGATTTGAGTGTATCCTTTTGCCACCAGCCTTGCTTTGTACCTCTCTATTTTCCCATCACTTGTATACTTGATTGTGTAAACCCATCTACACCCAACTGATTTCTTATCCTTTGGTAATTCGGTCAAGTACCAAGTGTGGTTCTTTTCCATGGACTTCATTTCCTCTTCCATGGCTTTTACCCATACTCCATTCTCACACGCTTCTTCATATGAGTTAGGTATGGATTCCTTACTGATTCTTCCAAGAAAAGCTTCATGCTCCATAGGTAAGGATGCCAACGAGCAAAAATGCTCAATGGGATATGTGATAGTGCTAGTTTGAGTGTTATCTCCCCCTTGTGATAAGAGAATGCTGTCGCCAATAGGATCGAGATCTAAGCTCGCCGTACGCACAGGACATTCTCTTATCACACAAGGAAGATTACTCGCACTAGACTCCCCTTGGAGCATGGCAGAGTTGTTGTAGCCATAGTAAACACGTTGTCGCCTTTGTCTTGTACTTCTTCTTAGGGGTACGGTTGGCTCAAGTTCTCCCTCACCATCATTCGCTTCTTCTTCAACAGAATTCTGATCTTGCTCCGCATGTGCCTCATCTTCTACTCTGGTTTCAGATGATTCGCTCTCTCCTTGTACTTCATTTATTAGAGCGTCATTAACCCGCATCCAATCCATAGGTAATGAAGTCACATCCTCCGGAGCTTCATGGTTCTTGTTTCCATAAAATCCTTCTTCTTCATTGAATCTCACCTCTCTAGATACATAGACCCTCCTTGTCTCCGGATTGTAGACCTTGTATCCTTTTTGTGTTGGTGAGTAGCCAATGAACACACACTTCATACTTCGAGGTTCAAGCTTGCTTCTTTGTCCCTCCGGTAGAAACATATAACAAGAACATCCAAAGGTCTTCATATGGTTCACGCTTGGCTTGCTTTTGTGTAGCACTTCAAATGGTGATTTATTATCCATATTTTTCGTTGGAAGCCGGTTGATCAAGTAATTTGAAGTCATTACTGCATCTCCCCAATGAAACTTAGGTACTCCTTTGGCAATCATGAGGGTTCTTGCAACTTCCATGAGATGCCTATTCTTTCTTTCTGCTACCCCATTTTGTTGTGGAGTGTATGCACACGATGTTTGGTGTATGATACCAAGATTATTGAGTAACTCCTTGAATCGTTTGCTCACATACTCCCCTCCATTATCACTTCTTAAGATCTTGATTTTGGTCTTGAATTGGGTAGAGATATATTTGGTGAAGTTAGTAAACGCTTCATATACTTGATCCTTTGAATGTAAGAGTGTGATCCATGTGTATCTTGAGTAGTCATCAATGAATGAAACAAAATATTTATATTGATCTCTTGAGTTACATGGGGCGGTCCATACATCCGAGTGTACAATGCCAAAAGCTTCATCACAAGTTGTAGATGAAGAGGGGAAAAACTGTCTACAATGTTTCCCTAGTACACATGCTTCACAAACTTCTTCTTCTTGAACGAGATTGGGTAAGACCATCTTGAGGATAGCTGAACTTGGATGTCCTAGCCTTCCATGCCATAATGAGCTATCTCCAATCTCCTTCTTGTTAAAAATTTCCTTATCCGCCTTCACTCCAAGAGCTTTTAGCTTTTCTTGTTTATTTGTTTCCAACAGATACACTCCATCCTCCACCTTCCCTTCTCCGAGTACATGATTTGTTTTAGGGTCCTGAAACTTCACAAAGTCAGTCCCAAACATTGCCACACAATCCAAATCTTTTGTTGCTTTATGAACTGATAAAAGGTTGGATGAGAAGCTAGGCATGTATAATGCTTTAGTTTCTTTTGTGAAAAGGTCTAACTCTCCTATCCCTTCAATCGGAACTGAGCTTCCATTGGCTATTTGTACATTTCCATGATAAGGCTCAAGATTTTTCAGCATGTCTTGATCCTTAATCATGTGATGAGAAGCCCCCGAATCCACAATGATCATATTCTTCTTAATGGAGCTTTTAGAGCTAAATAGGCTCTTACCGGATTCTGTGAGCTTGGATAGACTCTTGATGAGAGCCTCAAACTCGGATCTTCTGACCATCTCTTCAACAGGTTGCGTGACTCCCATGAAGGCTCTAGGTCCACCTCCATTCTCCTTTAGCCGCTTAGGCCTTAAGTGTGGGTAAAGAGTCCAACACTTCTCCTTAGTGTGCCCCTTCATCTTACAATGCTCACATTCCAAAACCCTCTTGTCGAATGTGAGATTCCTCTTTGCAAGATGTGCGGCCTCACTTGGTGCACGGAATAGGTCTCTTGACCCTTCCTCCCTTTGTATCATGCCACATACTTCAGCTAGACTTGGCAGCTTCTCAAATCTGAGTATGTGCTTGATAAGATCTTTGTAGGATGCATTGAGTGCCAAGAGAAGTCCAAACACTTGGTCTTGGTCACGTCTTTCTCCTAACTCCTTGGGGTCGATTGTGTGTGGCCTCAAAATCTCTAACTCGGCCCACAAGCTTCTATACTCCCCAAACATTTCCTTGAATGGCTTCTCCTCTTGTTGAAGCTCATTCAGCGCCCTCTTCACCTCAAATATTCTTGATATATTTGAGACATTTCCATATACTCCCTTGAGTATATCCCATAGTTCTTTGGCGGAATCGGCATATGAGTAGGCCGCCAAGATGGATGACTCTAGTGAGCTTTGAAGAAGAGAGAGCGTGTATTGTTCCTCTTGTTCTTCCTTAGCTTCTTCTTTTTCATTTCTCACTACAGCTTCCGCTACCTCTTTTGGCTCAACATATCGCCAAAGTCCTCTTCCTCTAAGGATGGTCTTAGTGGTTTTTGCCCAAAGGAGATAGTTGTTTCCTTTGAGCATGACTGAGATTGCTACTCTATTTGTCTCCATTTTCTAGTGACAATACACAATTCTAGTTCTTTCACAACTTGAAGATCCTATGATCCCAAGGATATTAATCTCAGAGTGAATAGAACTAGGAGGATGTATTGTTATAGATTAGAAGATTTGTAGAGTGCTAGAAGAGTTATAAGGTGAGATTTAAGCGGTTGAAGGATAAACCCGCTCTGATACCATGTTGATTTTAGAGGTTTAGAAAGAGATAAGGATGGAGAT
This sequence comes from Nasturtium officinale, assembly GCA_963854855.1. NCBI lineage: Eukaryota > Viridiplantae > Streptophyta > Magnoliopsida > Brassicales > Brassicaceae > Nasturtium > Nasturtium officinale. Next base: position 3,765,104 of record OY978512.1, read on the forward strand.
GAGAGAATTGGCGTAATAAGGAAGAGAAAGATTGCTGAATATTTCTTCTTATTCACACACACTTCTTTACAAGAGATTACATGTATTTATAGACTTTTTACATTGAAATGAAGAAGAATCAAGGAAGAGGAGAGGAGGGGCGTGAAGAAGGGAAGAGAGATGGGTGAGCTGCTCCAATAGTCTTGTTGCACCATGCCCTGCTCTGACGCGCACCATGCCCTGCTCTGATGCGCCCATGCTTGTGCACATACCTCTCTTTGCTTCCTCACTTAGTTTAGTTAGATTGTCTAGTTGAGATCCAACAGCTTCCTTTTCTTCTAGTTCCTTCTCAACTAGTTCTCCTTCTAGTTTCTTCACAACTAGTTCTCTTTTTCCTTCCCTCCTTCTCTTAAGTTTGAATTATTCTTCTTCTTGAGATCACATATTTCAACACTAGTAATACCATGGAAGAAACCGAGAACATTCAACCAGAACCAGATTCCCTTGATAAAGAACAAGACCAAAATCAAGAGGAGGAGGCTGTTAATAGGGAAATAGGTCGGGAAATCAAAGATCATGGGTCAGAAAGAGAAGAAGAGGCTACTGAAGAAAAGGAACAAGAAGAGGAAAATTTGATTCAAGAAGAGGAACAAGAAGAGGAAACTTTGATTCATGAGGTGGAAGAAGAGGAGGCCCCTCCTCTTAGGAGAAGCACAAGACAAAAGTTTTGTCCTGAGCTTTGGAAGAAAACAAGAGTTTACTTCAATAATCAAGCCGTGGTACATCCTATTCAAGTTGTGTGTTCACTTGACCTTTTGCCAAGTGATCAGAATCCGACCATACTCTTTTCACCCTTCAAAGCTCCAAAGGGATCATTGTGGTCTTAGTCTATGTGGATGATCTTATCATTTCAGGAAGTGATAAGGACGGTATTCAAAACACTAAAACTTTCCTTAGGACTATTTTTGATATTAAAGATCTTAGAGAACTAAAGTATTTCCTAGGGATTGAAATATTTCGTTCAGAGGATGGCCTATTTCTTTCACAAAGGAAATATACTCTTGATTTGTTAAATGAGATAGGAAAGCTTGGAGCAAAGCCAGCTAAAACTCCACTTGAAGATGGCTACAAGGTCAAGTGAAAGGGGGAGAACAAGGAAGGAGAAGATCAAGATCCATCAAACAAGCCATATGCTGATCCACTTTAATATAGGCGATTAGTGGGTAAGCTCATCTACTTGACTATCACCAGACCTGATTTGTGTTTTTCTATGAACCAGGTGAGCCAACAGATGCAAACACCCATAATATATCATTGCAAGATAGTGGAACGGATCTTGAGGTATTTTAAAGGGAGTCCAAGACAAGGCATATGGATGGGAAAGAATGGAAATGCTGAGATAGTTGGCTATTGTGATGCGGACTATGCTGGTGATACAAAGGATAGGAAATCAACCACAGGCTATTGCACATTTATTGGTGGAAACTTGGTTACATAGAAGTCGAAGAAGCAGAAAGTAGTCTCATGCTCAAGTGCTGAGTCAGAATATAGGGCAATGAGAAAGCTCACAAACGAACTGGTTTGGCTTAAAGTACTGCTCAAAGACCTAGGCATTGAAACTACAAGCCCCATCATGATGCATTGTGACAACCAAGCTGCCATCCACATAGCTAATAACTCGGTGTTTCATGAGAGAACAAAACACATAGAGGTTGACTGCCACAAAGTTAGGGAGAAGATCGAGAAAGGAGTGACTCTACCCTGTTATACAAGAAATGAAGATCAACTAGTTGATATCTTCACCAAAACTGCAAGTATTAAGGTCTGCAACCACATATATGGCAAACTAGGACTTGTGGATCCTTCTCATCCTTGATCAGATCCTCTACACCCATGGACGTTATGCTATTTTCCTCATCATAGGTTTTTTTCCCCAAGTGGTTTTCCCTTATGATGAGGTTTTTACCGAGGTAACGCCTATGGGGTATTCAAGTTTAGCCTTTGTTACGTACGGCTAAACTTGAGGGGGAGTATTGATCAAACAAACCGAGTCACCTCCATAAGATAAATGGAAGTTTTCCATTTATACCAAGTTTTCCTTTTCTCTTGTATCAGCATATTCTCTTTGTACTATTTCCATTTATCTTAGGCGTGCAACTCAAGGATTTCCCTTAGCCTATAAAAGGGAAATCCCGCAGCCAATGTAATCAACTTAACCTAATAGAAATTCATTCTCTATGGCCGCCAAGGCCACCTTCTTCTAGTAACTCTTATTCTACAAAATCTCTTAATCTCTTAATCAACAGTCCTCCTTGGATCAGAAATGCTCTAATGCCTTCACCGGAGGCTTCCCACTATGTCTTAAATATCTTTTTTAAGTCTGATAAGGCCAATAAGTAGGGTTGGGTCAGCATCCTTGAGTTCTTAAAAGGCCTATTTCTGTTTGTTTTCCCATACGAATCTAGTGGATTTCTTGACCAGGGAACGTCCAGTGAGCTAAAGTCTCGGACAAACCATCGGGAGAAGTTGAACATGCCATGGAAACTTCAGACTTGGCTGACATTGGTCAGGGTTAGCAATTCTCGGATGCCCATGATCTTTTCTTGTTCCACCTTCAGCCTTTGGGCGCTTATGATGAACCGTAAGAAGAGTAGTTCCTTTGCACCAAACACACACTTCTTCATGTTAGCGTATAATTCTTCTTGCTTCAGCATTTAAAGTATGACTTCTAAGTGACTGACGTGTTTGGTAATGACGCTTTAGGGATGAAGTCAATGCAGTGTTCAATGTCTCATAATAGGGATTAACCATCAGAAATCTCTTCCAGGAACATGGATGTAAACCTTTGTAGGACCCTTTGGAGTTCTTTCGATATTGGGGCAGATCAATAGAGAAATTTGGCATTCATTGTCGATGATTTTACAAGTATCACGAGTGGAGATAAGAAATTTGAGTCTAGAGTAAGTATTCTTTGACAGCTTAGATTGTAATTCATGCACAAGTATTGGTGATAAAAGAGTTAAGTTAATACGCCTATAGTCGTGCATAAAGAAATATAAATTGGTCCGACCATTGTGGGTGGCGTCCTTGTTAAACTTCTATAGGTGCCCTAAGAGGACGTGGCTAGCCTGCATATGAATGAAATCATATCAGACCGAATCTCAGTATTGTCCGATACCAAAGGTAAGTTCTACTTGTTCAACTACAGGGATACCAATTTTGTTGTTTAACCAGCATAATATATTTAGATGGACATGCTTATAAGTTGGAAGAGATAGTTTGGTCATGAGGTGGGAGCTGGCAACATTGGTGCAAGACCCATAATCGATGATCAAACCAAAAACCTTATCATTTTTGTTGCATCGAGTATGGAAGATGTTGTCGCCTTGACTGGCCGGTTTAAGAAGGCTCAGCGTGCTTAGGCTCTGTTGAATGACCACCATGTCGCCATTATCCAGGCATTCCACTTCCTCAACTGGTTAGGCAGCCTCGTCGTCATCCTCACCAGTTGTTTTGGGAGTCTCATGAGAAGTGGCCTCATCCCTACCACTTGTAGTATATTTCATCCCAGTTGTGGCTTGTGTTGATGTCGCGTCTTGGTCAGGGCAATTTCCCTTGTATACTTCTGGTTCCCAGGGCTTGAACCAGAAAACCAGGATGAGTGACTTTAGAGCCTTGGTAGCTCGACTTACGGTAGGTGGGGAGGGTTAGTTTGGCGCCCAAATGTGGTTATAGAGTACACGAGCTCTTGGAACGCTGGCGGTATTATGGGGGATCTGGACTTCCACTTTGATAGCCAGGTGTAACAGATCTTCAAACCCTCGGTAGTGTTGAAATTAAGAGTATGGAGGCTTAGGGATAGTTGAGAGAGTGATAGTTGTGGCATGAGAATGATAAGGAGTTTGAGGTTTGGATACTTGGTGAATGTTTAGGATGAAGATGGTGGTGTGAGTATTGATGTAATGAGGGATTATTGTTTGAGAATGATGATAAGAATGATGACGAGAATGAGAATGATAATGGTTGATGAAATAAGATGAACTAAGGAGAAGCATGGCGCCGGAGAGCTAAAGCTCCACCGGCGCCTTTAGGAAGATAAACAAAGCTTCCTTTACTCTTTAAATCTTCTTATTCTCTTATTCACAACTCTTTCTTTACATTAAGTTTACATAGATATTTATAGAGAAGAGGTTACAAACAACAAGAGAAGAAGGAAGAAGAAGCGTGAAGGATAAAGGAGAGAAGAAAGAAATTGGCGCCAAGAGGAGAGAAGGGAGCAGCTCACTGTTTGCCTCCTGTTCATGCTGCGCCCATACCCTGCTGCTGACACCTCCATGCTTGTGTCCATGCCCCTCTCTGGCGCCCCATGCTCTCCTTTGCTTCCTCTTTTCCACTTAGTTAGTCTTCTAGTTAGTATGTAACAGCTTCCATTCTTCTAGTTACATCCTAACCAAGACTTCTTTTAGTTCCTTGTGAACTAGGTTTCCTTTCCCTCTTCCTCTTGTGTTTGAATTCTTCTATCATAGAGATCACATATTTCAACACTCCCCCTCAAGATTGGTCGGTAGGTGTCCTTAAGGCCAATCTTGCCATGTACGTGATCCTCATTGATAGAAGATGATGCCATGATGAGGATATCCGCTAGCTGATCCTTGCTTGCTCCAAAGACAGTTTTGATTACTCCTAACCTCAATGAGACCTAGGATTCTGAATCCCATGGCCTTTACTCTTCCTTGTGGATTAGGCTTTGTTTTCTCTAAGCTTCACTCGGATCATGTTTCCTCGGGCTTCTTGTCTCAAACTTAATCTTGACTTCAAGCTCCTCGGATGACATCTTCTAGCTCACGGAATACTCACATTGTCATTGGCTTCCTCTTGATGACTCTTGGGAGTATACTCTATCCGTTGGACGCCACTTCCCGCTGCTTCTCGGATCACCACACCTAATAAGGTCTGAAAGGTGGTTTCTCCTTCGGTTTTCTAACAACATCATCCATAGCTACTCGTATGTGTCTCCCGGCTTTCTCTCGCCATCGTCTCCTCATACGGTGCTTGGAGTTCCTTGTTGCCTTGTTTACCGTTCCACAGCCTCCTAGGTGAACGCCTCTTGGTCTGAGCTTCACACTCCATCTATCAAGATCAATCTTGGCTTCAACCCTTCATAGATTTGATCTTGATTCTTCAAAGAGCCATCCGCTCTAATCCCATTTATCATTAAGACTCTCCCGGCTTCCTCTCGGAATGCCGCACCTATCCATGGTACAATGTGATAGTCCTCTTCTTCTTGGACCATCACCTAACTTGATGCTTCAACGGTCTTCTTCAACACTCCCCCTCAAGCTTGGTTCGAGTATGGGAAGAACCAAACTTGACAAGGAAGACCGTTGCATAATTTGGAGCTCACCGCTTCTTCAACACTTCCCTTCAAGACTAGCCCGTTGCCAAGGGACCACTCTTGCAAAGGAAAGAGCACTAAGCTTGATTATGCCAATGATGCCGCCTCCTCTTGGACTATCTATCCCACTTGCCAATTAGGACAAGCTTTCGTCTGCTAGCCATTTTGGATTAGGCCGCAAAAGACATCATCTACCTCCACATAACACCACCATGAATAGCTTGCTTAAGCCTATACACACTTCTTCTTGTAGATTGCTCCGCTTGGATCGCCACCTGGTTGAGTATGATCACCACTCTCTCAAGACCTCCTGGATCAAGTAATTCGGCCTCAAGAGAGGGTGAAGACCATGTGGAAGAATATGACCCTCCATAAGCACCATTTAATCAATACCTTGGAGCAACTACTTCTTGGACCATCTGAATCTTCCGCTTGTTGAAAGATTCACCAATGAAAGATAGCATTAGCCTATGAGATTGGTTTTGGAAGTCATGAACTTCTTGGAAATGAGTCTTGCAGAGTTTGATTCGCCTGTTACTGAGGCTGAGAATTCGCCAAGAGCTTCACTGAGTCGTTGTTGCTCTTTTTCTTCTCAGAGCAACAATCGCTCTTAACCTCTTCCTCTGAGGTTTCACCTCTCTCAGCAGCCTTACTCTTCTCCTCCTTAACGCTTGAAGTTACAAGCGAATGTGAGTTTCCAATCACCATAACTGGAATCAAACTCTCAAGAATCACAACACAAGCCTATCCAAAAACATTGCTTACTATATCTTCCGCAAGTCTCTTCCGGGTTGAAGACGTGAACTCCTCTTGTCACTTCTCTTCCGGAAGTCTCTTCCGGGATGCAACCTTCTTCAGCTTCCTCTTTCTAAGGTAAGCTTCTCCTTTTCTCCAAGTTTTACTATGAGCTGTCTCATATTTTTCTTGAAGTCTTATGTGAACTAGATTCACACTTACTTTGACTGTTTTTTGTACAGCCGGTTTAATGCTTCCTCTTCTTTCTTGCTGGATGTCTTCATTTGATCACCAGCCACTTTACTTCCTGTTCAATGATTTGTTTTTCACTTGGAGCTTGCTTGGATCACCATTTAAGGTCACCACCCAGCCTTCTCCTCTTCTAAACCATCACGCCAAAAACATTCTTCATCTCCTAGATGCCTTATTTCCCACGCCATACATGCCAAAAACCATCATGCCATGACCAGCTTCTTCACGGATGAATGATTCTTAAAAAATCCTCTGGATCTTGTTTCCAAAGAGGATCACCAAGGAATTGATATTGATACAATCCTTTTTCAAATTTTTGTATGTGGATCTAGACTCCACACACAAGAACCACAAAGAAAAATATTTACTCTCTCACACACACCCCATTAATTAGAAAACGCATGGGAGGAACAAATTATCCCAGAAATTTTTCTCTCATGTGTTTAACAAAAGACCGAGCTCCTCAAGGCAAGGAGCCAAGGAGAGCCCAACGAAATCTCCCTCAATTTGTCATCATTTTCTAGTAACAATACACACCCTTAGTCCTTTCACAACTTGAAGATCTTATGATCTCAAGGATATTAATCTCAGAGTGAATAGAACTAAGAAAGTGTATGGTTATAGATTAGAAGACTTTGTAGAGAGCTAGAAGAATAACAAGAGATTAGGCGCTAAATCACTCAACTTGCTCTGATACCATGTTGAAATTAAGAGTATGGAGGCTTAGGGATAGTTAAGAGAGTGATAGTTGTGGCATGAGAATGATAAGGAGTTTGAGGTTTGGATACTTGGCGAATGTTTAGGATGAAGATGGTGGCGTGAGTATTGATGTAATGAGGGATTATTGTTTGAGAATGATGATAAGAATGATGACGAGAATGAGAATGATAATGGTTGATGAAATAAGATGAACTAAGGAGAAGCATGGCGCCGGAGAGCTAAAGCTCCACCGGCGCCTTTAGGAAGATAAACAAAGCTTCCTTTACTCTTTAAATCTTCTTATTCTCTTATTCACAACTCTTTCTTTACATTAAGTTTACATAGATATTTATAGAGAAGAGGTTACAAACAACAAGAGAAGAAGGAAGAAGAAGCGTGAAGGATAAAGGAGAGAAGAAAGAAATTGGCGCCAAGAGGAGAGAAGGGAGCAGCTCACTGTTTGCCTCCTGTTCATGCTGCGCCCATACCCTGCTGCTGACACCTCCATGCTTGTGTCCATGCCCCTCTCTGGCGCCCCATGCTCTCCTTTGCTTCCTCTTTTCCACTTAGTTAGTCTTCTAGTTAGTATGTAACAGCTTCCATTCTTCTAGTTACATCCTAACCAAGACTTCTTTTAGTTCCTTGTGAACTAGGTTTCCTTTCCCTCTTCCTCTTGTGTTTGAATTCTTCTATCATAGAGATCACATATTTCAACACTCCCCCTCAAGATTGGTCGGTAGGTGTCCTTAAGGCCAATCTTGCCATGTACGTGATCCTCATTGATAGAAGATGATGCCATGATGAGGATATCCGCTAGCTGATCCTTGCTTGCTCCAAAGACAGTTTTGATTACTCCTAACCTCAATGAGACCTAGGATTCTGAATCCCATGGCCTTTACTCTTCCTTGTGGATTAGGCTTTGTTTTCTCTAAGCTTCACTCGGATCATGTTTCCTCGGGCTTCTTGTCTCAAACTTAATCTTGACTTCAAGCTCCTCGGATGACATCTTCTAGCTCACGGAATACTCACATTGTCATTGGCTTCCTCTTGATGACTCTTGGGAGTATACTCTATCCGTTGGACGCCACTTCCCGCTGCTTCTCGGATCACCACACCTAATAAGGTCTGAAAGGTGGTTTCTCCTTCAGTTTTCTAACAACATCATCCATAGCTACTCGTATGTGTCTCCCGGCTTTCTCTCGCCATCGTCTCCTCATACGGTGCTTGGAGTTCCTTGTTGCCTTGTTTACCGTTCCACAGCCTCCTAGGTGAACGCCTCTTGGTCTGAGCTTCACACTCCATCTATCAAGATCAATCTTGGCTTCAACCCTTTATAGATTTGATCTTGATTCTTCAAAGAGCCATCCGCTCTAATCCCATTTATCATTAAGACTCTCCCGGCTTCCTCTCGGAATGCCGCACCTATCCATGGTACAATGTGATAGTCCTCTTCTTCTTGGACCATCACCTAACTTGATGCTTCAACGGTCTTCTTCAACACTCCCCCTCAAGCTTGGTTCGAGTATGGGAAGAACCAAACTTGACAAGGAAGACCGTTGCATAATTTGGAGCTCACCGCTTCTTCAACACTTCCCTTCAAGACTAGCCCGTTGCCAAGGGACCACTCTTGCAAAGGAAAGAGCACTAAGCTTGATTATGCCAATGATGCCGCCTCCTCTTGGACTATCTATCCCACTTGCCAATTAGGACAAGCTTTCGTCTGCTAGCCATTTTGGATTAGGCCGCAAAAGACATCATCTACCTCCACATAACACCACCATGAATAGCTTGCTTAAGCCTATACACACTTCTTCTTGTAGATTGCTCCGCTTGGATCGCCACCTGGTTGAGTATGATCACCACTCTCTCAAGACCTCCTGGATCAAGTAATTCGGCCTCAAGAGAGGATGAAGACCATGTGGAAGAATATGACCCTCCATAAGCACCATTTAATCAATACCTTGGAGCAACTACTTCTTGGACCATCTGAATCTTCCGCTTGTTGAAAGATTCACCAATGAAAGATAGCATTAGCCTATGAGATTGGTTTTGGAAGTCATGAACTTCTTGGAAATGAGTCTTGCAGAGTTTGATTCGCCTGTTACTGAGGCTGAGAATTCGCCAAGAGCTTCACTGAGTCGTTGTTGCTCTTTTTCTTCTCAGAGCAACAATCGCTCTTAACCTCTTCCTCTGAGGTTTCACCTCTCTCAGCAGCCTTACTCTTCTCCTCCTTAACGCTTGAAGTTACAAGCGAATGTGAGTTTCCAATCACCATAACTGGAATCAAACTCTCAAGAATCACAACACAAGCCTATCCAAAAACATTGCTTACTATCTCTTCCGCAAGTCTCTTCCGGGTTGAAGACGTGAACTCCTCTTGTCACTTCTCGTCCGGAAGTCTCTTCCGGGATGCAACCTTCTTCAGCTTCCTCTTTCTAAGGTAAGCTTCTCCTTTTCTCCAAGTTTTACTATGAGCTGTCTCATATTTTTCTTGAAGTCTTATGTGAACTAGATTCACACTTTCTTTGACTGTTTTTTGTACAGCCGATTTAATGCTTCCTCTTCTTTCTTGCTGGATGTCTTCATTTGATCACCAGCCACTTTACTTCCTGTTCAATGATTTGTTTTTCACTTGGAGCTTGCTTGGATCACCATTTAAGGTCACCACCCAGCCTTCTCCTCTTCTAAACCATCACGCCAAAAACATTCTTCATCTCCTAGATGCCTTATTTCCCACGCCATACATGCCAAAAACCATCATGCCATGACCAGCTTCTTCACGGATGAATGATTCTTAAAAGATCCTCTGGATCTTGTTTCCAAAGAGGATCACCAAGGAATTGATATTGATACAATCCTTTTTCAAATTTTTGTATGTGGATCTAGACTCCACACACAAGAACCACAAAGAAAAATATTTACTCTCTCACACACACCCCATTAATTAGAAAACGCATGGGAGGAACAAATTATCCCAGAAAATTTTCTCTCATGTGTTTAACAAAAGACCGAGCTCCTCAAGGCAAGGAGCCAAGGAGAGCCCAACGAAATCTCCCTCAATTTGTCATCATTTTCTAGTAACAATACACACCCTTAGTCCTTTCACAACTTGAAGATCTTATGATCTCAAGGATATTAATCTCAGAGTGAATAGAACTAAGAAAGTGTATGGTTATAGATTAGAAGACTTTGTAGAGAGCTAGAAGAATAACAAGAGATTAGGCGCTAAATCACTCAACTTGCTCTGATACCATGTTGAAATTAAGAGTATGGAGGCTTAGGGATAGTTGAGAGAGTGATAGTTGTGGCATGAGAATGATAAGGAGTTTGAGGTTTGGATACTTGGCGAATGTTTAGGATGAAGATGGTGGCGTGAGTATTGATGTAATGAGCGATTATTGTTTGAGAATGATGATAAGAATGATGACGAGAATGAGGATGATAATGGTTGATGAAATAAGATGAACTAAGGAGAAGCATGGCGCCGGAGAGCTAAAGCTCCACCGGCGCCTTTAGGAAGATAAACAAAGCTTCCTTTACTCTTTAAATCTTCTTATTCTCTTATTCACAACTCTTTCTTTACATTAAGTTTACATAGATATTTATAGAGAAGAGGTTACAAACAACAAGAGAAGAAGGAAGAAGAAGCGTGAAGGATAAAGGAGAGAAGAAAGAAATTGGCGCCAAGAGGAGAGAAGGGAGCAGCTCACTGTTTGCCTCCTGTTCATGCTGCGCCCATACCCTGCTGCTGACACCTCCATGCTTGTGTCCATGCCCCTCTCTGGCGCCCCATGCTCTCCTTTGCTTCCTCTTTTCCACTTAGTTAGTCTTCTAGTTAGTATGTAACAGCTTCCATTCTTCTAGTTACATCCTAACCAAGACTTCTTCTAGTTCCTTGTGAACTAGGTTTCCTTTCCCTCTTCCTCTTGTGTTTGAATTCTTCTATCATAGAGATCACATATTTCAACAGGTAGGTTTGTCTTTCTACCTTTTGGGCAACCTGATCTTGCATTTCATCCAGGAACAAGGCCATTAAGGTTTCTTTCAAATCGTTAAGTTGCAGCCGGTTCCAAAGATGCTCAAATTCTTCAAAGTATTCCTCAATGATCAGGGATCCTTGTTTCAGCTTCCAGAACCGCTTATGTAGGTCACGGTGGTAGACAGGAGGGACATATCGACACTTCATAACAAATTTCATGACCTCCCAAAAGAGAATCATGCCTTCTTGATGGCATCTTCAGTCTGCTAGATCACAGTCCCACTAGGTAAGGGAGTGATCGGTTAGTTGAGCTGCAGTGGTCTCTCTGGCAAAGGTTGTAGGTATAAGTTTTTAGACCGGAACTTTGGTTCGGGGTATACGCTCATCCCGATCACGGGCAAGTGGTCTCTCTCGATGTCTACAATGGCCTGGCCGCTGGTGGTATGGGTCAAATCCTTTATCTGACATGTTTTAAAGGACTGGTTCTTTGGATATTCGTCCAGCTGGTCCCTCGAGAGGAATCAGGAAATGCAGAGAGGCCTTAGATTGTACTTCATAGTGCGTCATCCAGGAGGTCAGTTGCTCGAGTTGGACTTGAAAAGTGGTCTAGATGGCTCTGATATCAAAAGAATGAGGTGGTTATTCCATGGGGTCAGCCAGGGTATGGACGCCGGGATAGTACATACAGTGTAGTACAGACACCATAGTAAGGTCTTCAGTATCGGTGTCGGAGTCATTGAGGTCTAACCGGTAGGGTTGGCCAGTAAAATAGTAGCAGGGTTTCACGGCGGTGTACAGATGATGGTGGTCCCTCCGAGGTACTAGGACAATATAGGCGGTTGGTGGAACCGCTTACCGGTGCTGACTAAACCAGCCGATGGTGCTCATCAAGAAAGGTGGGGGTATTGCGGTGGTGGTCACTGAAGTCGGCCAGTACGGGTGCATGAACGTGGTATAGGATTCCCTTTGTTGTTACTTTGGTTACCTAGACAGGACAAGGAACAAACAACATGGTGAATGGCCCAGTTTACCTTGGTAATAAACTACAACGGTCAGATAAGGATAAGGTCGGGAAAATGACAAAACAACATCACACGCATAGTTCAAATTTTGAAAACGTTTGAACAAAAGGAAAAAACAAATAAAAGGATAAGTCATGCGTGATACAATGCAGCAACACAAAGTTGACAGCGCACAAAGCGACGCCTCAATGATTGAGACAAAGATTGATAGTCACACACATCGCAGCTAGATGACAAGAGGTATTGATGAGGCTCAGGCCTCCTCCGAACCGGAAGAAGGTTCTCCGGACGATATCGATTCGGACCAGTCTGGTAGCCAAGGTCCCTTACCCGATGTATCGGTATCCACCATAAACCAAGAGCAGTCGAGGAGATATCAAATGAGGTTCAACCTCATTATCAGCCAAGGACTTAGGGAGAACGCATGGACTGGACCCTCATGAGAAGAGAAGGCAAGGGACCAAGTCTTCAGTGTTTTCACTCTAACCCGGTGAAACTGTGCCTCTAAAGACGCCTTGGCCTAAGTACTCTTTTTCTATTGATTGGTTTTTATCTCTAAATGGTTTTGCCAACATGGTTTTTAATGAGGCTTATGACTCGTACACATTAGGCTCTAACCGATCACCTTTCTAACCCGTTCAAGGTTCATAGAGTACCGTACAACCCTAATCCCTACCCTTTCCTCTTTTCACTTTTTACTTCTAGACTTGTTACCATTTACCAGACATGTGAAAACCTACGTACATGCTGGTCCTTTGTAAGTGCTGAGTTGTCCTAGATGGCCGCCTATTTATACTTGTAACCTCGCTCAAAAACATTTAAACTTTAGTAAAATAACTTAGCCAAAACGCTTTGCTCTCTCTCGAGTCTCACTTAGATTACACCAAAAATCCTTGAAGTTCAGCTCGGATTCTGGTCCACTCTTATTACGGTGTCGTTCAACCACCGTGTGGCCGGCTATCGATCCATTGTTCTTACTGCTCCATCCTACCATCGTTTCATCCTTACCGCTCCATCTTACCATCGCTTCATCCTTACTGCTTCATTTTACCATTGCTTTATCCTTACCGCTCCATCTTACCATCAATTCATCCTTACGGCTCCATTTTAGCATCACTTCCTTCTTACCACATCACCTCTCTACGTATCTTTCTATCATACCCGATGCTACTGTACCAAAAATCTTATACCGCATCAGCGTTTACACACCGAGGACTCCTTATCGCTCTAACATTTGCATCGAGAGATTTTGCCTGTGCCAGTGTTCTCCTATCGAGGAAAACATGTCCGCGCAAGCAATCCATACCGCAACATTTGACCAGCTTTAAACATATCTTATGTCTCCGTTTGGTCTTTGGCTGTTCATCCCAGGCCCCGCCTAGGCCGTCCGTGAAGCTATACATCCGGGGATGCATCAGCTCGTATCAGAGCTAAGGCTCCACTTCTACGTTGCATCTTTCCTTGTCATTATCACTTTAAGTTCTTCATAAGCTAGAAAAGTTTGGCATATCCTTCGAACAACTTACTATAGTACTTTGTATCGGCTTAACCAGTCTCAAAACCTCGTGCTTGTTGCCATTGGATGAGCTGTGCGGCAGACCTAGTCTTCATCACAGTCCGCCATTGTTGTCCTAGTGAGACGCAAGGTTGAAGATGAACCACGTGGGGACCATACCTGGTAACCACGCGCAACTCGTTTGTCACCTAGCTGAACCGCATGTGGTTATCTGTCCTTGCCAATCATTAGGGATTTGCCAACGCGTTCGTCTGTTTATTCCTTTTGTTCAAAGCATTATCAAAACGTGTACTAATCTGTGCGCTGTCATTTGACACCTAGCTATAGCTCACCTTCCCGTACCGCGCGTCCTTATCTTACCATTATACCATGTTACCACAATAAACTGAGCTTTTACTGCACCCTTGTCTTATTCTGCGCAAGTACCACCCAGGATAATCTCGTACCACGTCCAAACATAAGGCCATACCCCACCATTCCCGGTCATCATCACCAGCCGGTCCCAGTCAGCACTGGTAGGAGATTCCACCGGCTGACCTTACTAGGCCACCGTCCCCAGATCCAAACATCATCGTCGATCCAACCTGTCCGACTCTAGTACCTCGGAAGGACCACTGCCATCCGTACGCCACCAAATGTACCCTACCGCCATCCGTACTGGCTAATCGCGCCAGTTAGACCTCACCGACTCCGACTATGGTGACCTTACTTTGGTGTCCATACTGTACCATCCATAGAGTCTGAATGTCCGGACCATGGCCAAACCAGTTGAAGAACCCCCTCTTCTCATGGACAAGAGCATGGTACTGGCCACTCTCCAAGTACAACTCGAACAACTTTCCCAACGAATGACACACTATGATATGTATCATGAGGTCTCTCTCCGACAACCAATCCCGCCCGATAAACCAGCCAAATGATTGCCCAAAGGACCTGTCCCAGGATATCTATCTGACGAAGGGTTTGAACCATACCATCTTCCACCAGGCTGTCCCAAACGACGAGAACGACTGAATGTCTATGATCATGACGACCGAGCACCTCGACCTGAAGCTCCTGTCCATAACCTTGTACCGCTAATCTTTGCAAGAAAGATCAACCCAGAGGCCTATCTCGATTGAGAAAGGCACATGGATAACTTGTTCGAGGGCTATGATTATTCCAAAGCCAAGAAAGTAACGTATGCCGCAGCACATCTGACTTATCACACCCTTACTTGCTAGGATCGTGATCTAGCCAAACAAAGAGGCAATCAGGAAGGCATGATCCCTTCTATGAGGTCATCAAGATAACATCTTAATCAGAACATGCTTCGAATTGGAATCAGACCAATTGGAGATTAGAAGAAGGAGTTATTGACGTTACAAACCAGGTAATTCCCAATTTACCTGATTTGGACCTATGTGCAGTTATCAGAAGATTCCGACCAGACCAGAATGCTTTATTTTATGAAAATAATTATTTTAAATGCTTGACTCAACAAAGACTCACTGAGAACTGGAATCAAATCAAAAACAATTTTTTTTGGGAGATATTAATTTTCCAATTTTGCTCTTATCCGACTTGCCTTATATGGAGATCTCCAGCCTTGGATGTTTTCAAACATATGAGCGGCCACCAGGGGAGCTTCTACATCAACTAGAGAGTCCTAAAAGATTATTCAAATACATTAATGATCATTGGAACAGTCGTATCCAATCCTACCCATCAACACACCAAGATTTACCAAATATAGACCAGATGGCATTCATACCACAACCCCAATGTCTATACCCTCATTTGGTGCATGTCAAGGGAGTTATTAGGAGGATAATTTATCATGGAATCATCCAAAAGCTTTTAAGATACAAGACCACGAGAAATTTCTTTTCTGGAGCCAAGCATTCAAGTCTAATGGCTATATGATATCAAAGGCAATCCCTTTGATGTTTCTCATTTATTTTTCAATGTAATTTTCTGTTGAAATATGTGATCTCAAGAAGAAGAATTCAAACTCAAGAAAAGGAGGGAAAAGGAAAGAACTAGTTGTGAAGGAACTAGAAGGAGAGCTAGTTTATAAGGAACTAGAAGAAAAGGAAGCTGTTGGATATTAACTAGACAAGCTAACTAAACCAAGTGAGGAAGCAAATGAGGCATGGGCGCTGCAGGGAGAAGGTATGGGCACAGCATGGGAACAGCATGGGCGCAGCTGCACTGTTGGAGCAGCTCAACCACTCCATCATCACACCTCTTCTCTTCCTCTTCCTTAGATATTTTTTCCTTAGCTTATGCTTGTAAAGTCTATATATACTTGTGCATTGTATTGGTTGAATGAGTATGAATAAGAAGAAAAATTCAGCAATCTCTCTCTCTCTTATTACGCCAATTCTCTTATCTTCATCCTTATCTCTCCCTAAACTTCTAAAATCAACATGGTATCAGAGCGGGTTCTTTATCCAACCGCTTAAACTCTCTTCATAATCCCTTTAAGCTATCTTCAAAACCTTCTAATCTATAGCAATACATCTTACCAAGTTCTATTCACTCTGAGATTAATATCCTTGAGATCGGTTGATCTTCAAGTTGTGAAAGAGCTGGGATTGTGTATTACTACAGGAGAATGGAGGTGAATAGAGTAGCGATTTCTGTTGTTCTTAAAGGAGATAACTACCTTCTTTGGGCAAAAACTACTAAGACCGTTCTAAGAGGTAGAGGACTTTGGAAGTTCATTGAACCTAAGGAAGAAGCTGAACCATACAATGACAAGGAAGAGCAAGAAGAGCAGTTCACTCTTTCACTTCTTCAAAGCTCACTAGAGCCATCTATCCTGGTGGCCTACTCATATGCGGATACCGCCAAGGAGTTGTGGGATATACTCAAGGGAGTATATGGAAACATCTCAAATATATCAAGGATATTTGAGGTGAAGAGGGCGTTGAATGAGCTTCAACAAGGAGAGAAGCCATTCAAGGAAATGTTTGGGGAGTATAGAAGCTTGTGGGCCGAACTGGAGATCTTGAGGCCACAAACTATGGACCCCAAGGAGTTAGGAGAAAGGCGTGACCAAGATCAAGTGTTTGGGCTTCTCTTGGCGCTCAACGCATCCTACAAAGATCTTATCAAGCACATACTTAGATTTGAGAAGCTGCCAAGTCTAGCGGAAGTATGTGGCATGATTCAAAGAGAGGAAGGGTCAAGAGACCTATTTCGTGCACCAAGCGAGGCTGCACATCTTGCAAGGAAGAATCTTATATTCGACAAGAGGGTGTTGGAATGTGAGCATTGTAAAATGAAGGGACACACTAAGGAGAAGTGTTGGACCCTTCATCCACACTTGAGGCCTAAAAGGCTAAAGGAGAATGGAAGTGGACCTAGAGCCTTCATGGGTGTGGCACAATCAGTTGAGGATACGGTCAAGAGGTCCGAATTCGAAGCCCTCATCAAGAGCCTAGCCAAGCTCACTGAATCTGGTAAGGGCTTCCTCGGTTCTAAAAGCTCCATAAAAAAGGACAAGACATGCTTAAAAATCTTGAGCCTTATCATGGGAATGTGCAAGTGGCAAATGGGAGTTCAGTTCCGATTGAAGGGATAGGGGAATTAGAACTTTTCAAAAAAGGAACAAAAGCCTTATACATGCCTAGTTTCTCATCTAATCTTCTATCAGTTCATAAAGCTACCAAGGATTTGGATTGTGTGGCATTGTTTGGGACTGACTTTGTTAAGTTTCAGGACCCTAAAACAAACAAAGTGCTCGGAGAAGGGAAGGTAGAGGATGGAGTATATCTTTTGCACACAAATAAACAAGCGGATGTGAAAGCGCTTGGAATGAAGGCGGATGTAGAAGTATCTAGTAGGAAGGAGATTGGAGATAGTCCACTATGGCATGAAAGGTTGGGACATCCAAGCTCTGCAGTTCTCAAAGTGGCCTTACCCAATCTCATTCAAGAAGAAGTAGTATGTGAAGCATGTGTACTAGGGAAACATTGTAGACAAGTGTTTCCTACTTCATCTACATTTTGTGATGAAGCTTTTGGCATTGTACACTCGGATGTATGGACCGCTCCTTGTAATTCAAGAGATCAATATAAGTATTTTGTTTCATTCATAGATGACTACTCAAAATACACATGGATTACTCTTCTACATACCAAAGATCAAGTTTATGAAGCATTCACCAACTTCATCAACTATGTGTCTACACAATTCAAAACAACAATCAAGATCTTAAGAAGTGATAATGGAGGAGAGTATATAAGCAAGCGGTTCAAGGAATTACTCAACAACCTTGGCACCATCCATCAAACATCTTGCGCCTATACTCCACAACAAAACGGAGTAGCTGAAAGAAAAAATAGACACCTAATGGAGGTAGCAAGGACCATCATGATTGCCAAGGGAGTACCTAAACTTCATTGGGGAGATGCCGTGATGACTTCAAACTACTTGATCAACCGTCTTCCAACCAAGAACCTGGATAATAAGTCACCATTTGAGGCATTGTACAACAAGAAACCAAGCCTACATCATCTCAAAACCTTTGGATGTAGCTGCTTTATGTTCACACCAGAAGGTCAAAGAAACAAGCTTGAACCTAGAAGCATGAAGTGTGTATTCATTGGATATTCACCAACACAAAAAGGATACAAGGTCTACAACCCGTAGACAAGACGAGTCTATGTATCAAGAGAGGTGAGGTTCAATGAAAAGGAGAGCTTCTATGGAGCTAAGAATCATGATACCCCTCAAGGTATGAGCTCACCATTTATGGAGTGGATACCGTTCTTTGAAGATTCAAGAACAAGGGATGATGTACATGAGGAGAATGACCCAACCTCAGATCATGAAGCCACGGATGAGGAAAGTGAACATAATCCAAGTGTAGAAAGCATTGACATTGTCAAAGAAGAACCTGAGCCAACAGTACCTCTAAGAAGAAGTACAAGACAGAGGCGACAACGTGTTTACTATGGCTACAACAACTCTGCCATGCTCCAAGGAGAGTCTAGTGCGAGTAATCTTCCTTGTGTGATAAGAGAATGCCCTGAGCGTACGGCGAGCTTAGATCTCGATCCTATTGGCGACAGCACTCTCTTATCTATGTTGATGATCTAATCATCACAGGAAGTGACAAAGATGGAGTAGATCGAATCAAGGAACTCTTGAAGGTTGCTTTTGATATAAAGGATCTAGGAGAGCTTAAATACTTCCTAGGGATTGAAATGACACGGTTTGAAGATGGGATGTTCATCTCCCAAAGGAAATATGTACTGGATCTCTTAGAAGAAACCGGGAAGTTAGGATCCAAACCGGCCAAAACTCCAATAGAAGAAGGCTACCAAGATAGTCCTGAGGGGGAGCCATTGGAGAATATTAAAAGATACCAGAGGATGGTGGGCAAGCTCATCTATCTTACTATTACAAGGCCGGATATTTGCTTTGCAGTGAACCGTGTGAGTCAACATATGCAAAAACCAACTATGCAGCATTGGAACATGATTGAGAGGCTGCTAAGGTACTTAAAAAACAGCCCTGGAAAAGGCATATGGATGAAGGCTAATGGAAACACAAAGGTTCAAGGATATTGTGATGCGGATTGGGCTGGAGATAAGCAAGATAGAAAGTCCACATCCGGTTTTTGTACCTTTGTGGGAGGTAATCTAGTCACTTCGAGAAGTAAGAAGCAGAAAGTTATAGCCTTATCAAGTGCTGAAGCCGAGTATAGGGCTATGAAGGAGGTGACAAAAGAATTGATATGGGTGAGGGCATTCCTAGAAGATCTTGGGATACTTGAGGCTGAGGAGATGCTGTTGTATTGTGATAATCAAGCTGCAATACATATAGCATCCAATCCGGTATTCCATGAAAGGACCAAGCATATAGAAGTGGATTGTCACTTTGTGAGGGGAAAGATTCAAGAAGGAATCATCAAACCCGCATTCGTAGCAAGTGGGGAACAGCTAGCGGATATCTTCACCAAGGCAACATCCTCTATCATTGGGGATCACATATATGGCAAGATCGGTCTAAAGGATATTCACCGACCAATTTTGAGGGGGAGTGTTGAAATATGTGATCTCAAGAAGAAGAATTCAAACTCAAGAAAAGGAGGGAAAAGGAAAGAACTAGTTGTGAAGGAACTAGAAGGAGAGCTAGTTTATAAGGAACTAGAAGAAAAGGAAGCTGTTGGATATCAACTAGACAAGCTAACTAAACCAAGTGAGGAAGCAAAGGAGGCATGGGCGCTGCAGGGAGAAGGTATGGGCACAGCATGGGAACAGCATGGGCGCAGCTGCACTGTTGGAGCAGCTCAACCACTCCATCATCACACCTCTTCTCTTCCTCTTCCTTAGATATTTTTTCCTTAGCTTATGCTTGTAAAGTCTATATATACTTGTGCATTGTATTGGTTGAATGAGTATGAATAAGAAGAAAAATTCAGCAATCTCTCTCTCTCTTATTACGCCAATTCTCTTATCTTCATCCTTATCTCTCCCTAAACTTCTAAAATCAACATTTTCTTTCCTTTTATGATATTTGATTGTTAGATATTACTAAGGGTCGAGCCTATAAAGCTCAGGTCCCTTTCAGCATTGTATACAAGCTTAAAATTAATAAAGAAAAGTTATTTTTTGTTTCAAAACTTGTGTTTGAGTAAAATCTGTTCCTGCGAGTTCATAAGTGTTTTGTGAAATCAATTCACTTAGGTTTTAGTGTAGAGGCTTGGATTCTCGTGAGGAATAGCCCTTGAGTCCCTGTCTCTAACCCTCGGTGTTGTGGAATCAATATCAACCCGGTTACTTCATCATCTCTATCACTCCATCCGTGAGGAACAATTCCCTTGTTGTTCCCACATTACTATCTTTCGTTTTGTTTGGGTTTCTACCACCTTCCCCATCTGCCCATATCTCGTTCCATCACACATCAATCACGGATTCATCTAGAGAGTATCGTACAGCCAGTTAGCTGAAGCCACCATTTCCTTCATAACGGAGAGAACAACTCTCAGTTTGTTCCCACATCCTCCGAGAGAACAGCCTGCCGGTCATTCCTACAGCATTTGGTATCAGAACTCAAACACTCCTAATATCAGAGCCGCCAAATCCTATCAGCTTAAACGCTCATAACATCAGGTACTACCAAAATGGGAGACATACCACCACCTGATACCTTGGAAGCCATACTGGCATCACTCACACAAATCAATCAGATCGCCAATGATATCTTGGCCAAATTGCAAAGACGGGTTGATAGACTGGCGCCATCAAATCAGAATGGTGTATTTCTCAGAAACCACCACAACAAGCTATAGACAAAGGGATGTCAACATCGAATGATTCACAGTCCAAATCCAATGACTACCATTTTGAACAAGGCATACAAGTTTCGAGGCCAAACTTTTGTCAAGAGGGAAGGTATGATGAGGTCATCAAGACAACATCTCAATCAGAGCATGTCTCGAATTGGAGTCAGACCAATTGGAGATTAGAAGGAGTTATTGACGTTACAAACCGGGTAATCCCCAGCTTACCCGATTTGGACCTATGTGCAGTTATCAGAAGATTCTGACCAAACCAGAATGGGTTATTTTATGAAAATAGTTATTTTAATGTTTGACTGAACAAAGACTCGTTGAGAACCAGAATCAAATCAAAACAAATTTTGGTTTGGGAGATATTAAATTTCCAATTTTGCTCTTATCCGACTTGCCTTATATGGAGATCTCCAGCCTTAGATGTCTTCAAACATATGAGCGGCCACCAGGGGAGCTTCTACATCAATTAGAGGGTCCTAAAAGATTATTCAAATACATTAATAATTATTGGAACAGTCGGATCCAATCCTACCCATCAACACACCAAAACTTACCAAATATGGACCAGATGGCATTCATACCACAACTCCAATGTCTATACCCTGATTTGGTGCATGTCAAAGGAGTTATTAGGCTAATTTATCATGAAATCATCCAGAAGCTTTCAAAATACAAGACCACACAAATTTTCCTTTCTGGAGCCAAGCATTCAAGTCTAATGGCTATATGATATCAAAGGCAATCCCTTTGATATTTCTCATTTTTTCAATGTAATTTTCTTTCCTTTTAAGATATTTGATTGTTATATATTACTAAGGGTCAAGCCTATAAAGCTCAGGTCCCTTTCACCATTGTATACAAACTTAAAATTAATAAAATTTATTTTTGCTTCAAAACTTGTGTTTGAGTAAAATATGTTCCTGCGAGTTCATAAGTGTTTTATAGAATCAATTCATTTATGTTTTCGTGTAGAGGCTTGGATTCTCGTGAGGAATAGTCCTTGAGTCCTTATCTCTAACCCTCGGTGTTGTGAAATCAACATCAACCCGGTTTCTTCATCATCTCTATCACTCCATCTGTGAGGAACAATTCCCCTGTTGTTCCCAAATATCTATTTTCGTTTTGTTTGGGTTTCTACCACCTTTCCCATCCGCCCATATCTCGTTCTATCACACATCACTCACGGATTAATCTAGAGAGCGCCGTATGGCTAGCTAGCTGAAGCCACCATTTCCTTCACCACGGAGAGAACAACTCTCACTTTGTTCCCACATCCTCCGAGAGAACAGCCCGCCGGTCATTCCTACATCACCTTCTTAGGAAGTTATGAAGTTTGTTATCAGGCGATGCTACGTCCTGCCCCTATACCAACGCGACCTACAGAAGACATTCTGGAAACTCCAACAAGGTTCCCGGTCCATAGAAGATTACTTCGACGAGTTCGAACATCTCTGGCACTGGCTGCAGCTCGAAGACTGAGAGGAAACCTTGATGGAGCAGTTCCTGGGTGGGATGCAAGACCAAAACATCCAGAAGGTCAAGAGGCAGTAATACTATGGGTTTGAGGAGCTACTACACCTGGCCATCCAAGTGGAGTCCCAGATCCGCCGGAAGACCGCCAGTATCCCACGAGCTCATCCCATGCCCAACCACAACTGGTCCCCTAACCAAGCGGTTCTGACAGTTCAAACCAAGGCAGCCAGAGGCGTCCAAAGTCAACCGGCCTGACCCAAGGCAAGGTCAGATTTAGCTAGTCTCTGATGCGGTTGAGTTTCCTCGGTAACCAGTCTCCGATGCAGGAAGGTTTCCTCGGTAACCAGTCTCTGATGCGGTAAGGAAACTTGATAGGTTTGTCAATGACACAATCTTGGTCATGCCCAAGATTCAATTTTCTCATTGGTAAGTTGGGATGATAGACAGAAGGATAGAAGAAACCATATGGCCGAGTTGATGATAAAAATGACCGTTTGAAGGTCTTCTTTGAAATGGCCGAATGGTTCTTTAAATAGATATAGGATAGATCCTTGCCTTAGTGAATCCAAGACTCGAACTGGACAAGGTAATGGATTGATGCGGGACACAAGAAGTTGCGGAAGGCTCCTTGATACTCCTTGAGGTTTATTTCGGATATTACACACCTAATAAACACTCAACAATGTCTCTCCAAGATATGACACACTCGGGGAAGATAAAGGTTGATTTTCTGGATATGACACACCAGAGAACCGAGGTTGATTGTTGGATATAACACACCAAACAATCGGAAATGTTCTAAAAGAACTTAGAGAATTTTCTCTGAAAAGAAGTTGATTAAAAGATGGATGATTGCCGAGTGAGGCATACTTCTTGGGACTCTAAACAATCACCTAAGACTTTGAACAAAGACTAAAAGTCGACTAGACAAGAAAATAAAAGAGTTTGCGGAATAGAAAAGATGAAATAAAACCATAATCTAAGTTATATCATAAAGTTGATGCTTGAGTCGGTCCATAGCTTCATGAAATCGTCCAAGGCATCAAAGAAGCTCCTAAGCTAATCATCTAAGAGATATAAGTGAACTTGAGGCCTCATTAAAAACCTTAGCAGGAAAACCCATTGGGATAAAACCGAGCTTAGGGGAAAAGAAACCAAGTCAGTAATATTAAAACTGTTGCTTATATCATACTTACCTTGCAAGTCCAACTGGTAGGCATTGTTGTTGATCTTTTTGATAATCTTGAAAGGTCCATCGATTCTTGGCATTAGCTTGGACTTTCTTCCTTCCGGGAACCTTTCCTTTCTTAAGTGAATCCAGACTTGGTCACCTTCTTCAAAGACTTTTTCTTGTCTTCCCTTATTCACACAATATCCATTTTGCTCAAATGCGGATCCCTCTTCCTTCCCTCTCGTATGGCAAAGGACAGATTTATCCATCACAGATGACCTACCAAGAGGAATGGTCTCCTTTAATCTTGATAAATAGGTCAAGGACTGAAGCTTGACTGGTCGATGGAAAGCGAATTCTTTCTTTTTGTCAAGGGGTTTGGGCATCTCATAGGTGTTTTGTTCCATATTCTCGGTTGCATAGTGTTGAAATATGTGATCTCTATGATAGAAGAATTCAAATCTAAGAGAAGGAGGGAAAGGAAACCTAGTTCACAAGGAACTAGAAGAAGTCTTGGTTAGGATGTAACTAGAAGAAAGGAAGCTGTTACATACTAACTAGAAGACTAACTAAGTAGAAAAGAGGAAGCAAAGGAGAGCATGGGGTGCCAGAACCAGGGCATGGGCACAAGCATGGAGGCATCAGCAGCAGGGTATGGGCGCAGCTTGAACAGGAGTCAAACAGTGAGCTGCTCCCTTCCGTCCTCTCTTCTTCATGCAAACTCCTCTCTTCTCTCCTTCCTTCTTCTGCGCCTCTTCTCTTCTTCTCTATGTAAAAACTCTATAAATACATGTAAAGTGATGTAAAGAAAGTTGTGAATAAGAGAATAAGAAGATTAAAAGAGTAAAGGAAGCTTTGTTTATCTTCCTAAAGGCGCCGGTGGAGCTTTAGCTCTCCGGCGCCATGCTTCTCCTTAGTTCATCTTATTTCATCAACCATTATCATTCTCATTCTCATTACATCAATACTCACGCCACCATCTTCATCCTAAACATTCTCCAAGTATCCAAACCTCAAACTCCTTATTATTCTCACGCCACAACCATCACTCTCTCAACAATCCCTAAGCCTCCATACTCTTAATTTCAACATGGTATCAGAGCAAGTTGAGTGATCTAGCACCTAATCTCTTGTTATTCTTCTAGCTCTCTACAAAGTCTTCTAATCTATAACCATACACTTTCTTAGTTCTATTCACTCTGAGATTAATATCCTTGAGATCATAAGATCTTCAAGTTGTGAAAGGACTAAGGGTGTGTATTGTTACTAGAAAATGATGACAAATTGAGGAAGATTTCGTTGGGCTCTCCTTGGCTCCTTGCCTTGAGGAACTCGTTTTTCTTTTGTTAAACACATGAGAGAGAGATTTTCTGGGGTAATTTGTTCCTCCCATGCGTTTTTAATAGGGTGTGTGTGAGAGAGTAAATATCTTTCTTTGTGGTTCTTGTGTGTGGAGTCTAGATCCACATACAAAACTTTGAAAAGGGGTTGTATCAATATCAATTCCTTGGTGATCCTCTTTGGAAACAAGATCCAGAGGATTTTTTAAGAATCATCCATCCGTGAAGAAGCTTGTCATGGTGTGATGGTTTTTTGGCATGTATGGCGTGGGAAATAAGGCATCTAGGAGATGAAGAATGTTTTTGGCGTGATGGTTTAGAAGAGGAGGCTGGAGGTGACCTTAAATGGTGATCCAAGCAAGCTCCAAAGAAGAGGAAGCATTAAACCGGCTGTACAAAAAACAGTCAAAGAAAGTGTGAATCTAGTTCACATAAGACTTCAAGGAAAATATGAGACAGCTCATAGTAAAACTTGGAGAAAAGGAGAAGCTTACCTTGGAAAGAGCAAGCTGAGGAAGGTTTAATCCCGAAAGAGACTTGCGGAAGAGAAGTGACAAGAGGAGTTCACATCTTTAACCCGGAAGACACTTGCGGAAGAGACGTGACAAGAGGAGTTCACGTAGAAGACTTGCATGAAACAGAGATGAAGCACAAGGCTGAGATGTTTCCTGCAAAGAAAAGGAAGTGGTCAATAATTTTTGATCAAAGAGACATAGTTGATAAGAGGAAAATCAATTGTGGAAAAGTGATAAAAGAAGCGGTGAAGAGATAGTAAGCAATGTTTTTTTGGATGGGCTTATGTTGTGATTCTTGAGAGTTTGATTCAAGTTATGGTGATTGGAAACTCACATTCGCTTGTAACTTCAAGCGTTAAGGAGGAGAATATTAAGGCTGCTGAGAGAGGGAAACCTCAGAGGAAGAGGTTAAGAGCGATTGTTGCTTTGAGAAGAAGAAGAGCAACAACGACTCAGTGAAGCTCTTGGCGAATTCTCAACCTTAGTAACAGGCGAATCAAACTCTGCAAGAATCATTTCCAAGAAGTTCATGACTTCCAAAACCAATCTCATAGGCTAATGCTATCTTTCATTGGTGAATCTTTCAACAAGCGGAAGATTCAGATGGTTCAAGCAGTAGTTGCTCCAAGGTATTGATTAAAGGGTGCTTATGGAGGGTCATATTCTTCCACATGGTCTTCATCCTCTCTTGAGGCCGAATCACTTGATCCAGGAGGTCTTGAGAGAGTGGTGATCACACTCAACCATGTGGCGATCCAAGTGGAGCAATCTACAAGAAGAAGTGTGTATAGGCTCAAGCAAGCTATTCATGGTGGTGTTATCTGGAGGTAGATGATGTCCTTTGCGGCCTAATCCAAAATGGCTAGCAGACAAAAGCTTGTCCTAATTGGCAAGTGGGATAGATAGTCCAAGAGGAGGCGGCATCATTGGCATAATCAAGCTTAGTACTCTTTCCTTTGCAAGAGTGGTCCCTTGGCAACGGGCTAGTCTTGAAGGGAAGTGTTGAAGAAGCGGTGAAGCTCCAAATTATGCAACGGTCTTCCTTGTCAAGTTTGATTCTTCCCATACTCGAACCAAGCTTGAGAGGGAGTGTTGAAGAAGACCGTTGAAGCACCAAGTTAGGTGATGGTCCAAGAAGAAGAGGACTATCACATTGTACCATGGATAGATGCGGCATTCCAAGAGAAAGCTGGGAGAGTCTTATGATAAGTGGAATTAGAGCGGATGGCTCTTTGAAGAATCAAGATCAAATCTATGAAGGGTTGAAGCCAAGATTGATCTTGATAGATGGAGTGTGAAGCTCAGACCAAGTGGCGTTCACCTAGGCAGCTGTGGAACGGTAAACAAGGCAACAAGGAACTCCAAGCACCATATGAGGAGACAATGGCGAGAGGAAGCCGGGAGACACATATGAGTAGCTATGGATGATGTTGTAAGGAAACCGAAGGAGAAACCACCTTTCAGACCTTATTAGGTGTGGTGATCCGAGAAGCAGCGGAAAGTGGCATCCAACGGATAGAGTATACTCCCAAGAGTCATCAAGAGGAAGCCAATGATAATGTGAGTATTCTGTGAGCTAGAAGATGTCATCCGAGGAGCTTGAAGTCAAGATTAAGTTTGAGACAAGAAGCCCGAGGAGACATGATCCGAGTGAAGCTTAGAGAAGACAAAGCCTAATCCGCAAGAAAGAGTAATGGCCATAGGAAAGGAAGTCGTGGTCTCATTGGGGTTAGGAGTCATCAAAACCATCTTTGGAGCAAGCAAGGATCAGCTAGCGGATATCGTTATCATGGCATCATCTTCTATCATTGAGGATCACGTACATGGCAAGATTGGCCTTAAGGACACCTACCGACCAATCTTGAGGGGGAGTGTTGAAATATGTGATCTCTATGATAGAAGAATTCAAATCTAAGAGAAGGAGGGAAAGGAAACCTAGTTCACAAGGAACTAGAAGAAGTCTTGGTTAGGATGTAACTAGAAGAAAGGAAGCTGTTACATACTAACTAGAAGACTAACTAAGTAGAAAAGAGGAAGCAAAGGAGAGCATGGGGTGCCAGAACCAGGGCATGGGCACAAGCATGGAGGCATCAGCAGCAGGGTATGGGCGCAGCTTGAACAGGAGTCAAACAGTGAGCTGCTCCCTTCCGTCCTCTCTTCTTCATGCAAACTCCTCTCTTCTCTCCTTCCTTCTTCTGCGCCTCTTCTCTTCTTCTCTATGTAAAAACTCTATAAATACATGTAAAGTGATGTAAAGAAAGTTGTGAATAAGAGAATAAGAAGATTAAAAGAGTAAAGGAAGCTTTGTTTATCTTCCTAAAGGCGCCGGTGGAGCTTTAGCTCTCCGGCGCCATGCTTCTCCTTAGTTCATCTTATTTCATCAACCATTATCATTCTCATTCTCATTACATCAATACTCACGCCACCATCTTCATCCTAAACATTCTCCAAGTATCCAAACCTCAAACTCCTTATTATTCTCACGCCACAACCATCACTCTCTCAACAATCCCTAAGCCTCCATACTCTTAATTTCAACACATAGTTCCATTCAAAGTTTATTTTTGGTACAACAAAGGATGGCTCCGCAAGCATATCTCCACAAGAATTAAGCAACTTCTGGAACCTGTTTTCATGAAAAAAATTATAGAAATGGAATCAAAAACTTATAAGTCCATACTCTTCAAAGATTGATGTCGCCGTGTTTTTGTAGCAACTCGGAAGTGATCTTTCTCTTAGCTCACAAAGGTTGATTTCCCCAGCAGCTTCAATATCATCAAAGGCTAACAGTAATCTATTTGGTTTTTGAAGCTCCCTAGTCTCCACAAGATTGGTTCTGTACGCTGGACAGTTCGGAAGTGAAGCTCTAGGCACACAATCAATTTAATGTTCAAACCCACGGATAGGTGGTAATTCCTTGGGATTCTCCTCCGGAAAGACATCCTCAAACTCCTGCAAAAGAAAAGAAATGTTGCTCGGAACTTCCGGCACTGAGTTAGTAAGGTTTACCAAAACCTCTTTGTAAACAAACAAGAGAATGGTTTGCTTAGAGAACATGGCTCTCTTAACAACACTAGATCTCACAAGGAAGTTTGATTGTCTTTCGGGTTTGCTCTCAAAGGTCTTTTTCTTGGTTTTTCTCAAACTTTCTTCTTTGTTTGGTGATGAATTGTTTAGGGATTCTCTCTTTTTGTCATTTTTTAGCCATAGTTGATCTTGATAAACTTCTGGTGGCGTTAATGGAGCAAGAATGGTGTTCCGGCCATTGTGTACAAAGGAATACCGATTGGTAAACCCATCATGGATGACTTTCTTATCAAATTGCCACGGCCTTCCAAGTAGAATGTGACCGGCCTCCATTGGTAGAACGTCACACAATATCTCATCCTGATACTTGCCTATGGTTAAAGGAACCAATACTTGGCTATGCATGATCATCTCTCCTTCATCATTCAGTCATTGAAGCTTGTAGGGCTTCGGATGTTTCTTCTCTTCTAAACTTAACTTCTTTACCATGATTTCACTTGCCACATTGGTATAGCTTCCTCCGTCGATGATAAGGCTGCAAACTTTGCCTTATACTAGACATCTAGTGTGAAACAAGTTTTCCCGTTGCTCCTGATCCGTATCCTTGGCTTGAATGTTTAGTGATCACCTTGTGACTAATAGCTCTCATGTTGCTGGTAACTCAATCTCCTCAGCATCAGAGCTTTCTTCTCTTTTAAATTCTTCTTCTTCATCGGTTTCTATATCACCATTATCCAAAAGGATCATGGTTCTCTTGTTGATACATTCGTTGGCATAGTATCCTCTCCCTTGACACTTGAAGCATCTAACATCACGGTTTTTAGAAGAAGTAGCTACAGCTTTTACCTTGGCGTCTTGAGTTGTGGTGTAAGGTTTGGAATCAGTCTTTGGTTTGACAATGGTCTTGTCCTCCGGTTTGTAGCTTGATCTAGAATAGTTTGTTCCGGCTCCATAGGAATTCTTAGAAGGAATCCTTCTTTTGATCTGCTGTTCCACAAGGATAGCCTTGTAAAGCATCTCTTTTAAGTCTCCATAAGTTTGAAGCTCCATCCTGTCTTGAATGTCTCTCGCTAAACCACTTAGAAATCTTGCCATTGTTGCCTCATGATCCTCATCTATGTCGGCTTTGATCATGAGAGATTCCATCTCTTGGTAATAATTCTCCACACTCTTACTGCCTTGACTTAACCTCCTAAGCCTCTGGTGCAACTTCCGGTGATAGTGACTTGGAACAAACCGCTTTCTCATTAGGTTCTTCATCATCTCCCAAGTCTCTACATGCGGTTCTTGGTTGCATCTCCTATTGGTAACAAGTTGATCCCACCAATTGATTGCATACTCATAGAACTCGGTTGCTGCCACTTGAACCTTCTTACGTTCAGTGTAAGGCTGACAATCGAAGACAAGTTCTATCTTCTTCTCCCACTCCAAGTAGGCGTCTGGATCATTCTTTCCATAGAATGGTAGTATTTTCAACTTAAGACCATTAAGATTATCTTCATGGCGTTCCCTTACTTCTCTTGCACGTCTTAGACATCCATTAGAAGCTTGGCTTCCACAGCTGTCATAATTTGGCCCTTCATCTTCATCTATTGGCATTTGCGCCCTTCTTCTCCTTTCAGCAGGACGTTGGGGAAGTCCTTGGTTCACCGATTGCTGAATGTTGTCCATTCTCTCATGGACAGGGTCCAGTTCCTGCCTTAAGAGCCGCCTCATCTCTTACATGAGGGTTTGTACGTCCATGTTTGGTTGTCTGGCTCTTCTTGGGCGGTTGGTATTTTCACTCCCAGCTTCACTATGAGACATCTTTCCTGTAAAACTTAACAAACAGTTAGAAGAAAAAGCTCTCACTAGTATTTCTCTCAAGTGTTTCCTCTCAAGTGTTTCTCTCAAATACTTCTCTTAAAGATTTTCTCACAGAGTTCTTATCAAACAAATCAAATCAAATTTGATGAGAAATATAACAACAATCCCGAATCCAATGATATGTAATATGTTTCTTGGTGACTTTTTCTTTTGTTTTTGTTTTTCTTTTTGCTTTGTTTCGTTTCTCTTTTTTTTTTTTGAATGAGATCCAATGGATCTTTAGAAGAAATAGTATAGAAAGAATAGAAGAACAGAATTGGCGAGATGAGAATCGGCCAAGAAGATGAGGAGTTGGAAATGAAAAGACAGAAGATGAAAGATCAAGAAGATGAAAGAACAAGAAGATGAACAACTTACTACCAAATTTGAAAAAAGCTTGCTCTGATACCAAATGACACGATCTCGGTCACGCCCAAGATTCAACTTTCTCGTTGGTAGGTTGGAATGATAGACAGAAGGATAGAAGAAACCATATGGCCGAGTTGATGATGAAAAGGACCGTTTGAAGGTCTTCTTTGAAGCGGCCGAATGGTTCTTTGAATAATATGGGATAGATCCTTGCCTTAGTGAATCCAAGACTCGAACTGGACAAGGTGATGGATTGATGCGGGACACAAGAAGTTACGGAAGGCTCCTTGAGGTTTATTTCGGATATTACACACCTAATAAACACTCAACAATGTCTCTCCAAGATATGACACACTCGGGGAAGACAAAGGTTGATTTTCTGGACATGACACACCAGAGAACCGAGGTTGATTGTTGGATATGACACAACAAACAATCGGAAATGTTCTAAAAGAACTTAGAGAATTTTCTCTGAAAAGAAGTTGATTAAAAGATGGATGATTACCGAGTGAGGCATACAATCGACTTATAAAAAGAGGTGACTTGAACAGACTCAAGTGCCTCGTGATTACTACTTCTTGGGACTCTAAACAATCACCTAAGACTTTGAACAAAGACTAGAAGTCGACTAGACAAGAAAATAAAAGAGTTTGCGGAATAGAAAAGATGAAATAAAACCATAATCTAAGTTATATCATAAAGTTGATGCTTGAGTCGGTCAATAGTTTAATGAAATTGTCCAAGGCATCAAAGAAGCTCCTAAGCTAATCATCTAAGAGATATAAGTGAACTTGAGGCCTCATTAAAAACCTTAGCTGGAAAACTCATTGGGATGAAACCGAGCTTAAGGGAAAAAGAGCACACTCAAGTCACTTTGAAGATGATTTAACTTAGAGCGACTTGAATGGAAGTGAGCATGTCTTGGTGTTGTTTTTTCTTTACTTTTTCATGTTTCCATGTGATCCTTAAGATGTTTCCTACAGCTTCTTGAAGTTTTCTTGATCTTGCCCGGGTCATAGGACCTTTGGGAATGGCCATGGTTCCTTCTTCTTTTCCTCCAAGTGTTGGCGTTTCCATGCTCATATCAGTTAAGTGGTAAGGGAACCTCGATGTGCAAACGCCGATGCGAGTCGAGGTTCTTGGCCCAATACAGTCGGAGCAGTACATGTGATTATGAGGATAAAATGAACGGTAAGGAACATGACAGAAAGGAAAACGATGGTAAGAACAAGGGTAAAGAAAACGATGGTATGGGAATGATCGTAAGAAACGAGCGGTAAGCGATAAGTGACATCCGATATTTAATCTAAGAGTGAGTCATGAAGGATTTTCCATGTAGTGCTATTTTATATTGACTGCATTCTTCGTTTATTTTCCTCTAATGTTGATCTCTAAGTTACTTTTGCTTTTTGCTTCTGCAGCAGAGAAAGATTAAGAAGGAGGAATTTAACACCAGACTACTCTATGTCTTGATATTGAATGTTAAGAATAACAACTTTGGAAAATATTTTTGATGAATATTAAGGACATTGTTGTTTAGTCTCTCAATTGGATCATTGTTTTGATTGTTGATACAACTACAACTTGGATTTTACAAATATGAAGTTGCTTATGAAATCTCAAAAATATTTCTTATTAGTTTAGACCCAATTATTGAGGTTCAATCAACAGAAATAAGAAAATAATTATATTTAAATTTAATTAAAAAAAATACTATTGGTTAAAGTATATAATGGTTAAATATGAAATTGAGATGTCAATTATTAGACCATATGAACATATATTTTATTAGTTCATCATGCATTGCAGAAGATTATCTACAATAATTATCCATTATAACCTAGAGAAAAAATAATTCATATTGACAAGCCCAAATGGTCACTGAACACCCCAATTAACATTTTATCTATATCCACGCTACCTTACCATTACAAATGAGGAATTTCATGTTTAGAAATAAAACTGATCCAGTCAACTACTTATATAGTTTTAAGACATAGACCCTCTGTCAATTACCCAATATCAGTTTAGAAATTTGAAAAAAGCATGTAAGAGATGTGGTAGTATGTGGGATCAGTGTGGACACGTGATCATAGTTGTTGAAACTGGGACGGAAGGATTTATTAAGTATGAATTGTGAATACATCCAAAAGTATGCGCGTTGATTCTATGCTTCTTTTGCCTCTTCCTTCTTTACCGTTGAAAACCTTGAGGAACCCAGTTGCACACGTCTTTCGCGTGTCTTTTCACTTAAAAGTTAAAACAATCCTAACTTTTGTTTTTTTATATCATTATAGTAATTGTACAAAGAATTGATCTTTTGAGAAAATAATATATATATATATATATGGTTTCTAGAATCCAAAAAAATGCTAGCTGCGTATCTTGATTACGTCCACAAGACAAAATATCACATAAGATTATTGAACGGAAAAAAATTCACATGGTCACTCTGGGTCATAGGGGATTATTCAAAAACATGTTAGTTATTATTCAAAAAGAAAAATTGGTTGGTTATTTGGCTAAAATCTGTACAAAATTTGTCCTGTTCAATTTGAATTTTAAAGTTATTTGGTATCGGTTTGATCCGATTTAAAAAAAAAACAATTAACCGTTTGATTTCGCTAACCGAATTTATGTCGCAAGCTCTCTCCATGAGTTCATTTCTATTTAGTATTTATTGATCGGTTCGTTTTGGTTCCTATCGGTTTTCTTTAAACCGATTCAAATAATAGTTCAAGCCTCGTTAAAATGCATGTAGTATAGTTGTCTTTAATTGGCTACGTCTTGTGAACTTCGCCGAACTCATCTCATTAATAAAGTATCGAGATTTTTTTATATTATAATACAAATATATAGAGTTTTATTGCAAAAGAAAAAAATTAAAAAATAAATAAACAAGATTAGATAAAAACTGAAAACTTCTTTTGCAAATTATTCGTTTCTATTTTTTTTTATATAACTTTCTAATGAAACACACAATTGTAAAACATAACGAAAAGGCAAACTTTTGTAGGATTTTTGTAAGGTTTTATTAGTTTTTTTTGTTTGCTTAAGCCCTCCCAGGCAATGGCAACATGTTCTTCAAACCTGTTGGTGTTACCAAATTTCAGATCGAATTCTAACCAGAAACACAGTTTCAAGGTAAGAGCTCAAGTCTCTGGTGATAACAAGAAGACAAAACCAATAGAGAATGTGAACAACAACGGTTTGGTCTCTGTAGCTAAAACTGTCGAAAATAAAAAAGGGTCAAATGAAGTAAATGGGAAATTAAAATCTCAAAAAAAGTTTGTGAGTGATGAAATTGAGTTGTTATGGGATGATGGGTATGGTTCTAAATCTGTTAAAGATTACTTTGCTTCTGCTAAAGAGATCTTGAAACCTGACGGTGGTGGTCCACGGTGGTTTAGTCCCGTTGATTGTGGTCGACCTGTTGAAGATGCACCTACGTTACTCTTCTTACCTGGTAAATAAAATCAGTTAATTTTGTATATTTTGAGTCAATAGACTCTGGTTTGATTGCAGAAAGATTGTAACTTTGTATTCATGGAGGAAAGATTGAACTTTTTAGGCTGTTTTGTTGAATTCTTAGTTATGGGTTTTTGCGATTTTCAGAAATTTTGGTTTTATTAGAATCAGTAGCTTATTCGATTGATTGCAGAAAGATTGAAACTTTGTATTCATGGAGGAAAAATTGAATCTTTTGGCTGTTTTTTTGAGTTCTTAGTTATGTGTTTATGCTAGTTTCAGATAATTTGGTATAATTAGAATCGGCAGTTTTTAAGTTTGATTGCAGAAAGATTAGATCTTTGTATTCATTTCCTCAATTATTTGTATTTTTTATGGAGGAAATATTGAATTGTTTGGCTGTTTTGTTGAATTTTTAGTTATAGGTTTTTTACTATTCTCCGATAATTTTGTATAACTAGAATCAGTAGTTTTTCAGTTAAATTGCAGAAAGACTCAAACTTTGTATTCATTTCCTCACTTATTCGTGTGTTTTATGGATGAAAGATTGACTCTTTTGGCTGTTTTGTTTGAATTCTTAGTGATTGGTCTTTAGACACTACTATTCTCGGATAATTTTGGCAGGAATCAATGGATTTTTTTTGTTTGATTGCAGAAAGATTGAAACTTTGTCTTCATTTTCTTACTTATTTGTGTGTTTATGGAGGAAAGATTGAATCTGTTGGTTGCTTTGTCTGAATTCTTAGTTATGGCTTCTTACTTCTTCTTTTTTTTTCATTGTTTAATCATTAAATTAAATCAGTAATTTGGTATAACGTGAATCAATGGTGTTTAGTTTGAATGCAGATTTTTTTTTACTCATCTTCTTAAGTTTGAAACTTTGTATTCATTTTCTCACTTTTTGTGTTTTCATGGAGGAATGATTGAATTTTTAGGCTGTTCTGTTTAATTCTTAGTAATGTGCGTTTACTGTTTTTCTATCAGAAGTATGAATCAGATATTTCTTTCAAAGTTTCAAGCTTTTTCGATAATTTCAGATTTTCTGTAATGTCTGATGATTGATATTTTTATATAGGGCTTGATGGTACAGGGATGGGTCTTGTTCCACATCACAAAGCTCTTGGCAGGTATGTTCACTCTTTTTAGAAATTCTAGCTTTTTTCTGAAATGATATTGGATTAAGATTGTACAGATGGATATAGATACTTGAACCCTTAATGCAGAAGCAATAGTTTCTAATTCAAACAACCATAAGTTAACACTTTATCTTTTCGATTATTTTGAATATTACATAACTTTGATTACACAAGTGTTCACAGTCTAGACTGTTGTTATTTGATTTTCTGGTTACAGGGCTTTTCATGTCTGGTGCCTACATATACCTGTACAAGATCGAACTCCATTTGAAGGTAATAAATATTAAGAATGTATATGCAATACTTATTCTTTAAAATCTTCGAATAGAAAATCTGTGGCCTCTGTTCTCTCTTTTAAATGCATGTGCTATATATAAATTCATTTCTACGTGTATATATATACATACAACAATGCTTAATTAGATAACTGGTACTCAGTTCATTTGACATCAAATAGAAGACTGTAATAATGGGAGGAAAAGATTTCCATGAATGAATATGGTTGTCCAAATATACGTTTATTATCTGTATATAAACTAGTTCTAAATGAGTTGAAATATCTAAGAGTGCTTCTGCATAAAGTCTTTAATTGTTCATGTTGTTTGCTCGATTTTCACTGAATGTTTTCTACTGTTGTTAACCATAAAGGGCTGGTGAAAGTAGTCGAAGATGTTTTGAAGCAGGAACAAGCTACACGTCCAAATAAGCCGATATATCTAGTGGGTGATTCCTTTGGAGGATGCCTTGCTGTTGCTGTTGCTGCCAGAAACCGTTCATTAGACTTGGTTTTGATACTAGTCAACCCAGGTCAGCAAACTTTTTGTTTTCAGTTTTTGTAATTTTGTATCTAAATGCATATAAGCTTTTCTTGAATAACCAAATAAGTTTTCCCTTTCTCTAGCTACATCGTTTGAGAAGTCACCGCTACAACCGTTGCTGCCTATATTAGAGATGGTGCCAGAAGATCTTCATTTTACTGTACCATATGTTCTAAGCTTTATCATGGGTACATGAAGTGATTCTCTATTGTATAAGTAAATAAGTCATTTTTGTTTTGAATTCTTCTTTTTCTTCTGTTATCCTTACTCAAGCTTTATTGGTATTTAGGTGATCCTATAAAGATGGCTACACTTGGTGTTGACAACCAACTTCCAGCAAGCATAAAAATAGAAAAGTTGAGACAGAGACTTACTAAAACTATGCTTCCTCTTCTCGCTGTGAGTTTCTTTTAATGCATTTACTTGGTTCTGTTTCTATGCACAATGTCATCTTTTTTAACCCTGCGCTTACAGGATCTTGGTGAAATTATTCCAAGGGAAACTTTACTTTGGAAGCTTAAATTGCTGAGATCTGGCGCTGCTTATGCCAATTCTCGCATCCATGCAGTTCAATCCGAAGTCTTGGTCCTTGCTAGGTAATCTTCCTCATTATATTACATTTCTCATCTCTGGTTTGTTGTCTTGGTCTATAATGATTGTCATATCATCAAGAAGATATAGATAAATTTTTATTTCGTGGACTTTCAGTGGAAAAGACATGATGCTTCCTAGCCAAGAAGAAGCGATGCGGCTTTATGGGGTGCTTAAAAACTGTACAGTTCGATGCTTCAAGGATAACGGACATACCCTTTTACTGGTAACTTAATATTGTAATCCACATACTAATTCACTATTAAGTGTATTTCCATTTGCTTTGGATTGTAGATGAAATATTTGAAGTAGTTTCAGAGCAATTTCTTATGATTTGTGATAAACACAGAGGAGGATGACTTACTATTTTTCATTGTTTCAGGAAGATAGTTTCAGTTTGCTCACCGTTATAAAAGGTACATGCAAGTACCGGCGCTCTCGGAGATATGATTTTGTTTCCGATTTCCTGCCCCCGAGTAAGGGAGAACTTGCTTACGCCCTTAATGAAACTCTTGGGTAACTTCCCTAAGCTCCATCTATTATATATTCAGTAACAAGTTAGCAAAAGAAACCCAAATGTGGGTTTTGCTTACAAGCTGTCTGACATTTTTCCTTGTGACGAGCAGATTGTTACGAACTTCTGTTAGTTCTGTGTTTCTGTCAACTATGGAAGATGGGAGAATAGTGAAGGGACTTGCTGGTGTTCCAGATGAAGGACCGGTGCTACTTGTTGGTTACCACATGTTGTTGGGTCTTGAACTTGGACCAATGTCCGAGGCATTTATAAAAGAGAAAAATATTCTCTTTCGCGGAATGGCTCATCCGATTCTGTATTCAGAAATGGATTCAGAAAAGTCCTTTGGTTATGCCGATTGGATTAAAGTATTCGGTGCCTATCCTGTTACCGCAACCAATCTTTTCAAGCTATTAGCTTCTAAATCTCATGTTCTTCTCTACCCTGGCGGTGCACGAGAGGCTCTCCATAACCGGGTTAGCCATCTTCATCTCTTTCCCTTAAATGGATGAAAAGCAAAAATCTGGATAAGACAGTTGACTTGAACCTCAATATCTACTGTCACAAAAAGACGATTATTTGAGATTTTGCTTGATCTGATTCTTTGTACGACCTTACAGGGTGAACAATACAAACTAATTTGGCCTGACCAGCAAGAGTTTGTAAGAATGGCAGCTCGGTTTGGTGCAACAATAGTACCCTTTGGAACGGTTGGTGAAGATGACATAGCTGAAGTAAGCTACCTGTTACAGCCCCAGTTTTTACATTTCTTTTGTACATTTGAGAGAAAGAAGCAAATCAAAAATATTTATATTTGCTTTTTATATTGCAGTTAGTTCTTGATTACAACGACTTGATGAAGATTCCAATTCTCAACGACTATATCTCAGAAGTAGTTGGTGATTCGGGGAGATTTAAATTGAGGTAAATTTTACTTTTCATTTAACTGAAATTGTTACACAAAGTTTATTCTTTTTTGGTGTTTGCTTACAATTTGCATAAACAATTCATAAATGATGAGTGGTGTGATGATAGGGATAAATCAAGTGGAGAAGTAGCAAACCAGCAACTGTACTTACCAGGACTAATACCGAAAATCCCAGGTCGGTTCTATTACCTATTCGGGAAACCGATAAAGACAAAGGGTAGACCGGAACTTGTGAAAGACAAAGAAGAAGCAAACCGGGTTTACTTGGAGGCAAAAGCAGAAGTGGAGAAGAACATAGCCTATTTGTTGAAGAAACGAGAGGAAGATCCATACAGAAATATATTAGACAGATTGAATTACGGTTTGACACATACCGCAAATGATGTTCCTTCTTTCGAACCATGATTCAAACAGTAAGTGTAAGTTTACAGACACAAAACAAAACAAAACATTTGTTGTGTCTTTTTATGTGTTATAGACAAAGTCCATGTATATCCAAATCTTTTATATAATAGATGAAAGTATTTAACGCCTAATACTTGAGAATCTATATTTGCTTGAGTTCTTTATAATGGTCCATACGAACGTGTACACGAAATGTAAAATCATCTCATATATAGTTTTTCATTTTTTTCCGCAAACGAAATTTTATTAATTAACGGAAACGAATAATACTAACTAAATCAATGTAGCATACCGAATACTTTCTTGCTTTTGTTTTTATCGAATTAAACAAAGTTACTGTTGAACAACCTTTAGTCCCTTTAATTTGTCTCTGATTAATTCAAAGATATAGGTGAAGAAGGAAAGATATTGGTGGTATAATCATACTTGTAAACAACTTCACAAATAGAAAAATTATGAATATAAAATAAATCTTTTATAATGCCTGTTGGCGCATTAGTATTACTAAATACAAAGTTGTAGAGCACACACAATGAGAGATCAACAAAGAGTTCATCCAGTTCTTCAAATGGAAGCCAACAAGACAAAAACATCATCAGCTATCCTAAAGGCTGACCAGCTTCCGATACGACAGCCAGTTCCTCCTCCTGCGATGCTCAACAGAAAGCGAAATCTTTGCTGCAAATGTTTCTGTTGGTTGTTAAGCCTTCTAGTTTTTGCCTTACTCGCGTTTGCGATTGCGGTTGCGGTTATATACTTTGTTTTCCATCCTAAACTTCCCCGGTACGAAGTCAATAGTTTACAAGTTACCAACCTTGGAATAAACCTAGACTTCTCTCTTTCCGCGGAGTTCAAAGTCGAGATCACGGCTCGTAATCCGAACAGTAAAATCGGGATTTATTACGAGAAAGGTGGTCATATAGGTGTGTGGTACAACAAGACAAAACTATGCCAGGGACCTATACCGAGGTTTTATCAAGGACATCGCAATGTGACTAAACTGAATGTGGCTTTAATGGGAAGAGCAGTGTATGGGAACAGTGTTATGTCGGCATTGCAGCAGCAACAACAGACAGGACGTGTACCATTAGATCTCAAAGTGAATGCACCTGTTGCTGTCAAACTCAGGAAGTTGAAGATGAAGAAGATTCGGATATTGGGGAATTGTAAACTTGTTGTTGATAGTTTATTAACAAACAATAGAATTAATATCAAAGCTAGTGATTGTAGTTTTAGGATTAAACTCTGAGATGATGTTGATTCTAGGTTTGTAACGTTTTCTGGTATCACTCAGTTTTATCATTTTTTTATTACGTTGATTTATAAATTTATTTCTGTTTTTAAATAAATAAGACTGAAACGGTAAATTTTGTGAGATATTTTAAAACCGTAAAAGGTAGGCTCTAACCTATAAATGTAACAGCAGTTCATCCATATGATGGGTACAATGCAACTAGCCCGAGGACACTTCTCTCATGCCACAATCTCACCAAACTTATTCAATGCCAATTATGCCATCCGTATATTAGTGTATTTATAAAAGAAATTCTTTTAAAAAAACAGAAAAGTGGTTAAAATCGAAATAACCTCTAAGAATTCCAAAATTACCAAACCTACCTAATGATCCAATAACCTGGCCCAACTCCCCACCCGACCCAGAATATGAAAAATGAAAAAATCGGATTGACAGTTTTTATTTGTAAACCG
Organism: Nasturtium officinale; assembly: GCA_963854855.1. Classification (NCBI taxonomy): domain Eukaryota; kingdom Viridiplantae; phylum Streptophyta; class Magnoliopsida; order Brassicales; family Brassicaceae; genus Nasturtium; species Nasturtium officinale. The sequence goes on from OY978512.1 coordinate 3,805,279, forward strand.
TAAAAAGAAAAAGAATAGGGTAATTCAGATCAAAAAATATACTCCCTCTCTATAATTTCCTGAGTTTTTTAAAATCAATAAATGATACTTGTATTAATTATTTTTATATTATATTTCTTATTTAATACATTTATTTTCTTTAATAAATTTATTGTAAAGGTAAAACATTAATTAGTTTATTGTTTTAAAAATAAAAATGCATTAAATACATGAAGGAAATCAAATTTTCTGAGACAAATACATTAAAAATAAAAATGCATTATTTCTGATAAGGAGTGAGTATATATTTTCTCTCGCCGGCGAACAAAGTCGAACTCCTCCTTGTCCGGCCATCCCCGTTTGTCTTTTTCCGACAAGATTCCAAACTCATTCTACCGCCGGCGATCTAGAACAAAGTCAAACTCTTCTTTCCACCTCTCGTCTTCTCCAATTATCAAACTCCTTCTCCGGTGAGCTTCGTGTGTCTATTTCCATCGAGGCTGAGTCACATTCAACCAGAGCCGGCCTGAAAGCAGTTTCGTAACTTTTTCCTTCCAAAGCTTTCCAGGCCTAATATTCGGTTTTAAAAATTCAAAAAACAAAGTAGTATCTAAAAAAAAAAAAAACAATTGTTGAGTTCACCCCCTTATATTCAACTCCTCATGTTATAACCAATCAAAATGCCACCTAATATCATATTTAAAAATGAATAATAATAAAAACAAAATATTCAAATATGTATTAAAATTGTTAATATCCTTAGTTTTATTTTTAAAAGAATTTTTATTTTTACGGATTGTCTTCCACATGAACAACATAGAAAATTACATGGATGCTAAAGAGAATGAAAAAAATTTTGAATCCAGAAAGGTATGTCTATTAATCATACAATTATTTATTGTGTTTTCCAGTTTTCCAATATATAATTTTCATACTTTCATGTTTATATTGTAACGTGAAAAGTCATGGTGATTGATATTGAATTTTTCTTAATCTAAAGGTGTAATTAATGTGGTGTTGGAAGTTTTTTTTAATCCGGATCATAAATCACAAAAGTCACTATTAAAGAGGATGAAGTCATGATTAAAGTTAAATTACTAAGCATTTCATGTGACAATTTTGTGTAAAATTCAAATACATATTTACTTAATTATTACCTCACCACATAAAAAATGTCAGTTGTGGAATTAGACATAAATTTTTAAGCCCATGAAGGAAATTTACACATGAACTCATGTTCATGGTATCAATTTATTTATTATTTGATTATTGTTTTTCTCACCTTGTTTAATTTTATTTGAATTGCAATAGGGAGTAATCATTTAAGTGATTATGAAACTGTTTTTGGTGATCAGTATGGATATACTTTGCAATTCATGGGTTAATCATGTTTGTTAAGTCATTCCAGTAACTTTTTAGCTGAGGACGAAAATGATCCAATAAGTGAAGACGAAGCTTTTGTTAGTGAATTTGAAGATGATACAAGATAGAGGTGGTGGCTTCACAAGTTGGCGGTCGCTTCTCACTTGGTGAAGAGGAGATGATCGAAGATGGAGATCTGACACGATGGCGAGCGCTTCTCTCGTGTGGAATCAGTAAAATGAGTTGTGATGGGGGATTGAGGTGCGCCACAGAGGTGTGATTGATCTCTAATACAGCACAAACACTCAGCCTTGCAGAATCACTCAACAAGACAAAGCAAAAACTCTAATCTCTTAAGAGGAACTCGCAGAGAAGAAGAGCAAGAAAACGGCATTATTTTATTAATCAAAAGGTAGCCAAATATTACACAGCTGCAGGGAGACTTTATAAAAGTCCGTCAGCTAGCCCGAGGGCCCAAAATAAAATAAATAAACGTAACAACAACCAAAAAAATGCAAAAACAAAGAAACAACGAACTACCGTTTTTAGACAAAAGGAAAATTCAAAATAAGAAAACTACTTAAACTTTCTTCAGCATATTGTTTGAAGACGTCCTTATGTGTTTCTGAGATTATCTTGATCTGTCAAAATGTTATAAATTGAATACAACTTATCTGGATATGTTAGAGATTTAATGGCGCTTTCTTGAACCCTCTCTTGTGCTCCACGATGATGCTCTGGCTCTGTGATGTAGAAATCTTCTTGGGGCTTCTTCATGTTTTGATCACTCTCTGGATGTCCTCTCATGTCCTTGTTGATTGGATCTTGTCCTTGACTCTCTTGTTCATCATTGGAGCTGAAACCTGACCCGTGCGCCTTTTGAAGCTTCAATGCCGTCTCCTCACTTGTAATGATCTTTTCTCCTGCCAAAGAAGAGTCAATACCTGGGGCTTGATGTAGTCTGAGTTTAGTGAAAGCTTCAGAAAGCTCTTCCTCACAGAGGTATGGTTCAGACCAGAAGACTCCTCCAGTTTCTAAAATGTTCACAATATTTTGTACAGCTAAGTTGAACCTTCTCCGGAGCTGTTTTGATTTAGAGCGTGTCATGGGTCCTTCCTTGACCTCTGGTACTGAATGTGGCTCATCTTCTATGGTATTAGGATTGATGTCTGCATCAGAAGAAGAAGATGAGATAGCCAACAACAAGAATCATGTTCAAACTGAAGAGGCTGATGCTTTAGAAGCTAAGAAAGAAAATGATAAGGTAGATGAACTATGTATTGAAATGGAGTTTAGTTCTGATGAGACTGCATATATAGCCTATAAAAAGTATGGAGGCAATCATGGTTTTAACGTAAGGAAGCAGCGGAGGAAAAAAAAGAGAATGTAGTAAGACTTCTTTATGTTTGCTCAAAACATGGATATAGGAAAGAACCTAAGGTACAAACATCTTATTCACAACCAACACACAATGTGGTTGTAATGCTCATATAAGTGGATTTTTTAGACTATTCTTGGAGCAATGTCTGGAAAACAACCAAAAACAATTCTTACTGACCAATCTGGCTCTCGTGCTTCTTCTGGGTTTATGCGGTAAGCTGGCCTGTTGGGGAGTGGAGCACCAGGTATGAAGTCGATTTGGTGCTCTATGCCTCGTAGGGAAGGTAGGCCATCAGGGATTTCTTCCGGAAACATGTCTTGATATCACCCTAGGAGTCCTTTGACTTCTTCCGGTACATGAGTATCCGAGCTACCTGCGTCATGGACATCTTTAAAGATCATTAGTACTACAGGACCATCCTGGTTCAAGGCCTTCCTTACAACACTCGTGTTGATGAGAAAGTTGGACTTGGCGTTAGAAACCTTGGATAGCTTACGTTGCAACTCATTAACCTGAATAGGTTTAAGAGGAGTTAGGCTGGTCCTCTTATGGTCATGGGAATAGAGTTTAGTTCGGCCATTATGTGTGGCATCCTTATCAAACTACCATGGATGTCCAAGTAGAACGTGGCTAGCTTGCATCGGAACCACATCACAAAGGACTTGGTCCTTGTACTGGCCGATACTAAAAGGTACCAACACTTGCTCAGTCACTTGGATGAGAGATTTATCATTAAGCCACTTAAGTTTTAAGGGATGAGGGTGTTTAGTAGTTGGGAGGGTGAGTTTTGAGACCATGTGCGAACTCGCCACGTTGGTGATGAAATTATAAGTTTAAAGAGATTGAAGAATGTTTAGAGACTAAGAGTGAGAATAGCAAGAGATTATGAAAGCTTGTATGGATTTTTATTCTCTTAGTCATATACTTCTTTACATCACTTTACATGTATTTATAGAGTTTTTACATTGAAGAAGGAGAGAAAGGCGCAGAAGAGAAGAAAGAAGACGTGAAGAAGGAAGGAGAGAAGAGAAGAGTTTGCGTGAAGAAGAGAGGAGGGAGCAGCTCACCTACTCCAACAGTGGAGAGCTCCATGCCCTGATTCTGGCGCCCCCATGCTGTCCTTTGCTTCCTCTTTTCCACTTAGTTAGTCTTCTAGTTTATTTGTAACAGCTTCCTTTCTTCTAGTTACTTCTCAACTATTTCTCCTTCTAGTTCCTTTTCAACTAGATCACATATTTCAACACTCCCCCTCAAGATTGGTCGGTGGAGATCCTTAAGACCGATCTTGCCATGAATGTGATCACAATTAATAGTTGAAGTTGCCTTAGTGAAGATATCAGCTAATTGATCCTTGCTTGCTACAAAGGCGGTTTTGATAATTCCTTCTTGTATCTTCCCTCTCACAAAGTGGCAATCAACTTCTATGTGCTTGGTTCTTTCATGAAATACCGGATTTGATGCTATATGCATTGCAGCTTGATTATCACAATACAATAGCATTTCTTCATCTCCCTGGATTCCAAGGTCTTTTAGAAGTGCTTTTATCCATATCAACTCCTTTGTCAATTCTTACATGGCTCTGTATTCTGCTTCAGCACTTGATAAGGCTATGACCTTCTGTTTTTTGCTCCTCCAAGTTACTAGATTCCCTCCCACAAATGTGCAAAAACCAGATGTGGACTTTCTATCCTTTTTATCTCCAGCCCAATCCGCATCACAATAGCCTTGGACCTTTGTGTTCCCATTAACATGCATCCATACACCTTTTCCAGGGCTATTCTTTAGGTACCTTAGCAACCTCTCAATCATGTTCCAATGTTGTGAGGTTGGCTTTTGCATATGCTGGCTCACACGGTTTACTGCAAAGCAGATGTCAGGTCTTGTAATGGTAAGATATATAAGTTTGCCCACCATCCTTTGGTATCTTTTAATGTTCTCCAAAGGCTCCCCCTCAGGACTATCTTGGTATCCTTCTTCTATTGGAGTTTTGGCCGGCTTGGATCCTAACTTCCCGGTTTCTTCCAAGAGATCCAGCACGTATTTCCTTTGAGATATGAACATTTCATCTCCAAATCGTGTCATCTCAATCCCTAGGAAGTACTTGAGCTTCTCTAGATCCTTTATATCAAAGTTGGCCTTCAAGAGTCCCTTGATTTGATCTACTCCATCTTTGTCACTTCCTGTGATGATTAGATCATCAACATAAATCAAGACTACCACTACTCCTCCTTCACTTTGTCTTGTGAATAGAGTATGATCCACTTCAGATTTTATGAACTCCTTCTTCAAGAGACAAGCGCTTAGCCTTTGGTACCATGCTCTTGGAGATTGCTTCAGTCCATAGATTGCTTTCTTCAATCTACACACTTTGTTGCCTCCATTATGATACCCTTGGGGTGGATCCATATATACTTCTTCTTCCAAATCCCCCTGCAAGAAGGCGTTCTTGACATCCATTTGCCATAAGTCCCATTCCAAGTTTACAGCTACCGAAATTAGAATTCTTATGGAATGGAGCTTAGCCACTGGAGCAAATGTTTCACTATAGTCCTCCCCATAGACTTGAGTATATCCTTTCGCTACCAGCCTTGCTTTGTACCTTTCTATTTCCCCATCACTTGTGTATTTAATTGTATACACCCATCTACTCCCAACCGACTTCTTATCCTTTGGTAAGTCGGTTAAGTACCAAGTATTATTCCTTTCCATGGACTTCATTTCCTCTTCCATGGCTTTCACCCATACTTCACTCTCACATGCTTCTTCATATGAGCTAGGAGTGTATTCTTTGCTGATTTTTGTAAGAAACACTTCATGCTCCATGGGTAATGTCGCCAAGGAACAGAAATGCTCAATGGGATATATGATACTACTAGTTTGAGTGTGATCTCCTCCTTGTGATATGAGAGTGCTGTCACCAATAGGATCGAGATCTAAGTTCGCCGTACGCTCAGGACACTCTCTTATCACACAGGGAAGATTACTCGTACTAGACTCTCCTTGGAGCATAGCAGAATTGTTGTAGCCATAAAAAACACGTTGTCGCCTCTGTCTTGTACTTCTTCTTAGAGGTATGGTTGGCTCCGGTCCTTCTTCAGCATCCGCTCCCTCTTCATCCAAATTCTGATCCGCTTCCTCATGTGCATTATCCGCACTATCTTGCTCTATGAAGTTCTCAGATGTTTCTTCTTGTACTTCTTCACATAGGCTTGGCGTTTCATCAAACACCATCCAGTCCATGGGTGAATAGATCATTCCTTTAGAAGCTTCATGATCCTTAGCCCCATAGAAACTCTCTTGTTCATTAAACCTTACTTCTCTAGACACATACACTCTTCTTGTTTCCGGGTTGTAGACCTTGTAGCCCTTTTGTGTTGGTGAATATCCAATGAACACACCTCATGCTTCGAGGTTCAAGTTTGCTTCTGTGTCCTTCTGGTAAAAATATGAAGCATGTGCATCCAAACGTTTTGATATGATTTAAGCTTGGTTTCTTCTTGTACAACACTTCAAATGGGGACTTATCATCCAGATTTTTGGTTGGAAGTCGGTTGATTAAGTAACTTGATGTCATTACGGCATCTCCCCAATGGAACTTTGGTACTCTTTTGGCAATCATGAGAGTCCTTGCTACTTCCATTAGGTGTCTATTCTTCCTTTCAGCTATCCCGTTCTGCTGAGGAGTGTATGCACAAGATGTTTGATGAATGATGCCAAAGTTGTTGAGCAACTCTTTGAATCGTTTACTAACATATTCCCCTCCATTATCACTGCGCAATACTTTGATCTTTGTTTTGAATTGGGTAGAGATATAGTTAATGAAGTTGGTGAAGGCTTCATAAACTTGATCTTTGGTATGTAGAAGAGTGATCCATGTATATCTTGAGTAGTCATCAATGAATGAAACAAAATATTTATATTGATCTCTTGAATTACATGGTGAGGTCCATACATCCGAGTGTACAATGCCAAACGCTTCATCACAAGTTGTAGATGAAGTAGGAAAAGCTTGTCTACAATGCTTCCCTAGTACACACGCCTCACACACTACTTCTTCTTGGATGAGATTGGGTAAGACCATTTTGAGGACTGCTGAACTTGGATGTCCTAACCTTCCATGCCATAATGGGCTATCTTCAATCTCTTTCCTCCCAAAAAACTTTGCATCCGCCTTCATTCCAAGAGCCATTGGTTCCTCTTGTTTATTTGATTCCAAGATATACACACCATCTTCTACCTTCCCTTCTCCGAGCACATGATTTGTTTTAGGGTCCTGAAACTTAACAAAGTCAGTCCCAAATACAGCCACACACTTCAAATCCTTTGTAGCTTTATTAACGGATAAAAGATTAGATGAGAAGTTAGGCATGTATAATACTTTTGTTTCCCTTTTAAAAAGCTCTAACTCTCCTATCCCTTTAATTGGAACTGAGCTTCCATTGGCTACTTGTACACTTCCATGGCACGGTTCAAGATTCTTTAACATATCTTGATCCTTGATCATGTGATGAGAAGCCCCTGAATCCACAATGATTCTAGTCTTCTTTATGGGTGTTTTAGAGCTGAAAAAACTCTTACCCGAATCTGTGAGTTTGGCTAGGCTCTTGATGAGAGCTTCAAACTCAGACCTTCTAACCAGTTCTTCAACAGGTTGTGCCATTCCCGTGAAGGCTCTAGGTCCATTCCCATTCTTCCTTAGCCGCTTAGGCCTTAAGTGTGGATGGAGGGTCCAACACTTCTCCTTAGTGTGTCCTTTCATCTTGCAATGCTCACACTCCAACGTCCTCTTGTATCCAAATGTAAGATTCTTTCTTGCAAGATGTGCAGCTTCACTTGGTGCACGAAACAGGTCTCTAGACCCTTCTTCCCTTTGTATCATACCACATACTTCCGCTAGACTTGGCAGATTCTCAAATCGAAGTATATGCTTGATAAGATCCTTGTATGATACATTGAGTGCCAAGAGAAGCCCAAACACTTGATCTTGGTCACGCCTTTCTCCTAACTCCTTGGGGTCTATAGTGTGTGGCCTCAAGATCTCCAACTCGGCCCATAAGCTTCTATACTCCCCAAACATTTCCTTGAATGACTTTTCCTCTTGTTGGAGCTCATTCAATGCCCTTTTCACCTCAAATATCCTTGATATGTTTGAGATGTTTCCATATACTCCTTTGAGTATATCCCAAAGTTCCTTGGCGGTATCCGCATATGAGTAAGCCGCCAAGATAGTTGGTTCTAGTGAGCTTTGGAGAAGAGAAAGAGTGTATTGTTCTTCTTGCTCTTCCTTAGCTTCCTCCTTCTCATTTCTCACGGCCGCTTCTGTTCTTTCTTTTGGCTCAACATATTGCCAAAGTCCTCGGCCTCTAAGAGTAGTTTTGGTGGTTTTTGCCCAAAGGAGGTAGTTGTTTCCCTTGAGTATAACCGAGATTGTTACCCTATTAGTCTCCATTTTCTAGTAATAATACACAATTTTAGTCCTTTCACAACTTGAAGATCCTATGATCTCAAGGATATTAATCTAAGAGTGAGTAGAACTAAGGAAGGTGTATTGTTATAGATTAGAAGCCTTGTAGAGTTTTAGAGGAATCAAGAAGAGGATAAGCGGTTTAGTAGATAACCTGCTCTGATACCATGATGAAATTATAAGTTTAAAGAGATTGAAGAATGTTTAGAGACTAAGAGTGAGAATAGCAAGAGATTATGAAAGCTTGTATGGATTTTTATTCTCTTAGTCATACACTTCTTTACATCACTTTACATGTATTTATAGAGTTTTTACATTGAAGAAGGAGAGAAAGGCGCAGAAGAGAAGAAAGAAGACGTGAAGAAGGAAGGAGAGAAGAGAAGAGTTTGCGTGAAGAAGAGAAGAGGGAGCAGCTCACCTACTCCAACAGTGGAGAGCTCCATGCCCTGATTCTGGCGCCCCCACGCTGTCCTTTGCTTCCTCCTTTCCACTTAGTTAGTCTTCTAGTTTATTTGTAACAGCTTCCTTTCTTCTAGTTACTTCTCAACTATTTCTCCTTCTAGTTCCTTTTCAACTAGATCACATATTTCAACAGTTGGTGCATGAGCCTCCATCAATGATCAAACCACAAACCTTCCCATTTATCATGCAATGGGTGTGGAAGATGGTTTCCCGTTGGGATTCATCTGTGGTTGTTGGTGAGGCATTAAGGATCCTCCTGATCACTAGGAGCTCTCCTTCATCAGGGTATTCGGTGACGGCTTCAGGGGCTTCTACTGGCTCCTCTTCTGGTTCCTATGCCTCCTCTTGTGAATCTTACTCGCCTTCCGGAATAATGATCATGACCCTCTGGTTTGGGCAATGCTTGGAGAAATGGTCGTGGCCTTGACACATGTAGCATATGATGTCCCTTGTACACAGGTGGTTGGTGTCATGATGGGTTGAATTGCCGGTTTATTCTCTAGAAGGCGGGGCTTGAAACGAGAGTCGATCACAACAGCTGGGAGCTTAAAGTTCTTAACATTTGGGGCCGAGCTTGGTGCTTTCTAGGGATGGGGGCGGTTGAGGTGGCACTCTTCCTCTTGACTTGGCTCTCAACTTGACTGGCCAGATGTAACAGCTCCTCAAATCCTCAACAGGTTTGCCTTTCAACCTTACAGACGATCCGGTCTTTTAAGCCATCCAGGAACTGAGCCATAAAAGTCTTCTCAGTCTTGTCTAGTTGGAGCCGGCTCCGGAGATATTCAAATTCTTCATAGTATTCTTCAACCGATTTGCTTCCTTGGGTCAGTCGGCGGAACCGTCTTTGAAGGTCTTTGTGGAATAGGGGCGGAACGTACTGTCATCGCATGAAAAACTTCATGATTTCCCACGTGGGTACGGGCCCTTCTCTGTTCCTTCGTCATTCGGACTGGTCTCTGTCCCACCATGTTAAACCATGGTTGGTAAGTTGTGCTGCAGCGTAGACGATCTTGCGTTGCCCATCGTAGGTGTATCAATCAAAGATATGGTCCATACGTCGTTCCCAGTCAAGGTAAGCTTCTGGGTCTACTCGGCTGGCAAAGGTAGGCGCGGTCAGTTTGATGCTGGGGACATGCGGATGTAGGTTCCGCTCGTCCTGGTCGTCTTGGTGTGGTCGCATTCTTCTTCAAGGTCAGATCCATCTCTGTTCTGGATCCTTAAAGTCTTCATCAGTTAAGTATCCTACGTCGGGACCTCGGTGGGCGGGAGGTATTGGTAGATGGCCAAGTGGTGGAATTGTTGAAATATGTGACCCCATGGTAAGAAGGATTCAAAATCAAAGGAAGGAGGGAAAAGGAATTAACTAGTTAAAAATGAACTAGAAGGAAAAGGAAGCTGTTGGATATCAACTAGACAAGCAAACTAGAAAGCAAAGAGGTATGGGCACAGCATGGGCGCGGCTGCACTGTTGGAGCTGCTCAACCACTCCATCATCACACCTCTTCTCTTCCTCTCCACGCCCCTTCTCTTCCTCTTCCTTAGATATTTTTTCCTTAGCTTGTGCTTGTAAACTCTATATATACTTGTGCATTGTATTGGTTGAACATGTGAAATAAGAAGAAAACAATTCAGAAATTCTCTCTCTCTCTCTCTCTCTCGCCATTCTCCATCATCTTCTCCTTCATTCTCTATTATCTTCAAACTCAAAGTTCTTCATGGTATCAGAGCAGGTTGAGTGATCAAGCGCTTAACCTCTTTTAATTCTTCTAGCACTCTACAAATTTTCTAATCTATAAAATACACTTCCTTAGTTATATTCACTCTGAGATTAATATCCTTGAGATCATAGGATCTTCAAGTTGTGAAAGGACTAAGATTGTGTATTATTACTAGAAAATGGAGACTAATAGAGTAACAATCTCAGTTATGCTCAAAAGAAACAACTATATTCTTTGGGCGAAAACCACTAAAACCATCCTTAGAGGCCAAAGACTTTGGCGGTATGTTGAGCCAAAGGAAGGAACGGAAGTTGTTGTGAGAAATGAGAACATGGAAGCTAAGGAAGAACAAGAAGAACAATACACTCTTTCTTTACTTCAAAGCTCATTAGAAATAACCATCTTGGCGGCATACTCATATGCAGATACTGCCAAAGAATTATGGGATATACTCAAAAGGAATATATGGAAACATCTCAAATATATCAAGAATATTTGAGGTGAAGAGGGCGTTGAATGAGCTTCAACAAGAGGAGAAGCCATTCAAGGAAACGTTTGGAGATTATAGAAGCTTGTGTGCCGAGTTGGAGATTTTGAGGCCACAAACTCTAAACTCCAAGGAACTAGATGATAAGCGTGACTAAGATCAAGTATTTGGACTTCTCTTGGTGCTCAATGAAGGTTATAAGGATCTTATCAAACACATACTAAGATTTGAGAAGCTGCCAAGTTTAGCAGTAGTATGTGGGATGATACAAAGAGAGGAGGGGTCAAGAGACCTATTTCGTGTGCCAAGTGAAGCTGCACAGCTTGCAAAGAGGAACCTCACAGTTAGATACAAGATGATGTTGGAATGTGAGCATTGCAAGATAAAAGGACATGCAAAGGAGAAATGGTGGACTCTTCATCCGCATTTGAGTCCTAAGAGACTAAAGGAGAGTAAGGATGGGCATAAAGCTTTCATGGGAGTGGTACAAAAGGTTGAGGATACTGTTAAGAGATCCGAGTTGGAAGTTCTCATCAAGAGCTTAGCTAAGTTGAAAGAATCCGGTAAGAGCTTTCTTAGCTCTAAAGGCGCCATAAGGAAGGGTGGAGTTATTGTGGATTGAGGAGCCTCTCATCACATGATCAAGGATCAAGACATGCTAAAAAATCTTGAGCCTTATCATGGAAATGTGCAAGTAGCCAATGGAAGCTCAGTCCCGATTGAAGGTGTAGGAGAGCTAAAACTTTTCAACAAAGAGACTAAAGCGTTGTATATGCCTAGCTTCTCATCTAATCTCCTATCAGTCCATAAAGCTACAAAAGATATGGGTTGTGTGGCACTGTTTGGGAGTGACTTTATTGAATTTCAAGATCCTAAGTCAAATCATGTACTTGAGAAAGGGAAAGTAGAAGATGGGGTTTACCTCTTGAATGTCAATAAACAAGAGCCGGCTCGCGGAATGAAAGCAAATATGGAAGTTCTGGATAAAAAGGAGATTGGAGATAGCCCATTATGGCATGAGAGGTTAGGATACCCAAGCTCAGCCGTTCTCAAAAAGGCCTTACCCAATCTTATTCAAGAAGAAGTAGTATGTGATGCTTGTGTGCTAGGGAAGCATTGTAGATAAGTTTTTCCGAGTTCATCTACAACTTGTGATGAAGTCTTTGGCATGGTGCACTCAGATGTATGGACCGCTCTATGCAACTCTCGTGACCAATACAAGTACTTTGTATCATTCATTGATGATAAGTCAAGATATACATGGATAACCCTTCTACCTTCCAAAGATCAAGTCTATGAGGCATTCACAAACTTCATCCACTACGTCACTACCCAATTCAAAACAATAATCAAAGTCTTGAGGAGTGACAATGGAGGAGAGTATGTGAGTAAGCGATTCAAGTTATTGCTTAACCAATATGGCATTGTCCATCAAACATCATGCGCATACACTCCACAACAAAATGGTGTAGCTGAGAGGAAAAATAGGCATCTAATGGAGGTAGCAAGGACCATTATGATTCCCAAAAGAGTACATAAACATCATTGGGGTGATGGCCTCAAATTATTTGATCAATCGGCTTCCAACCAAGAACTTGAAAGAAAGGTCACCGTTTGAGGTGTTGTATAAGAAGAAACCAAGTTTGAATCATCTCAAGACCTTTGGATGTAGCTGCTTTATGTTCCTACCAGAAGGTCAAAGAAACAAGCTTGAACCTAGAAGCATGAAATGTGTATTTATTGGATATTCACCAACACAAAAAGGATACAAGGTCTACAACCCGGAGACAAGATGAGTCTATGTATCAAGAGAGGTGAGGTTCAATGAAAAGGAGAGCTTCTATGGAGCTAAGAATCATGATACCCCTCAAGGTATGAGCTCACCATCTATGGAGTGGATAACGTTCTTTGAAGATTCAAGAACAAGGGATGATGTACATGAGGAGAATGATCCAACCTCAGATCATGAAGCCACGGATGAGGAAAGTGAACCTAATCCAGGTGTAGAAAGCATTGACATTGTCAAAGAAGAACCTGAGCCAACAATACCTCTAAGAAGAAGTACAAGACAGAGACGACAATGTATTTACTATGGCTACAACAAATCTGCCATGCTCCAAGGAGAGTCTAGTGCGAGTAATCTTCCTTGTGTGATAAGATAATGCCCTGAGCGTACAGCGAGCTTAGATCTCGATCCTATTGGCGACAACACTCTCTTATCACAAGGGGGAGATAACACTCAAACTAGCACTATCACATATCCCATTGAGCATTTTTGCTCATTGGCATCCTTACCTATGGAGCATGAAGCTTTTCTTGGAAAAATCAGCACGGAATCCATATCTAACTATATAAAGAAGCATGTGAGAATGGAGTATAGGTAAAAGCCATGGAAGAGGAAATGAAGTCCATGGAAAGGAATCATACTTGGTATTTAACCGATTTACCAAGGGATAAGAATCCAGTTGGGTGTAGATGGGTGTATACAATCAAATACACAAGTGATGGGAGGATAGAAAGATACAAGGCAAGGTTGGTAGAAAAAGGGTATACTCAAATCTATGGGAAGGATTATACCAAGACATTTGCTCCGATTGCTAAGCTCTACTCCATCAGAATCTT